>BMAO01009849.1:17288-205170 GCA_019973975.1 Trichonephila clavata | reverse complement strand
ATGTTTGAAACGATTGAATGAAAAAAATTGATAAAAAGCAAATAAATTAGAATTAACTAAAAACAGTTACAAAAAAAAATGAATTGAAACATCCAAAATTTTTAGATAATTTAAAAGCCCTAAATCAAATATTTGAAGCAACTCCCTCAAAAAGCTTAAGAAATATTCAGGATCAAACTTACGATCAAAAAATGGCTGGTATTAAAGAATTGTTTACTATTTTATACAGGTTAATTATTAGTCTCCTTATCACACGGGCCTAAAAATGGGGAAAAATTGCAAAGAATCGGTTTTAATTTTAAATTATCAACAATAATTTTTTTTTTAAAGTTCTTTTTAGTATCAGTAAAAATAAGATAAAAGCATTAAAACCAAAATAATTTACATGAACTAGATGCTTCAAAAACTATTAACTGAATAAACTCTGTTAAATGTTTTACATATGAATTAATTATATGCACACAAAAATTCAGCAGTGATTTCAAATATTACTGGAACTCTATCTTTTTCGAACACAATTTTAAACCCGGATTATTTAGAGTATTCTCTGATGAATTCGACCACATAAATTTCGCAATGAAAATTTTCTTTTTAGGAAATTAATAAACCATTAGCTATTTACTTAATCTGACAAGATCTAAATTTAGTTCTCTTTCAGTGAAATCATTTTCGCACCACTGCGATGAAAATTAACGAGAAATTATAAACGTGTTTTTTCTTCAACTTACGAGTACATTTTTTATATTTAAAGACAAAAATCGATTGGGATTACATTAAACAATATTTTAATGTACTATTTCTTTGATAAACATAATTTGATTAATCGGCAACAAGAGTAAAAATTTAGCTATTTTTAATGTTAAAACTTTTTATTTAAAATTTCTCCACAAGTATTTTTTGCTTTCCTGTATTCACATTTGTTAAATCATCTGTCTCGAAACGCAGAAATAAAAAATACTGTAGGTTAAGTCAATTAAAAATTTAATCTACAACTGAAAATAATTCATCAGAAAAGATCTTGAATCGCGATTTTAAAAAAGAATAATTAGATTTTTCTATGATTGTTTTTCTAACTTACGCTATTAACTGTTTACCACGTTTTTCATGCGGTTATTATACCTGGCATATAATTGCAAATTTTATGTCATAATATTCAAATTTAGTAAAAGGGTAAAGATTTCCTGATTACATTACATTATTCAAAATAACTCCATATAATTTCAAAACGCATCGAACTACAAGGACATATCAAAAATTAATTTTAATTCATAAATATCAGTATATTTTGCAAAAAATTTATCAAATATATTTAAAAACATTTACAAGAAGAGGTTGAAGTTCTTATTTTAGTCAATTTTTATTAAAAAATATTCCCTTTATATTACACTCCTTTTTTGCAGTTTTTAAACAAAACAAAAAAGTTGGGAAGAGGTGTGTGTGTGTTTTGATTCTTTTACGTCATACCATTTATAAATTGAATACGATAATCAATGAGAATACAATTTTCCTTTTACTTATAGACCTATAATGTAAAAAGACCAAAACAACAAACAACAGGTAGAATATATGGACTAGCCGTTACCCGTCCGATTCGCTAAATGTTGAATGAATATGATTTATTTAAAAAAAAATTATCAATATCTAGGTCCTAGCATTAAGTGTTCGATGATATTGAAAAACATTCTTATATCCTTCATACACCTCTTGATTTAAAAAAAAAACAAATTGGAGTAGAACTATCTTTAAAGCTCACATAGTCACACCCTCTTCAAAAGTGGATCTTTATGCAACAAAATAAACATGAATTCGAAATTTCAAGTCTAAGAATGATAGTTCAAAAACTTATTTCTTTTATCCAGAATCCCCGTACCCTTAAGAATCGATTTCCGCAAGACCATTTTCAGCGGATTTCAACTCAACAAAACAAACATGCATACAAATTTTAATACTGTAGGTCTATAGCTCGAAAATGAGATTTTTTTCATCTATGCGTCCAAGTAACTCACCACACTCCCCCCATTGGAAACGATTTTTCGTAAAACACATTTCTAGTGGATCTTTATTCAGCTAAAATAAATAAATAAAAGTAATAATAAAAACCACGCTTACCAAATTTCAAGTATGTGGGTCTAACAGTTCAAAAACGGGTTTACTTACCTAAAAAGCCCATTAACCCTTCATAACTCCCCTTAGGGACGATTCTCGCTCGATTTCGATTCTTGGGCTATCTCTACTCAATCAGAGGAGCATGTCTACCAAATTTCAAGTCTGTGGGTCTAACAGTTTCGGAAATATCGTTAAGAGTGAACGAATGGATGAGTCGCTTTTCTCCTTATATACATAAATACAGTCGACTCTCGCTAATTCAAACCTTCGATAATGCGAACTTCTCGCTAATTCGAAGTAGATGCTCAGCCCCTAGAAAAACTTTTGATATTTCGAATTAAAACAATACGTTTGGGTACACTCAATATTTCGAAGTAAAATCAGCGGCTGGTCAGACTACAACACGCGATAATTCGAAGCTATCGAAAAAACTCTCGACAGTTCCAACATTCACTATCAAGTAGAGTCCTGTAGCAAACAGGTTGGAGCTTACATGTTTTGTGTTGTATTGTCTCTGGATGTTTCTCCTGTAACTTAGCCCCTTTGACGACCATCTTTCTCCCATCCCTTCTTTGTGTTTTCCGGTTTCTCAAGCAAAAAGACATTTTTATTGCTTTTCTTCTTCAATTGGACAATACATAGGCCGCCCTTGCTGTCAGCCATCCACATCTTTCGTTTAACATGTGGCCTTGCAACATATGTGTTCAGAAAGGATGGTTCCCTATTGTGAAGAAGAAATGCGTAGGATCGTTTTCAATACATAAATGTATTCTTTTAATATAGGACTTTTAAAATGTATAATATTTATATTGTACTTTTTAAAAATACTTTAAAAGAATTTTATACATATGTACAATTGTTGTTTTATTACATAGTTTCAAATTAAAATGTGTTAGAAAAAATTTCTCTTCGTGTATTTTGGGAATTTTTTCCTACTCTCTTGATAAAACGAAGTTTTTCATTGGTCCCTTCCAACTTCGAATTATCGAGAGTCTGTATATAGAAAATTTAAGCCTTGCAAAATTTTCTGAGCAGTGAGCATGGTAACGTGATTATTCATTATCGACATTATATATATATATATATATGTATAATAAATTCCTTCCCCCACTTAATTAATTAATTTTCGAAAATCAATGTAATTCTATTCCCTCATTTTAATCTTTATTAACTAAGCATTTTAAATACAAAACTTATTATGATATCACTTAAAACTGCTTTAAAACTATCTCGAAAAATCAAAGAGCAATTTTATCGAACTCTTATATTTTGAGATCCTTGCCATCCGAAAATAAGAATTGCAATGCATTATATTAAAATTTCGAAATGATTTCTGAATGCTATTTTAGTCAAAGCTTGATTTATTTTCCTAATAAAAATCTCATTAAATTAATAAGTGATTACATTTGATATCTCGCTAAAGACTTGAGAGTTTTTGTTGCACAAAGTTACACAGGCTTAAGAATAACAAACGCAGCTATAATAGCAGTGAAATTTTTTTCCAAATAGGATGTAGGAAATCAAAGGTGTCTCAATATCAGAAATTTTTCTTTGGTTACGCAACGTTTTGCTTTGAAATTGTTTTCGAGTGAGGATTTTTGAATTAAATTTAAACGAAATTTAGTTTCTTTACTATAGGGAAGTAAGTCTTAACTATAGGGATTCCGGACATTTTAATTTGTTACGTATCCTAAAATGGATGCTTTAAGAATTTGAACATTTTCTAGTTCTTTTCGAAAGTTTCATTTCTAAGTGCTCCATCAATTTCGTAACAAGAGAAAAATTTAATTAGCTTCACGGACAAATGTTGTAACAATTGAGAGGTATGTTGCAATGATGTCTTCCTGTAATTCAATTGAATGAATTACAACTTCCTTTGCATCTAAAAATTTCTCTAACAATTTCTTTAAAAATTAAATTGAAAAGAATCTGAAGAGACAAGTGGGCATGTATCACAGTGCTTCTCAAACTTCCAATATTTGTGACCCAATATTCAATCGTAATTTTCACCCCCACTCCATACAATAATAATAGCATTGAATGCAATAAAACTATACTTTGATGCTAAAACTAGAATACGACTTGAACCTCTTAAGTGCCATCAGCGTATATAAGCGTCTCACTCAGCCAAAGCGTTATTTTCCACGGACGTATATATACGTCTTTCCGAAATACAATCTGTTCTGTGCACTGCTATCCATAAAATTATTCCGAAGGCTGTGGAATGCAGTAAAAGGACCTTGATATTGTGTCCGGTGGCATTGGGAGCGAATTGCGTAACTTTTAATTGGTATTTAAGGGATTAATATTAAACCGAACAAATTATCAAGATAAGTGCTAATTTTTGTATATAATTTTATATATGATAAGACCATGAGGTCACTGGTAATTATTAAACTTGTTTTTAACTTAGTATTGTTAAATTAATTATCAAATACATTGAGTAGAATTGATACATTTATAAGTATATTATATCAGTGTAAATGTGTATTTTATTTTTTATTATGTAGAATGTATTTTGTTTACTTTCAGTAAATTAGTAAATTTTTAAATAACCTTTTGTTTTAGGCTTTTCAATATGCCCCCTGTAGAGTTATCATGCCCCCCCCCCAAGGTGGGCGCGCCTCACAGTTTGAGAAACTGATGTATCAAGTTTTTCTAATTTTCTTGAATGGTCGCGATAAATGAGTGGTCATGTTTGCGAGTCCGTGGCCGAAGTTATTGCTATCGAATCATGAATTCCAGTTCTGCGGCCATTAAAGATCGGCCGAGTAAAGGCGCTGAAGCACATTAAATCTGTCGAAGTCCTAACGCTGGTTTCTTGTGAAAATTTGTAGATATTTTTTCAGCTCAAGGGTTTGTCTCGTCACTTGACAATGGTTCAAGGTCCACCACCAAAGGACGAAATTCACACCAGGCAGACGCCAAGCGGGGAATCACGTGACAAATTGGGCAACAATTGCACGTGTTTTGCATTACCGTGGTAGAACCGTATAAGCAAATTGTTGACATTCTTTAGCTTTAATTTTATCTAATTAAAATATGTGATAGCATTGTATTTCTTGCATTATTCTAGTGTATATATTTGTTAGGAAATAATCTTAACAACTTTTAAACATAATTTTTGTTTTATTGTAATTTATTTATCTAATTAGGTATTCGTCTGCTTCGACTAGTGTTAGCTGGTGTATTTGTTTATAGTTCTTGATTCACTTAGATATAGCTCTCAGTTATTTTAGTTCTCAAAATTTTGTAGTTCTTTTTTTTTATATTCGATGACAAATTTGTGTGCAGTGAATTATTAATTTTTTTTATCAAAAGCGTTGTAAAAGTAGAAACGAAGAGAGTAAAGTACAAGTCATCTGTTCAGATCAGAACAACTTCTGAGGTAAGTTATAAATTATTTTGTGTTCTAATTTAGATACTTTCTGAAACTATTATGAATGCATTGCTATTTACTCATTTATGCTTTAGTTTAACTCATTGTTATAAAAAACAAAATAGGTTTTAATAACATTAATATTGTTATTTATCATTGAATTATAAGTTGATTCTAAAAGATTAAAAGTAATGGCAACTATTCAAATTTAGCAGCTTTTTAAACTTCTGTAAAAGAAATGTGAATGGACAAATTTAAATTTTTTGAATAGCTATATTATCAATGATAAGTTTATAATTTGATTCTTATATTTTAGATTAGCATTGAATATCAATTCCATTGTTTTCTATTTTAATGAATATTCATTATTATGCTTTAGTCATTACATAGTTATTGCTATTTATGAGTAAATCCTAATTTGATTCCAACACAATAAAAGTAAAGGCAAGAAATGCCAAACCATTTTGATAAAGCAATGTAATTTTTTTCATTTAAAACTTAAATTCAATATGGAGAAATGTTGTGTTTACATTAAGATTCTCTCAAATTGTTACTAATTTTTCTAAAAAGGCATAGTATTTTTAAATCAAGCACTTTATGATGTGTTTTTATATAAAAAAAACTGTTAATTTTCACTTATTTAAAATTTTTATTCATATAATTTATTTATTTAAATTTTACTTTTTAGATAAAATAATTGAATATATAAAATAAGCTGAAAATTAACTTTGGCACAAATCTTTCAACATTTATTAACCAGTAGACTAATATGTAAATGCCGAAAACTCATATAAATTTACAATCTAATTTTAGAATTTATTTCTTTAATATTTAATACTTTTTTTTAAAACTTAAGGTTATAAGTGCAACATGCACTTGTCCTGCTGGAGGCACTCCAACATTTTGTAAGCAGGTGTTTGCAACGATTTATGTTCCAACGGAAAACAAAGATGGTTTCTGCAAAAGTGGAGACAGATCGAGCTACTTGGTATACAGCTGGTTTGCGGGTAGATAGTGAAAGTACCCAGATGGTTCAGGACGATGCAGATTGAAATGGCAAGACTCTTTGAAAATTGTTATTGTTTGGAAGTGCGAGTCGTGATATGATTTAAATGAATGAAATGTGTCCGCATCTGCAATGAGCAGACAACATGTTGCAAGGACAGAAATCACCACGGCACGAATTGAAGAAACTACTTAGATTGATCAACGGGTAACTCAGCTTTAAATCTCGTCAGAGCTGGGATTGAGATATGGTAGCACGCAGTATATCATTTTCTGATGTGCTGCGATATTGTACTGAGACTGGCTCAATGGACAAAGACCTGATTTCTACCTAGACAGATTAAACAAGTAGGTTCTGCATTCTCTATGATAAATGCCTAAATAGACTTGGTGATTATGATTAAATGTGATAGGTGAATATGCCTCTTAATTCCCTTTTTGTATTTTCTGTCTATTGTAAATAAATATTTTTTGTTCGACTTGTAACCTTTTTTTCTGCTCGCCCCTTGTAGTTATGCATATTTCTTAATGATTTGTGGATTTTATAGATGTATCTGTTTTACAGTGTTAAGCTTTTTAAAATAATTTTGTACATAAAATATTAAGAGTTGATAGGGAAGTATTTCATATATATTTAATCCTCTGATGAAATTTTTTTTACAACTTCATGAATTGCATATTTTATATTAATGTGGCTTACCAGTATAAGATATTTGAAATGATGCTGTAATTTTGTGGTTTGCTTTATCAATACTACAGAAAGTTCTTAATTTTTTTCTTCCTTTGTACTAGTATGCTATTAACTGGTATACTCGTTCTTCACACGGGTGGGAATTTATATATATCAAAAATGTTATGCATGAATTTTCTCATTTTTTTTTCAGCATTTAGAGATGAAAAGTAACAATTGTCTATAAAATATATTACATTTACGTCAAGTTTGCCTACCTACACATAAAATTCAAATTAATATTTTATTTCATTGGTGATCAGTTTGATGAAAATGAATTTTATTTTTACAATGTATTACATGTAAATACTTTATACATATAAAGATATCTAAAATGATTCTAATAAAATAAAAATTGGACATGGCAAAGTTTTTATAAATAAGTAAATGTAAGGACTCAAATTGATATTTTAAAGACTTGTCATTCAATTCTTAGCCTTTAATAATCTCCCACTTTGTGGAAACCATGAAATAATATGAACAGCTATAAATGGAAATTTTTTTAGTTCAATAGAATAAGTAAATATGGCCCTGTGTTAATTTATCATTTGTAAACAAATTTTAAAAAATCTCTAAAAATAGAATTGTGCATAACTTAGCAAATTATAAAAAAACCCAGTAGAGAAATTTACATGTTACTTCTATAACACTGCAATATTGATACAGTTTTACGTGAATAGATTTATATAAATATACCAAATATTAATTCTGATTTAAAAACCTGCGAAAAACATGAATTAGAAAAAAGTTTTAAGACATTTGTTAAGTTTACAACAAAAATGTAGATGAAATCAGTTAGCAACAGAATTTGATTTTGAATGTAAGAGATTTAAATAACACACAAGATATATTGCAATACATGCAAAATAAATATAATGAGTTATTTCTACATGTATTAATTGTTTTAATACTTTTTTCTTAAGTTGCAATTACTGTAGCAAGTGTTGAGAGCTCTTTCAGCATATTAAAAAGCTACCTTCAGCAGTTGCTATATTAAGCATCAAACAAAAAAATTAAAACTTTTATAAAAATAACATCACGCAATAAAAAACATGTGTATGGGTATGCGACACTTGGATCACAAGTTATTATTAATGCAAATATGTACTATATTAAAAATTTACATTAAAATTTTTAATAAATACTTTTTTTATATGAAGTGCCTATAACATGTTGATCTACTTCTTTTATATTGTACAATATTAAGGGAATGTACCATCAGAAAAAGTGAAATAATTTTCAGAAATTCAATTTAATTATCCTTAATTTTAAATAAATTTTTCTTATTGAATTACATATAATTTATAAAAATAATAGAAAATAATGATTTATGTATAAACAATAGATGGTTCCAAAATACAATTTAAACGTAAAAAAGTTTACTTTAAGCCATTGTTCATCTCATATTAAAGTGAGTTAATAATAAAGTTTTTGATTAATAATATTTATCCATTGGTGAAAATGAATTTCATTTTTACAGCACAATGAATTGCAAATTAGATGAAAAAAACACAATACAATATATATATATATATAAATGAATAGTCGCATAAAATTTCCATTCACAATTAAATTCAAAATTTATCAAACCAAACAAATATTTCTGTACAATTTCAATGATGAATAATATTTATATATATATATATAAAAACAGTGAATCACAAGATTATTGTGTTGGACTTTCCATAAACTTTTCAGGTCATAAAATTAATTGAATATATTTTGGCCATAGTATTCAAAAATAAGAATTTTTCAAACAAGAAAAAATGTACAACCAGACATAACAAATAATTTCCAGTAATTGAGGTGTGTGTGTTTTTTTTTAAATTGGCTTAAGTCACTTTGTTTTAAAGCTAAAAAGTACCCTTTTTTTAAAATGTTTTTTGGAGACAATAACAGCAAAAAGTCAGTTTGACCAGCTATTATTTCACTGTTTAAAAAAAAAATTAAGAATTTAAATCTTTTCAAACTCATAATATGCCCAATGTTTAAATTTTTTTAGTCATTTTAAGTGATTTATGTTTCATAGGTTACTGCGAAAAAGGTTAGTATGGATTTGAAAATCTGTTTCCTTGTTGATTTGTAATAATTATTTTTCTCGCTAAACTTGGAAAAAACACAAGATTTTTTAAAAATATAACCAGAATCCATACTAACTTTTATAAAACATACCAATTGAGAGTATCTACAAAAACTTTCAACACTATCTTGAACAGAAAAAATTAATGAAAAAGCTTCTAAGTTACATAAACTATTTTTTAAAACAAAAACTGGCCTTGAAATCAATTTTAATTATGTAACTATAAGAACAGGATATACATATAACCAAGCAGAAATAATTTTAGCAATGAAAATTTAAACTATTAAATCCAAATAAACAACTTAGTTACAGTAACACATAGCTAATTATGTACGAGATGAGACAAATAACAAGTACGAGTTCAAAACACTCAGATTTTTTGCCAGATTTTAAAAAATGATTTTATTTTCTACAATAACCGTTTCTTTAAATGATCGATAAACCATTTGAGCAAAATAAGACATTTTAAAAATTATAATGTAAAACTAAAAGAACGAAATAATCGTAGCTACTGTAGTAAACCAACAGAACGTGGTCACGTGACATAGTTTTTACGTGATCGTGACGTCACATGAATTTAGTCCATTGGACACGAGAATACCAAATTTTAAAGAAGGTCATTCAGGAATTGGGGAGTTGTTTCAAAAAATATCTTTGAAGTTATTTTAGAAGTGATAAGGCAGGAAAAAAAGGGAAGGAAGGCTAGAAATACATTTTAATTTATAAATTTATAGAACAATCTTAAATTTTCGAATTATTTTCAAAGGAATATATATAACATGTTTAAAAAAAAAAGAGTAATTTATGTAATATTTTTAAGAAAGAGAGTAAAGAGAGATAAAAAAAATACTATTCTCCACCGCATAATTTATAACATCAACTCTTTAAATATAGAATTACACCAAAAAATAATTATATATATAAGAATATGAATAAAGACCTAAGAAATAAACATAATACAAAAATATCGTCAGAAAAGTTCAGAACAAAAGTGGTGGGAAAATACAGCTTTAGAATAGTCAAGCGGAAAAAAAATAGAATTTAAGAAAACAAATGGAATAAAATATACGCAACATAAATAATGTACACTCCCACAACCTCCGCATCGCGGAGGGATGGGCAGGATTGTAAGGAGCCCAAAGCCTGACTGATCGCAAGAACGTAAGATCCGTTCGGGGGGCCCCGTAATATTCTCTTTTACGCCACTGATACAAAATGTAACTACTCACAAATATTGTTAGGAATAAATTATTACGAAAATGTCAAAGAACCTCTATACTTATATTGTATGAAATTAATCAAATTACAGATTCTAATTTTAGTGCATGATTTACTTATAATAGAACAAAATGAGAGTCATACATAATTTTTATTTTTCATTTTTAAAAAAAAAATAATTATTTTAATAAGCTCTTGAAGCTACATCATTAGATTACATAAGCAAATGCAATATTAAAAATAAAAATTAATAATATGATTTCCTCATGTGGAAACTACATTTAAAATAATTTTAAATGCCCAGTATTTCTATATTGTTTGTTACTTATACCAGAGATTAGCCAGGTTCGAAACTCTGAAGCAAGTTGTTACTGAAACAAATAACTACGGTATCAAAGGGCCATTTATGCGCAATATACAAGGGCAACAGAAAGAAGTGACACCCCTCTCCGGTGGCAGTCGTGATTAAGGCTCTCGTAATTCACTAAATATTCTTAGAAGACATATTTTTTTTAATAATATACAGAAGTAGAAAACTTAAAAGCCGCAACCGACTATGAAAAGGGTTGCGTGCGGTTTGCGAGACGCTGTCTACCGACCCCTGCCTAAGACCAAGTAAAATTTAAAGTAAATAAACTTTAAAAGCAACTAAAAACATTCGATGAGCAATTTATCTATATTGCAACTTATTTCAGACAATTAAATCATTTTCAATAATAGAAGAATCAAAATAAATGTTACATTTCCACAATAAATTTTGAATGGTTTCGTACAATTGAAGTAATTTCTTGAGAAAAAAAAAGAATATGAAATCAAAAAAATTTTTTTTTTTTTAAAAGCTGATTTATAAATGTTTGAATGAAACAGCGAGTGCAAGCTAGAAATATTAGCATATTTGTATGATCTACGGAATTCTAAACTTGAATCAGTTTTAATATAAAATTTTATTTGATTGAGCGAAAAGCGAGGAAAATAGAACTGTATGATTTCGCGAGTTACTAATGTACTTTCAAACGAAATCAAAATTTAAACAAGTTTCAATCACAGCATTTTTCATACACACACAAATGACCATTCCTCTTTAAAATACTCTCAGGAACTATACAATGTGTGTGGGTGCTTTTCTTCTCTTCCACACATGAAGATATAAAATCAATTTCGTGTATCCCTTACGAAAAAGTCGAATTCAATATATTTTTAAAAATTATGATTAAATTCTGAAGGAAGTTACAAAATTACATACATCTAATTCCGATTGAAATAAAACCAAGAAGTCAAAAAAGGAATTTTTTTCCTTTGAAAAGCCCACCACAGGAATGAGTTCAATCTCATTTGTGAACTGCTGCTTCTCTGATTTCATTTTAAAGAAATTTTTTAAGCTACAAATAAGTCCTAAAGAACTTTGTTGTTCTTGTATAAAAAAATAAGCACTTCGTGCTCCCTCCACCCCTTTATTTTGGAAAAACTCAACTCTTTTAAATCAATACTTCAGTAAAGATTCTTAAGGCAACAGTTTTTCATATTTAAAACTATAACAGTTAAAATAATCTCAATTACAGGTTTTCCGGATCAAACCAAATCCTGTTTCTTGACCTTATTTTAAGCCTTTAACAGAAATTTCTCTTTTTTGAAAATGGAGGGAGATGTAGCTATGCGTAACCAACAAAGCTAAGAGATGGAAACCAGATTCTAAGAAACAAACTATAAAATGAATGTTGGGAATGAATATTGTACGAGATTTAAATAAACGTATGTATACCAGGAAACAGAGTTAGAACTTTAAAATGGAAGAAACCAAAAGAGTCTATGGACTAAAAGGGAGACCTATTATGATTTTTAAAGCTGTTGCTGAAAAATATATATACATCTTGTTCAAACTTTCAGTCGTTAATGAAATACTTTCTATTCATTCCTTCAAAGTAGGAATAGACTGAAAAAAATTTTTTTTTGTATTACTTGTTCATCATAAAGGTTTTATAATTTTTCAAACATTTAAGAATTTTAAAATTCGTATGTTATACAAATAACAGAATTCGATATTTTAGCATAATGAGCATATACTGTAGTTTGAAAATAAAATATATTCAAAATTAAAACCGAAAAACATGCAAGAATTTAACGAACAGCGATGGCACCACATTTCAGCTATTCAGAACACAGTTGCGAGATTCCTGTGGAGAACATAAATCAAAAATTAAGTGCAAACATTTCATCTCCTTACGTAAGCACGATCTTACATTCATCACACAATCATGCTGCAGGGAAGAGAAGAACCCTATAATATTTCTACAAAAGCCTGTACACAAAAAACAAGACATCTGGTGAATACGAAACCTTCACGGAAAGAATTAAGTTTTCCGACATTATCTATGTAAAATACCTTCAGTGATATTGGAGAGAAACGCATACACACTCATGAATGAACGTTAGTGTTGTGAATGGCAGATTTTGATGCGTCTCTGTATCTTATAATTCTTCACACTATCCTTCACCTTTGCTCGTCTGTCAAATATCTCGTTGACAAGTAAGCGGGAAATAAAAAAAGACTGAATCTAAGCATGACTGAAATTATAGCACAGTGTTATAAAACAAAAAAAGTAATAAATAATCTTGGGACGCAATTAATCGGAACTTAATTTATTTGAAGGAATCAAGTTTTTCGGGAGAGTTTGCGACATTTTAAAGCATAATTTTTCTTTTCTTTATGATATATATATACACTTTATGATAAGGATATGATTACATTTTTTCTTCGAAATAAGTAGAAAGAATATATAAATTATTAATTGCACTTATTCATTTGAAATGTTTTCTTCAAAAACTTTACGATTCAAATAAACTTTATTTTCTCTCCTTTCTTTACTTTTATCTTTTGCTATTTCTATATTTAGGTATATATATATTTATTTCTCTTGTTCGAATTTTCAATCGTTACTAAAATTCTTTCTATTCATCCAATTAAGTTCAAATAAATTTTTTTTAAACTTGTAGTGTATGACACTTGATGTTAATAAAGTTTTTCCAAACATTAATTCATTAATTACCGGTAAATTAAAAAAATTAATTACCGGTTTTTGAAGTCAACTTTGTTTTATCTCCATTATTGTAACAATTTAACTGTTAAAACAATGACAAATTTGGCGTCAAAAACCAGTTTTTCAGCCAAACTAGCCAAACCTGGTGTGCATTGTTACAACAATGCAGACAAATCATGCTCTTTTTATCAATTCCTACTCTTAGTTCACTCTCGCCCAATGTATATATATATATATATAATTACTTTCTATCCATCCATTCAAAGTAGAAACTGACTTAAAAAATTTTTCACATTACTTTTTGTTTTACTTTTATTTTCTTATACTTTTATATTCATATTGGAATTTGATGAACTATTAATAATCTATCCTTTTCTCGCGAAAAACAATTGTAATGAATTTTTTCCATTCAAATGCCATGTAATAATCTTGAAAAATGATACCAAAGAGCTCCTATTTCCCCTATTAAAAACCAAAGACATGATTATAATGAATAACCACAAAATGATCATATTAAATAACCATAGATAACAAACAATATATTAATTTTTCTGTATGAATAGGTTCCACTCTAGAATTATGAGGAAAAAATTAAATAAAAAGAAGTTCAAAAGAGACGCCACACACTCTTGGTCAATTGATACAACCGTCATTCATTTAGAATAATTTAACTTCATTAATTTTCTTTTCTTTTGATTCAGTGCGTCTTAATTAACACCACACTAAAAAGGAAAACGAAGGCTATTGGTGAAATTGACTTCAATTTTGAACCTCGGTCAGATGACGAGGACGAAACTTGAGCTGGTAACCCTTCCTCTCCAAACTTCCACACCATGCCAACGAAAGGATGTTTGAGCTTCGACAGATTTATCGTGCATCAGTTCCCTCTACACGGCGTGTTTTCAGTGGCACTGTGTCTCGAATTCACGACACCCGGCCACGAGTCTGTGATCATAACCCCAAGTCTACCGCGACCACATATATTTTTTTAAATGACTTTTTATGTAACTGTACTAGGAGAAATTTAGAAATTTTTGAAACGTTTTCTTCAACATTTTTCAAATTCCTGATTTCAAATGGTCCATTTTTGTGAAAATTAAAAAGCAACATGCTAAAAATTTTCCCGCGAAAAAACAAACATAAAAATTTCAGTGTATAAAATATTATTTTTGTGTTTGAATGACATTTTATTGTATTCTACAGGATTTTTGGCAAAGCCCAGTTACCCATTATTCTGATAAATTACATCTTGTAGTCTATCTAAGAAATGTGTGTTTACTGTTTATCTATTAACTCGGTGCAAAGTATTGCACTGACGAGCGATTCGTATCTGGAATCTGCTCGTTGACGGACGAGTATCAGCTGCAGAAAAGGCCACACCCCGACCCTCCGTCTGTTGTTATTCCAACAGCGTTTATTTTGCAAATCACTCGTCACTCCAGGGAATGTATCTCCCCCCCCCCCCTACATAATCTGAAGTTCTTTATCAATTAGGGTATGATGCAATGGGAGAAAAGCATAATGAGTTTTAGATGAGTAATTTAAAGATTACGGAAATATATATTTGCAATAATTTGTTGAAATTCGCACCGAATTGTACATAACTTACGGGGCAAGATAGTCATGGGTCCTTTCCAGAGCTCAATTTATTTTATTACAAACATATTCATTATGAAAAGAAAGTTTGAAACACAAAAATTGCAAATAGTTTTTCACAGTAGTTTAAGCAAACATTACGGTAAATATTTACATTCTCTGGATTATATTCAACGATTTCAGTACTTGATAACCTCAAAATTATTCTATTTTTTCTATAAAAACAGTAGAACGTCGTTTATCTGAATGTTTTTCATCCAGAGCGTCAAATATCCGAACCAAAGTCCGGATACGTTTTCGAACAGTGCAATAATCAACAGTTGTTTCATGTGAGGTCAAAAGTGACGGGGTAAAGGTAATTTGAGGAATATTTCAGTTGTGTGATTTGGTAAATTTGCTAAATAATGACGAGATTGTGACTTCCGTGCAAGAAGACTCCGACTCTGTCGACAATAAAATGGATGAAGACGAGGACAATAACAACAACGAAAGTAGCAAGAGTCCATCAAATCCTGACGCGTTTCTGCGTTAGAGACAGCTATGGAGTGGTACGAACAACAGCCAGAGTGCTGTCCTACTCAACAACTGCTGCTCAGGAGAATCAGAGACCTTGCAGCGAAAAAACGAAGGTGTACAATGGTACATCGAAAAATAAGTGATTGTTTTCCACAATCAAGGTAAAATTGCGACATTTTTCACCTATTTTGCTTTTTCTTCAAGCACGTTTCCCGCATAGGATGATTTTCAATATTTGTATAGTGTCCAGTGTCATATACTGCATGGATCGCATTCTGTTTTCGGTTATCCGAACAATCGCGTATCCGCACGGTGTCCGATTCCAATTGATTCGGATAAACGACGTTCTACTGTACATCTATCCACCCACACAGATCATGCGATTTGAGCTGACTTTTTTACATCGAGATTTCTGGAGACCCTTCTCTTCCGTCTTTGTCTTTTATCATGAAACTGGCTGCAGCTAGCGTTTGTGCATTTTTGTTGTGTGTGTGTGTTTCTTTGTGATGCTGTCCATATGTGCGTCTACATGTTCAATGTAGAAAAAAAAGTAACTAACCACAAGACTGCCTCCTCAACAATATTAAATATGCAACATCAAAGTCAAAAGGATGATCCAGATAAAGAAAACCCTTCCAACGGCCACGTCTTATCTCACATTTATATATATATATATAATTTTTATATCTTTTTATAGATTCGATCTTCATGTTTTTCTTTTTTAAACGTTATTTCTTGTTATGTTCTTTATTTTCTGCTTTTTATTTTTGATATATTTTATAAATTTCTTCCATATATATATATATATATATATAATTATTTTATTTGATCCCCATTGATTTTTTGCAAATCTTGTAAAATACTTCAAAATTCTGACTACGCAATAATCCCAATCCATGACAGGATTTCGGAGACCTATTAACATATTACTGTTTCGTTACAACACTTTAGATGTCTTTCTGATGAGAAGATGTGAAAACTATTAATACGAGACTTTTAATTCAAAGAATACATAGTTATCAAACTTTTTTTATAGCATTTTTATTTTTGATTCTTCCTTTCTGTGTCATTTTAAGAGCATTTTCGTTCATTTTGAGAGCTTTTTTTATATGGTTAGTTACGTCATCTTATTCAAATTTCAGAGGATTTTAAAAATATTGCAGAAATTACAAGTGAAAATTGAATACAATTGCTCTTTTTTCACAGCATATTTATGTATATCCATATGAACATTTAAATTGATTATTTAGTACATGATTAATGATTTATGAAAGTGATACGTTAAATATTATTTTCTGGTAGTTGCAAAATTTTGATGCATTTCTTTTTACTTCTCTTTCAAGCCTTACGTAGGTTAAATTTTTAAAATTTTTTTAATCATTTTTATCTAAGACCTTGTTTGTTACAATGATTCGGAAATGATATGACTTTGTTTTTAAATGAACTTGATCCTGACACAATGAGTTATTACAATAACTCATTGCTCATTATTATGAAGTTTTTCCAGAGAAGAACAAGTCGTTTGTGGAAACGTGAATGAGCTAACCTGGATAATGTTCATAGTGTGTGAGTGAGCGAGAGACAGAAGATATTATAATTTGATATTTTTTCTCAAATAATCCAATTATCGCTTTTCGAAAACCTTTCGCTAAATCTAATTTTCTTAATGACATTTTCAAAAAAAAAAATCTATCATGATTAGATGATTATTTAAAAAATATAAAACAAAAGCCTATTTGGAAATATATTCGATCCCATTTTACGCTTTTATATTTTAAAACATTCAAGTACATGTGTTAATCATAAAATCCCATCGCTTACTAAAAATTAAACTGAATGAATAATTTTAGAATTAACGCAAATATAACTCAAAATACCATTTGTATTATAAAATTTATACTTAAATTTCTCATTTCTTAAAAGCTCATTCTTTATTTATGAATGTACATAATTTAATTATATCAGAAATTCGTAATCAAAGATAACTTGAATAGCTGAAGAATTTGTGCGAAAAATACCTTGACTATATATAGTTTCATATATAAACTATTTTAATGTTAGAAAGTAGCTGCCGCTTAGATTTATTTAAAAATTCACATAATTTTGTCTATCACGTTATACAAAATTAATTTCCTTTTTATTCTTAAAATGAAAGATTCAGATTTAAATGCTTAGCCATTGTTAAAATGAAAACATTTCTTTTAGTGACCAGCAAATATATGGAAATAAAAGTTTTCCACAGCCATCTCTTTAGACATATCTAATCCTAGATGTTTTTTACGCTATAATTTGCAATCAATTTTTAAGAACTAACTAGCTTTCATGGCCCGGCGTTGCACGGGCTTATACCGAGGGTATAACTTAATCCCCATGTTAATTTCCTCCTTTTATTCTAACGCCAACACTTTTGTGGGGTTTCACGCGTACGATGTGAGTGCATGTCCCGTGAGTGCGTGTCATGGCTTTGTTGCTTAACATTTTCCCTTCTCTTCACAAATTCTCGATCCTAGTACCACTGAAGACCCGCAGTGTAGGGGTGGGATGCACGTAAAATATGTCGAGAGCTCAAACATCCTCCCGTTGGTGTGGTGTGGTAGTTAGGAGAGGGGGTGCCAGCTCAGATGTCGTCCGCGTCACTTGACCATGGTTCAAAATTACGTGGACCGTCCCCAAAAGGCTTCGTGTAGCTGAACAGTGGGACGTTAATATTCACTCAATCTTCACAAATTCAGCACTTCCAATATTATTTTCCGAAATTACTTTGATTTCTTTGTTTCTTTCCTCTCCGCTTAGCCCGGCGTTGCACGGGCTTTTACCGAGTGAATAACTTCACCCTCATGGAAATTTCGTGTTTCCCTCAGGCCGATAGCACCTGTGTGTGTGTGGGCGTGCGTGCGATGTGAGTGATTTCTTTAACAATGTCATAAAAACTCCCTTTTTCGAAATTTGTTCTTGCGTTGGTGTGGTGTGGTAATTATTAAAGATGGGTGAAAGCTCATGTGTCGTCCTCGTCACTTGAGCATGGTTGAAAATTTCAAGGTCTGTCACCAAAAACCCTCGAATAGGCAAACAGTGCGAATTTAAAAATCACCCACTCACTTCCCAATTCTTTCGTTTTACCGAGTGTGAATAACTTCATCCCCAACTAATTGTACATACAGCTTCCTTCTTTGATTTTATCTTTGAATTCCAAAATAGGTTTGAATATCAAATCATCAGTGCAGTAAAACCTGTTTTTGTGCTGTAAGATAGGGACCGCACAAAAAGAAACAGTACACAAAAAATATTCGAAAATTTCATAAATTCGTACATATAACAAACTACTTTGTCGAAATATTACAGAAAAAATTTTTATGCAGTGGAGAGGGACCGCGTAAAAAAGTCGCACTTAAAAAATACGCCTATGATTTACGAAATGTATGAGAAAGTACTTCCATGACAAAATAAATAATTAAATAACACGTGGAAAAATTTTTACAACACCTCGTTTCACATTGTATACAGGGAAAAGTTTTCAAAATGCACATACATATTCACTGCTACTCATCGTAATTCAAAGCGCTCAACATCCCGTGATGAATAAGTTCAAAATCGATTTCGTCCCTTGAAGATACAATTATAATTGATTTATTTTTTGGCATCACATAGTAAGAGGTAAATTTTTGTGACGAAGGTTGATGGGTCAGTTGCTAGTAAATGTCACGATAACCTGATATACATGATCGAAGCTCTCATACTCCTTTTTGAATTGGTATCTATTTTAAGAAAAAGCTTTTCAAATTTGTTGGAAGGCTGGATCCCTGTTTATATTTTATCCACTCTCAAAGAATCCGGTTCTTCTTGTCCGTCTTAATATTCTGTCAAATCATTGATAATGTCACTGTCATTGAAAATTTCGTTTTCAATCAAGCGCGGGCTGTTGATACGTTGAGAGACAGCAACTGGAACGTGCATTGTCGAGAGAGTGTTTAGAACAAATGAACACAGCGTCTCAAAGTGTATATATGTACAATGCAGGGGCGTAACGTACACTCCTGCAATCCCTGCTTCGCAGGGGGAACAGAACTAGGGGCCCAAGGCCTGGCTAAAGCCAAGTACGTATTTACCCAATTTATAAAATATTCAAAGCAAATTTTGACTTTTCAGGGGGGAGGCCCTATTATTCTCCGATGCACCACTGGTACATTGATAAAAAACAATACAGTGGTGCCCAAGCCGTTAAAATTCTTATACGGCATAAAACAAATCGCACAAAAAATTGCATAAGGGACCGCACAAAAACAGGTTCAAATATATTTTTTTTCAAAAGAATACATTTATAGAAATGTTTATGTTAAAATATTTCTTTTTCTTCTGTTTGTTATTCAAATTTCAAACAATATTTTAAGACCCCCCCCCCCCAGTAATTCTATAGACGTGTATTTTGCGTTAAATAGCTTTAATTTTGAAACTATGCTTAGTTAATCAAATCTAAGCAATCATCGATTTTAAGCTACAGCCCAAATTCTCACAACACGTATTTGTAAAAAAGTAAAAAAAATGCAAACAAAAAATAGTTTATCAATATCTGATTGTTTCCAAAATTTAAAAAAAAAAATTAAATGAGAGCTATAAAAAATAAATTATTAATTTTGGAAGAACTTTTAAATACGTACATGAGCCTGTAATTGCTCTAAATCGTCAGTATAATGTTCAATTTCCCTCATCCTACGAAATTTTTCGCCGATTCTAAGCTGCTCCCGATTTTCAATGAATAGCATTGACATTGGGGGTAAAATGCGGCTTAGATTCGAAGAAATACAAAAGCTTGACTCTATAATCCTACAGTAGAATGATACAACCATAAACATTACATATAAGAACCCATTTAATACCTACACATTTTATAACCCTTTACTGCAAAACACAGCATAAGTTTGCTAATTGTTCAATAAAAAAAAAAAAAACACTTTTTCACGAAGTACCTAATTCCATTTATTCTAGGATTTGAATTGGATTATTTTTTACATATTTGTTCAATCAGACATTTACCAGGTATATATTATACTCAGCATCGCTAAGAAAATGAAATGGATTTTTCGAACTGGGCGGTAGAATTCTTTTTTTCCTCAAGAGAGCAAGACATTTAAAAAAATCTTGTAAGAAATCTTTCACCCGGATTTCGTCCGCAAGAAAGGTCTTCACTCAAAATGGAAAAGAGACAAAAATGAAAAGCCAGCTGCGACAAGAATTGCCGCCTATAATTCAGGCTTAAACCGCTAATTCCGCCATTTATTAGAGGGCTGCGACCGTAACCGGTAGCGCCCTGGGGCAAACTGCTGTCTCTTTCCTCTTCTTGAATTTACTTCCCTCCTAAAGAAAAGACTCGCGACAAAGTACATAAAATATGATTTGTGGAAAGAAATGCCCACGTGGAGAGGTGCTGCTGTCTCTAAGATTGGTTCAGAAAATTTGAATTTAAAGAAAGAAACAGCTTTTTTTTTGCGTCTGTTTCTGGACGATGACTGTAAATTTTCGTAAAAAAAATAATAATAACTTTTTATTTGGTAGTGGCAATGTCTCATTAGAGGATGTACAATGAACTATTGACGAATCAGGTTTCTCAGAGAAGAGCATATCTTTTTATATGGACAGCCTCAGGTTTGATATACAAAAAATTCGTAAAACGAATTTGAAATCTAATAAAACGTGATATTTAGAGGTGAGTGATTCACAAGTATTCCGACGGATTTTTCTTGAGAATCTAACTATAAAATACATTATTTTTTAATGTCATTTTTTAAAAAAAATATTCGTACACATTTGAGGATATAAAAATATTCTTACAGTTCTAAAAATCCCGAATTGTAGTGGTTATTGTTTGTTTCAGCCTGTATATAGATTATTAATAAGAACACTTCTATATTTGTATTATATAATATTTTAAAAATATACATTCAAAAATAAACAACTTTTAAACTTTTCGAGAACGTTTTCGCTTGGCTTGTACGACGACATCCTAATGACACCTGGTAAGAGTTCAAAACTTATTTCAGACAAGGACCCATTATGTGGAATAGCTCACTTTGTATTTCCAGAGCAACTACAATAAGGAAGAAGCGAAAAACGCTTTCCGAAAAATATTCGGAGAATCAAAGCGTATAATATCCTTTATCTTAAAGACAGACATTTAATAATAACATGAAATGTCACGCATTATCTATGTAACAGGATTATCTAATAAAAATTGTCTTAATAAATTTTATCCAAAGATAAGTACAAGAACAAAGATAAACACTTGTTCATCAAATAAATTTAACCATGGTATTCTTAAATTGCAGACAAATAAATGAAATGTACAACATAACTTCTTCGTATTTTACTCCTTCTTAAACAGTAAAAATAATTTCGGGGAAAAGGAATTCACTTTTTCAGGCAGGCATAAAGCAATTCACAAGCCACAATTATACAAATACATTGGAAAGTTCTAAAAATATAATATCATTAATTATATTTGTTCTGGTATCCATGACAACAATACGAGCACACATTCTCAAGATCGACAGTTGAATCATGCAGCAAAGTTACAAGTAAAGAAAATCAGTCCTTCAAAAGCACATCAGTAAGTTCGGTCATAAACTAAATAATCACTATCCTTTTGCAATTTCAGCTTACCTTATTATAAACCGAATTTTTCCATATTAAATAAAATAAGGTATTGATATAAATTGAATACTTAAAAAAATAATACAGGAATAAAAACAGATTCCGTCCCACCAATACGTCTCGACACAACCGAAATCCGCTTGTCTTGATTTGTAAAGGCTCGTGAAGTAAAGATGTCAAAAGGAATACAAACACAAATTTTTCATGAATTGGGAACTCTTGAAACTCAAATAACTGAAGAGTGCTTCCATTGTTTCGCTATCGCTTACGCATTATCTATCTTTTGTAATCCATTCTCTCTCTCTCACAACCTCGGTGATAAAAATGATACTTTGCAAACATTCTGGTTATACTTAGCAGAAAAGATTACAGCTCCACGATTTTTATTTTTCGCTCAAACTCTCTCTCTCCTTCTGTAATACTTTTAGTATGAATATAAAAGTATTTTACATTCTTCCATAATATTCAATCACTCTATGTAATGTAAAAACAGAAATCTTTTAATTTTGCTGAACACGAATTGTGCATATATATAATATATTTCAGTTAACCAAAATAAATCATACTTTTTTCAACCAAATGAGATTAAAAAGGTAAAAATGTTCCAAAACACTAAAAATAAATGACATTTTTTCAAAAAAATCGTTTATATTCAATGAAATTGAGCTTCACTTCTACAAGTAGAACATTGGCTCGTAAATAAGATAAAGATTTAAGTTAAAACTAATGAGTTTCTTTTCATAAGGAATAATAGATAGTAAAATTTAAATGTTTAAAAACATCAACTCGAGCACAAATCAAAGAGCGATAATTTTATTTCAAAAGATTTCCAAAAGGTTTTAATAAACACTATTGCTTAAGTAATAGCTTATTTTTGAAATTTATGAAACATTTTATAAGCCCAATTTATGCAAATATATTATTAAAAAAAATATAATAAAGCGCGCGATGTCAATGTAATGGGTTAAAAAAACACATGTTTTCAAAATTTGTAATATAAATCTTCATGTTAACCCACCGATAACCCAAGTTTTAATTCTTTTTCTTCAAAACATGAAAATGTAATACTCTGATATAGGTGTAAGAATCTGGCTACTTGAAAATAAAATGATTTATAATCAACAAGTAAAGTATGAAAAATAAAATTAAAATTTCAGTTTAACTGAAAAAATAACCAGAGTAAAGTCTTCAATATTTTAGAATTTAAAGTAGAGTTTTCGCAACTCGAGTCCTAAATGGGTTACTTGCCTTTATTCTTTTTAGAACAAATATTTTTGAAAATTCGAATCGAAAAAGTATCAGTTAGAACTCGGAGCCAAGCCAATAATCATTATATATATAGCCGGTCATACATTTTATGAACTTCGAACCAAGAATATAAAATATATTTCAAATGAATCTCCATTAACGAATTTTTGGAGAGATTTAGCGACCTCGTTAATTAAAAGGTCCGATTGTGTATTAGGCTGGATCAAAATTTTTTTTTCAGAATTTCAAAACCTACCTAAAAGATGTTTGCTATTTTTTCATAAAGGGGTAGTAAAATAAAAAATTAGTTTGTATGTAAAATTCTGCTATAAGGGGAACGAATTTAAATATTTGAACTTTTAGTGTTAGATAATTTTTTTAAAAGTGAAACAGGCATTCTTAGAGGACCCATATTAAATAATTACAAGAAAGAAAACATCAGGTGCATTTAAAAGCTTCTTCAGTTAAAAAATTTTTAAAAAAAAAACCTACTGTGGAAATTTACAGTGCAGCGGTGGAAGCGGTAAACTGGAAAAAGCTTGGATCGGGCTGATTCAGCGGTGTAGGTCGAGAGCTTGGTTTATGCGTACATTGTACTATTCATTAATAACCACACTTTTTGTTATTTACAGTGTAGAAATTTTTTTATTTTGAAACTGAAATCATCTAATCAAAAATTAATTTTTTTCCAAAATTCAAAACTTTTGTGGAAATAAATTTTGAAATTTTTTTAAAAGTTATTTTTTTCTTAACTTTTATATTATAGAGTATCTTTTCCACAAAGATAAGTTCTAATTATAATAACCATTTTGTTATTCTTATGTATAATGTGTTCAATCACGTGACGGTCACGTGATAAATATAATCACGTGTTCTCCATTCAACTCAAAACCGTGCCAATAGACTTGTACTCGTTGTTCAACTTTCAAAATTTAGATAAAATTTCATATTTAGTTGTCCGAACAACTTCAAAAACAATCTTCAAAATTTATAAAAGAAATATTTTTGCTGTACGTGTACTTTTAAAAATCAAGTGCATTTTATTTACCTATGACACGTACAAACACGTACTTTTTAAGAAAATCTACAAAAAAGAACAAACTGGCTACGACGAAGCGCATGAACTGATTGGCTGAAAACGTGATTGTTTATCAAGTGACGTCCCATTATAAACACCAGTAATGCTCAAAATCGCACTCACAAAGTAATAAATTGTGTATTCATAATCACGCTATCAAATAAAGTCTCTAAAAGAAGGGTGAGGATGAAATTTGATAAACCAAATTCACAAATGAGTCGCTTAAGGAATGCATTCTACAAACGCAGAATCACGAATGGACATGACTTAAGCGAATTTCTAAAAAAAACTGCCCGAGAAATATGCAGGTAGGTGAATTCGATTTGATTGTTCCGATTCTGGAAATCAAAGTCGATCGTCTTTGCTCTCCTGATAAACGCCTGTTCGTCATTATGACCCCGGACTGGAAAAGATAATAGAGTGTGTGAAACTAATTTCCTCAGGCTGACTGACTGTCTTAGTCTTCTGAGATAATAAATGTATTCTTCGTCGATAGGTTGCGAAAGCCCTTTGTTTCTTTTGTTGACACGGATAAGGCGATTAATTTAGTTTTACAGATATGGCATTCATAACACAAATCATGTTTACTCTCGAGATCTACATGGAGACTAATAACAGATTTCAAAAGGATTTTTTTATACTTGTGCAAGTAAAGCATTTAGTACAGGCAATGTGATGGGTGTACTGACTTTTTGTAGAAAAATAGTTATGGCGTACAATTCCTCCACTTGTATATTTCCTCAAAACTAAATATTATCGGTAACACGACATGACGAAATGAGGAAGGATTTCTTTGACTATCTGATAAGAGGTCCATGAGCTTTAAAGTTGTGATCAAGATTGAAAAAAAGAAAAATTTAAAAAGAACATTTTAATAATAAAAAGAAAAAGAAGTCTCAGGGGGTTGAGAATTTGAGCATTGGGTAAGACTATGGAAAAACATTTTAAAGATAAGTAGAATTGTTTCGTTTCTTTATTCAGATTTCTCCCATTATCTATAAATTATAAGAATTCCAATCTGCTATTTCGAGTGAATTTTTTCTGCAAAAATTCCCATATCGATATTCTTAAATAGTTTGTAACTTATCATTAGTAATCAGCACATGGTCCATTCTTAATTAACCACAAATTTCTTTTAATTCATCTTTAACCGACAGTTCAAAAACTAAAATTTACAACCCACGCCTATTTTTTGAATTTAACTTCTAAATATTGGAGGTCGTCGCCCGTTGAATGGAACATAATCAATTCTTCGGCGCCCTAGAGCTTTAGAACTTTTTGAGGTCTTGACCCCCTACGGAAAAGTAGCCCCCCTCCTTCGGTAATAAATGTGCGTAACTCACAATCTCATATGCCTGGCCACAAACTGATTTGATGGACAACCACCTTTCGACTGAATGAGTAATGATGGTATGCTTAGGCTTAGAAACAGGCGATGGACTGGACGTATTAATGTAATCTTACCAATGTTGCTAGTTTATATATAGTGCTTATTTTTCGGCATCATCTGAGAATATATATGTCCGGGAATAAAATTTGACCATTAAAACTATTTGGATCTTGATCTTATTGAGGCCGAGTCGAGAACAAGACGAGCCCCTCAGAGGGGGAAGGCTCTGCGGTACCAAGCTTAAAAACGTCCTTGCTAGGTGTTGCTGGTGCTTTGGGAAAAGGAAGTCCAGCTCATATGTCGTCTTTGACACTTGATTTCAATACCGGTTTTAAAAGCTATGTTGTTCTAGTAAAATTAATGAAATTGCAGAAGCAGTTAATTTCTTGTATTAAAATCGAATTGTACTCGAAAGATTCAAACACTGTAATGAATGGATTTTTAGCTTCTACTAAAAATAGAAAGACAACTTTTTGTTCATTCCTCAGAAAACGATACGCAATTTAGTGTTTTTCATGATTAATATTATATCTAGGGGACCTTCGTCGACCCATTTATGGCTTGAAGTGTTCCTTCAGGTAATGATGCCTAATCAAGTTGCATCCTGTTTACAGATCAAGTGAAATTCGTGTACTATTTATTAACCTTATAAAGAAGTCCTAATGTAGATTCCAGCAAGGAAGTCACAATAGAAATTTTTCATCAGAAAAATTTAACGTCTCCAAATTCTCTGTCTAATCATTGATAGAGAAAACTTTTTGTCCACCTCAACCAGAGAATCAATTCTAGTTGTAAATAATGGCAAAAGAGGGTAACATAAGTTTTTTGAAGACAAGACAATTCCAGGGGAAAAGAAAAAGAAAAATCCAGGGGGAAAGGAAATTTCTATGAACAGCGATTAAATCAGTACACGTTTGTTGCACATTGACCAAATCATTAAAAGACAGAACTGGATCCATGGCAAATGCCAAGCGTGGATGCCCCGCGGTCACGAAGCAATTTGACGACAGTTCATTAATTTGCAGCTTAGTATGCAATACAGAAGGTCTCATTTCATTCCGAAACATTAAAGCTTAGGTCGGAAATACCTCTCTTATCATTCAGAAAAATACACTGCTTCATGTCCAAATTTTCTTATTCATACTGATTTCATAAGATTCGTAAAGTTACATTATTTTCCTTTGCAGATACGTTGCAACAGAGTTGTGCAAAAATAAAAATAATAATCATTCGTAACTAGAATTTAAACTAATGACTAGTTACTATACTAGCAATTATAAGATGAGAGTAATTATTGCAGACTTATGCAAGATACTAAGCTTTATTTTGATTCAATTTGAACTAAAATTTTTCTCCAACTAACTCTACAAGCTTAACTTGCATTTCTGAACTGCAGGCTATTAATTATCGGACCTCATCTTTGTGAAGCACGTCGAAGAAAAGAAGATGACGTCCTACAGTTGACGTTTTGCCGTTCCTAACTTCGCCCATCAAACGACCAGGAGAGATTTTCCGAAAATACTACTTTACTTTTTGGGGCAAAACGGAATCACTCACTTGTGGTCTTCCACATGCCAGGCGATTATGGCTTCAGTGATATTCAACTCCAATTGCGACAACGAAATGACATTATAAAGTAAAAATATTCTAAAAAGATTCCGCTCCACCTAGTATGGGGGTTATGACACTCGACTTGTCATCGAGTGGGCTCGGGTTCGAATCCCGAAAAAGGCATGGATGTATCTTCGGGAAAAGAAATCTGACTTTCGCCCGAAATGGATTCCCGTCTCCAGCGCACCTCTTCTGTTCTATGCTGGGATCATCGTTTGTAATAAAGTATATATTCTTCTGTGTATTATATGCTTCTGTTCATCCATCTCTCGTTTTTCCTATGTATACCAGTATGAAACACACTTTATAAAACAGCAACAACTCTAAAAAGATGAATTCACCGTAAGTATTCAAAACGATAATATAACTCTCTTATAAAGTTGATCTAAAGTTATCCATCTTTAAAATTGGATAGCGTATGAGAAATCATTAAAGTGAGAGAAAAAAACTCATCCCTGTACCTTCAGATTGTTTAATATGTTGTGAAAATGTATTTCTTTGTTTTGAAAGACAAAATAAAAGAAAGCCATCTTAACTGGCATGTCAGTTTGAGAACCTTCAGAATCAATTTAAGCCAGGGGTGGGCAAATGCCGACCTGTTGGCTACCAAGGCAGACAGATGAAACCAAACGGACAGAAAATGTTCCATATATTTGGGTCAACCTACATTTGTGAGCAAATTTCTTCTTGTATGAAGATCAACAAGAGTAAAACATAGATGCAAGTTGACTGACATGAACTTTTATGAATGAGAATTTCAACAAGTCATCTTACTCCTGATATAAAAAAAATTGTAGAAAAATGTGATAGGGTACACTTGTCTCATTAAGCTAATTCTAAAATAAAATGTGTTGCAGCTATAGATATGAAATTAGCACAATAAATAACTGTCACTATTTTATTATAACTTATATCGGTTGACTTCTATGGTACAATATATACTTTTTCTGAGACTAATGAATGTAATCATTTTAAAAAGGAGTGACCTTCCGGTATCCTTCGCTTCTATGATGTGGCCATCGAACTAAAACAATTGCCCATTTCTAGATTAAAGCGGCTTACCATTCATTTCAGAGGTTATTTATTCTTCTCTTTAAATGTACCGAGATATGAGCCTGAATTCTAAATACATAGAACAGAAATATAAAATCAAATTATCATTTAAATTAAACTTTCAAATGTTATTAGATATAAATACCAATCAAGTCTTAAATTTAGTAATATTGTTGGGCAATGAGAGGGTCGACCAAAAAGCTAAGCAGGGAGCCGAGTCGTCTCAACCGGAAGTCCCCTTGACTCTCAGAAGAGAAAAGAGCATTATTTCTACATTCATCTCCACAAATACACTACAGTAACCCGAAAAACCAGGAGCCTTGGAAAGCCTTGGGAAACTTTGGCCACTGTGGGTCCAATCCCGAGACACCTGGAGAGAGCCGAGGCTGTTGCCCGCTTTCGCCTAACCACCGGACATGACTTTTTGGGAGCACACCCCACTGGCTTGGCCTGGCTGCTGAAGAGGCCTGTCCGTTCTGCGGCCATGCCAGAATGGATGGCAACCACCTGCTCCAATGCACTGGACACGATGAATACCCGACTGATGACATGGTCAGTCGGTACTGGGAGGATCGAGGTCAAATGGTCAAGAAGCCAAGCTCCGGCATTGGATAAATAAATAAAATAATTTAGTAATATTAAAAATAGTATTAATTTTTTATTAGTTAATTAAAACCGTTAATAAACAATTTATGCTCAATATTATAGGATTATTCTTTAGTTGACGAACTTTATATATATAAAAATAATAAAAACCCAAAATCAACTGAAACCATTTTCTAAATGTACAAAAAACAAAAATAAATCAAAGTTAAAAGCAGAAATATACCATTCTGGAAAGAACACACTACAGTAGCCGAACCCAATAAAAAAAAGAAAGAAAGAAAACAGCTTTATATATCCTAGAATCTTCCAAGCAGACATCATAAACATCTGTCGGTGCGAGTATATATACATATATATTTATATAAATGTATTTCTCCTACGAATTATGAACTCCACTCTATCGGAATATCTGACTGAAATCCATAAACTGTTGTTACGTTTCTGATTTTGCAACACGTTGTCGGGAAAAAAAATAATAAATTTTATGGCATTCTCCCCCTCTTCTTTTTTTTCTTTTAATTCCCGACACATTTATTTTTTCCTTTTCTTTTGACAGAGCTAAGAAAATAAAAACCTGAACTGAAAAGGAAAAAAAAAATATTTTTGATAAAGCAGATAATAGATTAAATCGGGGGATTACGTTTACGACCGTTTCGCAATAGCCACAGTCAATGGATCATTGCAACACTCGGATGCAAATTGCATTTCGTTAAAATTACAGTGATAAAAGAGATTCAATTAAAAAAACATAAATTAGCATTACTAACCTGCAATAATTCTTCGATGATTATATTAAAAATACAAAACGGTGCATATTCTACGATTTCCCATTCACTCTTTTGATCGCACATTTAAAAATGCAGCCAAAAATTCGACTTTTTTTTTAAAAAAAAAAATTAAAATCAAGATCACAAATCTGTGATCTATTATTGTTCTATTCCCGCGAGAAACTGAGAGAAGTGAAAAGGAGAATAAAAGGCTCTTTTGCAGATAAGAAAACAAATTTGCATGTATCCACTGAAGTTTGAGATTGTTTAGAGAAATATATTCAGTAAACACTTGAAACAAATAAAATTTCTTTTCTTTTACTTATGTGCAATTACTTAAATTTAAAAGTAATTCCTTACTTGTAAATATTTATTTTTGCCATTTACTCTCTTTTGGCTCAATATTAAAGTAACAATGATTAAAGTTTCTTCGTATTCTTTTTTTATTTTTCAAGGCTTTTAACACAAGAAAAAACAAATCTTAAATGTAATCCGTTAAAAGATTGCCTTTTTCAACAGCTTTTTCTTCTGCCACTCTGCTGTTTAAAAATATTTTTCAGAATAATAGAAATGAATGCAATAGCTTTATAAATTAGTTTTTATAACGTACAATACATTTGTTCTAGTCCCTTTCAAAAATATATGCATAAGGAACTGCAATATTTTTATATTAAATTTTAAGTTTAAGCTATACAGTTACAGAGCCGTAAATACATATATTGCTTAAATATTCCTAAAATTATTTTAAGGATAAATAATTTTCATCACTACCATAAAATATATATAACAAATATCTATCACGATTCCAAATAATTGTGTTGCTGGGAATAGTTTCAAATATATCAATCAGCTAAATAACACAACAAAAATTAATTTCTTCTAAAGGAGAAACAATTGAAAACTCAACAAATTCAATCATATTTTTCTGTATTACAAATGCGTAGCTATAGGTATTTTATACTGAACTTTACGTTTTCGATATTTAATTACAAACATTAACACGCAAATACAAGACAATTTTCCAAAGATTCCTATCCAAATGTTTAGCTGAACACTAAATATCAGAAAAAACACAAACAATTATAATCACAATTTTTAAAATGATTGAAATTGAAAAGTACAATTTTATGGAGAGGGTTATGAATTTTAAATTAATTTTTATAAAAATGTTAAAGATCGCAGATGACAATTTTGAAATAAACTTAAATCTCACGAAATTTCGATGCGTTTCATTATTGATAACGCTTTTGTTTTCTTGGTCAAAACACACAATTAAAGTAGAAATCGATATATATTTTTTTTCGCTTTCTGTGCTGAAATGTGACAGATGAAAGTTTGTTTTCTTAAAAAAAATAACGGAAAAAGATAAGGGACAATTTAAAAAGGAATAACTCTCCATAACAGGAAAACAAATCATCTGCACTCAAAAATAATGCACAGTCGTCGACAGCAGATAAATTGCATGAACTCACAACAATATGTTACTTAAAAACAATCCAAGGATGAAAAATCGACCATCAAATACAGTCGTAAAATTTTAACCATGAGACGGAGAGGTTTACGGTCAGAAATTTTGCAGTTTTTCCGCCGTTTTACGGTCGCGCGAGACGTTCGGACACGTGGCCATTGTTCCACTCAGATTTATTTCGCGCGCTTTGATGCGGATGAGACGAGGTCCGAGAAGACTGCTTTTGACCGTCTCAGACGGTTTTATGACGTCTACGTTTTTTTTTTTTTAAAGAAGTATTTATGTGAGAATTTTCGAATGCCATAAAGAATTTTCGTTCGAAAATAAGGTCACCGTTAAATTGTTCTAAAAAAAAAAAAGGAATGGAATTTCTTACGCAAGGACTCCAAAATTTTTTGTAAACAATGCATCAGAACAGAAATCTTGATTATATGAATAATATTTCCGTAGACTGTTCAATGAAAAAGCTATAAATGTAATTATTTGTCATGTTTATAAAAAGTTATTTATCATAGCTTATAAAGTTCTTTAAATACAATTTTAATGTTTTATGTCTTCTCAATAATAATTTTCCTTTTTCCCCTCTTCTTATACAGAACATTTTCAGTTTAATCATTCAAAAATCCTCCAGAAATTTGAAGTCAAGTCCCTAAATGGCATTATTTACTTTATTTTATTTCTCTTGAATTAGCCAAAATTCAAGTAACATTAATTAAGATTTAATAAATTATATATAATTTCATTTTTTACAAGCAATGCCAATTAGGAATACGAAAATTATAGTCCTGCATTGTAGAATATATATATAATCACACCTATACTAATTTTCATTTCCTATGGATATATTCTAATTGAATCCCTTTTTCTCCTTATCTTCTTTTAATATATAAATTTATAAATATCCACACTTTGAATTACACTGCATACATTTTACAACAATTTTAAAATTTTGATACACCCATATGGATTGAAACAATGCGTAAGATAATTAAAATTTTTTTTTAAATGGGCTAAATTTCATGTGATTTCATTGTCATATAAATACTTCCATGTTTCAGGCCAATCAATTCATGCGCTTCGCTGTTGCCAACTTTTGCCCTTTGTATAAACTTTCTTTTAAAAGTTTTATTTGTCAGCAATAATAATATTCATAGGTAAACAAAATGGACTTTATTTAAAAGTACAAGTATAATATAAGAATTTTTTGTTTTAATTTTGAAAGACTCTTTTTGAAGAGTCTTAATACTTGAACAACCTTCACCCAATTGTCAAATTCGAAATTTGATCTAAATTTTACAAGTAGATTTCGATGGAGAACACGTGATAGCATGTATCATGTGATTGTCACAAATTTAGCCCATATTCTCCACGTAATAAAATATCCCAAATTCCAAAATCATTCGCGGGAAAAAAATACCTTTATGCCCCCAATTAAAATCGTAACACATGTGAATTTCTAAAATAAAATTTGAAGGAAATATTATAGTTGTATAAATAAAGTATATTGTAGAGTCTATGTTCCATAATTTCGATGTTAACTTTATGCATTATAATCGTTATTATATTTTATTTGTTTTAACATCGATTACATACTAAAAAGCCTGTTTTCTTAAAAAAAAAAAAAAAACGGGCGGAAAACACACGCGAAAGAAAAATAAAAGAAATAAAAATGTAACAAAAATGTTGTAATATACGTTCCAATTTAAAATAATGCGTAATGAGAATAATAGATCCAGATTAAGGTACAAAATTATGAACACATTTTTTTTCGATTTGATTTAATATAAATTATCGATGCCTTTCAATAGTATAATGAGAGCTTATGGCGAGAGATATCTTCTTTTTGAATGACCGACCTTAGCGAATGAATCACATTTTCCCTACAAGATAATACCGTGTGAACTAATTTTCGTATATTATTCGTATTTCAGATGCTGTTCATTTTCTTTACCTTGTACGCTTTAGATATTCGAAACTGCCTTATAATTTAATTAAAAAATCTGAGGAGGAAGGAGATTTTTGTGTATTCTAAACAATTTAACGCGCATCTATACTTTCACACAAGCTGCATTCTTTAACTTTTAGGGCGTTATTCAAGTATAAACGCACCCCCTTTTTAGGGAAAAAGTTGAAAAGTATGTGTGCATTACTTTCATGCTTTCAAGTCATTTATTCAAGAAATTATTCCAAGCTTTAGGGGCGGAAAAACGTACTTCTAAAACTACAACTCTTTAAGTTCATAAGGAATGTCATTACTTTTAAATAAACAATATTTCCATGTACTTAGAATTCTTTTGTGTGTGTGCTTTTCTTTTTTTTATTTTTAAAGCTGTATCATTTTTATACCCAGCGAATAACACGCGCACCCGTACATTTCGATCTTATTTTTGGAGTTCAAAGTGAGCCAGATTTTAATATATATATATATATATATATATATATATTCATACAATTTTATATTTATTACTCAACTAGAACTTGGACAGTAACATTATAGTTTTGAATCTGTATTTGGATTTAGAACTTCGATCCATTACTTTGAATACTCGTAGGATTTCTTTCAATGTTATAAACAGAGAGGAGGAAGGTAAAAAATTGATTAAACCTCTCTATAAATTATTAAAAATTTCTTTATGTCTCTGCATTGTTTATCTATATATATAAAGGAAAAAAGCGACTCACTCACTGACTGACTGACTAATCACGATATCTCTGGAACTATTCAACCTACAGACTTGAAATTTGGTAGACATGTTCCTTTCATAGAGTAGACATCAGCTAAGAACGGATTATCCGAAATTCAAAACGCAAGGGTTGTTACGGGGGGTTAAGGGGCGTTATAAATGATTGTTTCCATGTTTAAACTACTCAATGTACAATTTTGAAATTAGGTAAGCAGATTCCTTTCATACAGTAAAGATCCGCTACAAAATAAGTTTGGTGAAAATAGATCCCTAAGTGGCGTTGTAGGGGCTTAGGGGGCATTATAGACAATTATTTCCATTTTAAAACTATTTGACGCACTGTCTTTAAATTTGATATAAATAGATTCCTTTCGTAGAATAATGATCAGTTAAAAAACGGGTTTTGTGAAAACAGACTTCTAAGTGGCGTTGCGGGGGATTAAGGGGCGTAATAGATAAATATATCCGTTTTTAAACTACTTCACCTACCTGCTTGAAAATTGGTAGGTAAGTTTCTTTAATGAAGTAAATATCCGCTACAAAATGGGATTTGGGAAAATTGACCCCAAGGGGTGTTGCGGGGGGGGGGGGTTAAGAGGCGTTATAAATTCCAATTTTTAAGTTATTAGACGTACAGTCTTGAAACTTAGTAAGCAGATTCCTCTCATAAGGTAGAGATCAGCTACAAGATGGATTTCGTGAAAATTGCCCCCAAGTGGCGTTGCGGGACTTATGGGGAGTTATAGATAATTATTTCCATTTTTAAACTATTAGACGCATATTCTTTATATTTGATAAATAGATTTCTTTCATAGAGTAGAGATCAGCTATAAGAAGGTTTTGTGAAAACAGACCTCTAAGTGGCGTTGCGGGGGATTAAGTGGCGTAAGAGATAAATATTTTCGTTTTAAAACTATTTGATCATCTTGCTTGAAAATTGGTAGCCATGTTCTTTTCATGGAATAGAGTTCCTCTAACAAAGAGTAAAATGAAAATTGACCCCTAAGGATAGGTGCGAGGGGTCAAGAGGAGTTACAGAAAAAAAATTCCTGTTTTTAATTGTTAGACCCATATACTTGAAATTTGTTAAGCGTGTTTCTTTTGTTGAATAGGGATCCTCTAAGAATGTATTTTAAGCAAATCAAGTTCTGGGAGGGGTGTGCAGGGGGTTACTGGGACGTATTGACAAAAATAATTACTTTTTTTCTAGCTACAAGGACTATAATAATGAAATTTGGTTTGCATTTTTCTTTTGTTGAATTGAAATCCGCTAAGAGCGGTTACTTTGGAAAACGGCTCTCAACGGGATTACGGAGATATTGATAGTAAAACTTTTGTTTTTTTCTGTTAGATTTAGACTTGAAATTTGGCTTGCATGTTCAATTTACGGAGTAGAGATCCACCGAAAATTGGTTTTGCGGGAATCCACTTGGTTTTTGGGTTACGAAAGAGTAAACATCATTCTATACTTCAATTTTAGAGATTTTTAGAAAATACAAATTAGATGAGTTTTGCCCCTTTTTTTTTTATCGACAGGCGACAGTTACAGGTATAAGTATATTTTCAATACAATCGAATTCTTAATGCAGGACTTAGATATCAATAATTTATACATATATATATATATAAGCAGTAAAAAATTATAAAACATCTTAAAATACCCAGCGAAGCGGGCGGGTAACGGCTAGTAATATATATATTCATGCATTCATATTTTTAAGTCACCAATATCTATTTGCTTCGTACTTTTAGCATTCAAATAATTTCTGCCAAGTAGAGATTATTTAAGCGAGTGAAGATCTATCCTAGGGGTGTATGACGATCTTCAAGGGGTCCACGTCAACCTTAAAAATAATTTGGGGGTGAAATAGATGTAAGGGCTATGATAATGACTCTCATTAAACTAGATCGTGACTTTCATTTTAAAAGCAAATTTAATGAAATGGAAATTAAGTTTTACCTATATAAGATTTATTTACTAAATTCAATGAGGTTAATTTGCACTTACAAGGGTACAGCATAAATTTTATTAAAACAAGAATCATTTCAGTGTTTCTTCCCACAGAGTTCAGCTAAAAAAGTATAATACCGGAGGTCCCGATTTTATTTTTCTAAATTTGTCAGGACGTTTTAACCTACGTTCAACATTTAAATGTCTTTTATTAAGATTTTAAGACCAGGTTGGAGAATACTTTGACTATGGAAATACCACAATTGGAAATGAATTCATATGATTACATTGATAAAAAAATCTCATTACAATTGGATCTGATCATAATAAGCATTAACAAAGATCTTAAAGTTTAGAAATGGATGTCAGCAATTTTGGCTTTAAAAAGTCAAACCTATTATTTGTCCTGAAATATAGAATATCGTGGGGAAGTCTTTAATTGCTTTTCTTAGTGTGAAGGAGTTTCAGCGGGGTTATCGATTTCCAAAACAAAAAAGAAAGGAACTGGACTAACAGGAGAGAGATTTAAGGTAAACCTAACACGATTAATACCAAATGTTGAAAATTTGATATTGTAGCACCAGATTCATCTCTCCCATTAAAATAATTTGTTTAGTGTTTAGTTATTTTATTTAACAGTTTTGTTTATTAATGAACTTTTAATTTAATTAATTAACATATACTTTTTAAACTTTAATCACTATACTTCGTTGCAGTTAGAAAAAAATTTAATTCTTTTAAAGTAGGAGTAGCAGTACCAGCTGTCAAAAAGACATTTCAAATTGAATAATTTGCAAAAATTCAATATTAATTAAGCAGGGGTCTATAACAAACCGAAAAACCTGGCAAGGGGTCTATGAGACAAAAAAGTTTGGGAACCTATGATTTAAACTATATATGTGTTTGTGTGTATGCAGTATGGTAGCATACATGTATTAAATATACGTTCCCATTCGAAAGATAAGTATTTTTCATTGTAAAAAAACTAAATAGATTTCGTCATTCAATATTCATTGAAAATTGAAAACGATAAAATGAATTCGTTTTCATGCTCAGCAATGAATGGTGAGAATAAATTTAGATTGGTCCTAATCAAATTTTGTAACATTTAAGTCATTATAATTCATTGTTATCACTTTCTATCACTAAAAAAACAAACGTACTTTTATGTTTAATAACTAAATTTCCGAATTTCATCGCAAGAAAAAAAAAGATTAAATTAGTCTAAATACCCGATCAATTTACTTAATCGATCACTCCATTAATGTAACAACAAATGTATTAAGAGAGTGCAAAATAATTATCATAAGCCGTTTCAAACTCCTAACAGACATTGAACTTTGCATAAATTTTTAACGCATCCCTACGGCGACATTAATAAAAAATTGGCAAATAACTAGGAAATGGCCAAGGCAAGAAGACTCCAAAGTAATAAAGCAAGAAGAAAGTCAAGTGTCATGTCACTCTCGTCAACAGTTCGATAATTTTGTCGTTGTTTCTTATTGTTTTTATCTCTGACAGAGTCTTTGTTCTGGGGTCCTCGAGACGCTCGAGATTAACTGTACTTTATTCTCATCCCTTCCCTCTGATTAGATTAGCCTCTCCACTCAGCTGCAGATAAAAACACGCGTGGATCATTCCGGGGTCAGCACGCTTCTTGCCATGTTGACAACACTTTCCACTCCTTGGCGCTCGAGCCACAGTTTCTTTTTAAGCGGTCAATGGTATGAATTAATTCGATTGCGGAAGTGTGACACGTTTAGTCTTGTTCACCCTTTCGGTTCCATAATAATTTTCAACTGCTTCACTTACTAACGTTTAAAAGGATTTCTTTGGACCTTTAAGAAGAATTTGAAACTTCTTGGTGGTTCTTGAAACGAAATATCGATAGAATTTTTTTTCACACGTTTCCTTGCATTTCCTTAACCATTGTAATTTGCTGATTAAACAGTTATACTTAAGTTTTAGATAATCACAAATTCAAAGCACACAACTACAGGGGTGATAAAAAAAATGTATTCACAGAATGACTGGTAATGTCGTAAGTTTTGAGATCGCATTGGCCATGGTAAGGTGTAAGAGTTGATATTAACAGCTGGCGTTAGTGTTTTGACGTGTTCAACAATTCAGCGACAGAAGGCGCTAGTGTTTTAGCCGGAAACAGGAGACCATGGCGCAAGAATGCCCGACTTTGGAGCAGCGAAAAAGCATTTTGAAACGGTATTGGAAGTTCAAGAATATCAGTGAAACAACTACTTTGGAAGGGAAGGCAACAATATGGAACGGAATCACCAATTCCCTTAAATATTGTTCGTCTTTGCAATAAGTTTGAAACTGATGGAACACAATAAAGAATATGCATAAGGCACGATCAGACCGGTCACTCATATCAACAAGGGAAGCGTCTTCAATTGCAATGCAAGATTCATTCACAAGGTCACCACAAAAATCAACATCACAATGTAAGCGTGAAACAGGCACAAGTATGACTAGCGTAGGTCTTACATTGCAAAGAGCAAAATGGAAAACTTACGTACCACAGTTGTTACATATACTGAAAGAAGACGATTCAAACAGATGAACTCGGCTTTGCAAATGGTACCTCACGCAGGTTGGAAAAGATGCAAATTTTGTTTCCCAAGTGATGTGGTCTTTTTTTACTCAGTGGCGTAATGTACACCCCCCGCATTGCGGGAGGGAGCCAGGGTTTTAGGGGGCCCAAATCCTATCTAAGCTATGTATATACCCTTTCCAAGATCCGGCTTGGGCCCCAAAACCTGACTTTTCAAGGGGGGGGGGCTAATCACTTCCGCTACGCCACTGCTTTTTCTTATGGGTTTACATCAATAACAGGATGTACAGAAATAAACCATGCACACTAGGGAAACTGCACTATGAAATTGAAACGACTAATCACGCAATTTCTGTAGATACTGAGAGATGTCATCAACATTGTACGACATCATTCTCAAAAATGTTTGGAGGAGAGTGGATTACAGTTTGAACACTTATTGTAACTTTGTCATTCTTATTCACTGTAATATTTATAATATACGTTTTTCTTCATTAAAGTGTGTATACATTTTTTGATCAACCCTGTATATTTCATGTTTACTTTCATATTAAAATTGATTCACTAGTGCAACAATAACGACATAAGTGAGTGTTAAAAAATTTCACACTACAAAGCAACACGAGGATTTAGAGGACTTATTGATGACAGGGACGTCTTAAGACTCTTTGAGGCCCTGGGCCCAGAGAAATCTTAAGATTTTTGAGACCCTAGGCTATTGTGCAAAAGTAAGCCCTACCAAAAATGTATAAAAGTAGACAGTATATAGCATGCTTTGTCAAATACTCGTTGAAACGAACATTTGAAACAAATGTGCACGACTAATAATCTCAAAAATCTAGGCACAAACTGACTAGCCGATGGCCGCATTTCGACTAAATGATTTGAATCATTGCTTATGGTATTAGGCCTAAGCCTAGATATGGACCTATGTGTGGTCATATCATAATAATACAAACTTACCACTTTTGCCAGTTGACATGCAATTTGAAATTCTCTGTTTTTCAGAGAATATGTACGAAAATAATATTTGACTACTAAAATTATCCGGATCATAATCTTACTAAGACAGAATCGAGAACGAGACGAGGCCCCCACCAAGGGTGAGGCCCTGGGCCTATTTGGCCCATGCCTTAAGACGTCTCTGATTGATGAAGAACCTTGTAATTTTGAACCTTGGTCAAGTGACGAGGACGACACCTGAACTGGACTCTCCGAACTTTCACACCACACCAATGGGAGGACGTTTAAACCTTGATAGATTTAACGTTCATCAGCCTCCTCTACATGGCGGGTCTTCAGTTGCACTGGGCTCGGATTCAAGACTTGCCTGCTATGAGTTCGGGATCATAAATACAAAGCTACACAACAACGCGCTATTAACAACAGATGTAGTCATCCGAAACCAAAGTCGAATAATAAGGATGGTAACTAAAGTAGAATCTCAATAAATATTATCGCAGGGGAGAAACCTCATTTGAGATTAATAACTGAATTTCACAGTCACACAAGCTTCACTAACTTGAATAGCTCGAATTAATAAATGGATTTTTTTAGTATCTTTAAACATTGCCGTTGGAATCATTCAATTATTAATAAGTAATGAAATTGAGACTTTTTTAGCATATCATTCAAATGGATTTACATTTCCATTCCCTATCTAAGAAAAAATCTAAACAAATAGCATGGAATTGTTAAACAATATTGGTGCGCACCTAAAGGCATGAGCCAACTGGGCCCGGGTCCAAGGCCTCGTCTCGTTCTCGACTGAGTCTTTATAAGATCATGATTCGAATAATTTCAATGGTTAAATGCTATTTCCGGTGGTATTCTGGGAATTTCTTGGAAAACTGGGAATTTCAACTGGTAACAGAGACAAGATGACATGTAATGACTGTAGGTCTTCCATATATATATAGGGCTAGATCTAATACCATAAACCATCATTACTCATAAAGTCAAAGAGCGGTAATCGGTTGGGCCGATTTGTGCGATTGTAAGTCATGCCCATTTGTATGTTTCGGATTACTGTTTTTTTTACGAGTATTTGACAACGTATGCTTGTACTATCTACTTTCAAGGTCATAGGTGGGGCCTACATTTGTGTAGGGGCCCAGGGCCTCAATGAGTCTTAAGACGTCCTTGATACTCAGAGTAAAAAATTTTAAGATTAACTAGGTAAATAGAACGGGATTGAAGACCAACAAACGCTAAGAAAAGGTTACTTATTAGTCCAAAGCATTAAAAATTCATTCTAATATATTTTACGCTTTACCAATTAACATATAAAAGCTTTTTAATTTACTCAAATTAAATGAATAAATATAAATTCATACAGAAAAGAAAGAATGTAATATTTATGGGGGAATGGAGCGCGAGAAAAGTATAAAACAATTTTTTTTCCTAAAAATCGTTTAAAAAATATATTAGTACAGTTTAATTCCCCAAATGTCCTTATAAATACCAAAATCAATGTAGAGTAATAGAGAGAATATATATAATTACTGCTAATATTACGATAAAGATATAAAGAGAAGTATGTAATAAATAAAAATAACGTATAAAAATAGAAGAATAATAAAACATATTACAAGATAATATAATAAAGTATAAGAAAAAACAAAACTATATTTTGAAGAATGTGAAAAGATTATATATATATAATTAAATAATATAAATATGTAACATAAAATTGTACAGCCTTTTTATTCAAAAACATTTATTTAGATATAATTTAACAATATTACGATCTACACTAATTTTGTTTCCCCAACTGAAATGACCGGATAATTTTAATAAATATATTAATAAATCGCAATGCATGCCTTTGCAAAATTTTGAAGATTGGCCCTTTGAAACTGAATGCTATTGCTACGGCAAACAATTTATGTCAAATAAAATAATTTAACTAGAAACAAATTCAAATTTTTAAGGTGATTGACTGCATTTGGAGTCGTGATTTCGAAAAAAAAAACGTATAATTGAATAAAAGCTAATAATTGAATAATTTTTCTGATATTTAGAGTCGAATTAGAATAAACATGTAAATTGTTTTATAAACAAAATTACAAGAATAAATTATTTAGATGCTATTTTTTGGTAAGAAATGAAGAAAAAAAGAATTATATATGTTCGAAATATTTTCCTTTTATGAAAAAAATGCTTCGATAATAACAATATTTTGGCTATATATAGTTAGGACCTCTACATGGAGCTTGAACCTAGATTTTTTTTAAAAATTCACATTATTTTCAGAGTTACGACTAATTGAAATAACAGCCTCTGTATTTTTTTTTTTTTTTTTTTTTTTTTTGTTAAATTTTTCTACCCTGATATATTAAAGAGGAATATGTATATAATCCGCTTCCCATCATTTATTTCAAAAATCCGAATTCATACAGAAAAGTCTCAGCTTTATATATAGGCAAAATAGTATTATCACAGAAGCATTTTTCATAAAAGGAAAATATTTCGTAAAATGTCATTTTCCCCCCATTTTTTAGCAAAAAACTGCGCTGAAATCATTTTTTATCGTAATGATATCCTTAAAACAGTTCTCTTTATATCTTTTAATTCAAGTGGCACAAATTACCAAAAAAAAGGAATATTCATTTACACGCTTTTAGCAAAAGAATCACAGTTCCGAACGTAGTCAATCATATTAAAAGATGAAATGTTACATTCAACAATTGGATGAAATGGAACTGGTAAAACAATATAAATATAGGCTTTTATCGGAACCAACCGATTAGGACAGAGGCTGATTCTAGTAACTATTTCAAAGAGCGTGATGGGGTAGAATTTCTCGTCCCTTTATCAATGGATACTAACTCACACAAGTCGTAAGCACTCTTTTTATGATTGGAGTCCATTCATGGCAAAGAGATCTCTCTCCGATAATTCGTATCAGTATCGTTACGTACGCCTGTAGAAATACAAATGGGCTGTTTGCGAAGGGGAGATGTGATGTCAACGCAACGGGAGCGGTGCGTAAGCCATTCGGGTGCACTAAAACATACGTTGGGATAAAAGCAGGTCGAGGAAAAGAACGAAATTAAAATATTGCATTCATGTGTTTTCATCTTATCTCCATACATTAAGCACAATTTCATCAAGTATGTCAAATTTTCTTAAGGACTGGTGAATTAGTGTAATATTTTTAATCCATTCGATTTATCGCGAAATAAATTTCAAAATCACAAAAACTATATATCACTTTCACCCCCCCCCCCTCTTCTTTAAAAAAATTAAAACCATGATTGTGTGTCAAAGATTTTCAAACACAGTGTCTTTCCTAAACACTAGATTGGCCAAGGAAGTCAATTTGACTGCTTTTTAAATTTCAATTAGAAAAACAATTATATATATAATAACAGTTTCTTGAAACTTTTTAGAATATATTTTTTTCCAAGTGAAGTAAACTTTTTGTTACTGTTAATATTTACTAATAACTTGTTACCCGACTTTAATTTTTAATATTTTGTATATTATTTAATTTTAAACAAATTTCTGTACACATTAGTTATTCTATCCCAATGCAGTCATTTTGACTGCTTTTGGGCAATATCCTAAGTTTGAGTCTTTTTAATGTTAAAAACTAATAACTTCAGTTCGTGGCAAATCATTTTATTTTGTATCATTATAATATTTACAATCAAGCAATATCATTTATTTATTTTGCAGTGATTCAAATGATGACACAACAAAACTGAAGCTAATTGAAACAAAATAGCAAAGAAAGAAAACCAAAAGTGAAGTTATTCTACATAAATAAAATCAATTGCGCGTGTGAATGTAATATAAACAAATATAAAAGTTCATTTAAACATTTAATATACATTAAACACTTGTTTTTCAAACACATATTGTACAGTATTATGAGAGGCATACAGGATTTTTTTTATGTTACTTCCGATAAATTTTTGCGCGAATGTCCGAAAAAGATTTCAAATCCTCAAATTAAGTATAGCGTATATTATCAAAATGAATAAATAAATTTGGGCAATAATTAAAATAAAACAAAATTCAAAATAGCACAAATGAATTTTAAATGCTATACATACGGACGCTTTAAAAGCTATATTATTAAATAGGACATATTATGAGTATCAAATGAATTACATGTATGAATAATTATACTTCAATAAAATAATTGAATAAATAAATTCCTTTGTTTAAATAGATATGTTATAAACATAATTTCAAAATAAGTAATCTATTTTAAATTTAACACGGTTTTTATTTCAATACATTAAAAATTTTGACTCAAAGTTGTAAATAACTTTTTCTTTCTTTAAATTAAGATTGTAAAGAAATATTTTCCCCGTGAAGGAACTCTTTCAAACAATAAAGGTTTAAAACAAATATTTATTTTTACTTTATCCCACATTTCCGACTTCAATAACAGGTGATAAAGGGGACAATGGAAGTCTCATTCTTTGCTTTTGACTTCTTAAAAGGTATGGAATTTATTAAAGCTATAAGCTTAGATGAGTTTAACTGTAGCTTCGTTATCAACATTTTTTGGATATAATCTTAATGAATATTTAAAAGCTAAAAAAAAAAGATTATTACTCTTAAAAAAATTCTTCATTTGAATAGCATCCAAAAGCAATAGGCTGCAGAATTTTTTGGTTTCCTTCTAAAAATTTAATTAGATTGTTTCCAATTTATGAAGTATTTGAAATCTCTAGATTTGAACATTAGATTTTAAAGATAAAATCAACAGTACGTAAAGAAAAGAATCAGTTCAAGTGCAACGAAATCAACAGTTACTTTGAATTGATATACGTGCTTTTCTGTAAGTACTATTTTTAGGGACTCTATTCTATTTCAATTATTTATTACTCCCCCCCCCCTTTCCCTTTATGAAACATTTCGCATCTATGGACTTTTTAACAGAATACGTAAATGTAAAAACAATGTAGAATGTTGAGGATTTAGGTACAAAAATTACAAATATCATGTTAAATTGCAATATAAGAAAAGTTGAAACAATTTAAATACTCACTTGGAGTAATTGTAACTTGGGCCGAGAATTAAAATTTAAATTATTCTTTACCAACTTGAGGGGTGGGGGTGGGATGGTATATATATATAGACACGTATTTTTTTTATTACAAACCTCCTTTTTATAAAGCATTTCAAATTGAATTCACGTTTTGTTTTGTATGCTTTTTACTCTTGTAAAAGTGTCTATGAAATACATACAAACATAAGAATTAAAGTATAACACAGTTTTTTTACACAATTGTTAGAAATACTCGTCATGACAGGTAATATAAGTACCTTTACAAAAATAATTTGATGTTTTCAATCCCCAGTCTTATATTACTTTTTACATTCATTAAAATATAAAATTACACTTAAGAGAAACTAAATAGTTGAATTTATGTATCAATAATGGTATATTTCTTGAACATAAGATAAATCATTTTTATTAATTAATGAAGAAAAATGACATTTGAATGATATTTTTCATATTGGAAATTTATACTACATTGAAAGTTCTAAAAGGATAATATCAATGAAGACAAAATGCTAAGAATAGAAGATATAAAATTTTGCAAACAAAAGCAAAAAACAATTTTTCCCTGGTACAGAATTTAAAATAATTGAAGAGATGTTGAATTAAATTTACTTTTAATTCAAAGAAAATTTACATTGTTTTAAATATTCCACGGAATTTATAACATTCAAATAAACTTTCAGTGAAAAATAGAGATATTTACTACTGAACTGCTGGGTAACCACTTTACATCTTAATAAAATTTCTTTTGTAAATATTTAAGTGGATTTATTAACTGAATATGCTACAAGTGTAATGCAAGACTATGAAATTGGAGTATTGGATAATCGGGTGAAGAGGGGGTAAAAAAAAGCGAAATATTATTAAATAAGGGGAAAAAATACTGACAGAATAAATTTGACTAAACACATCCAAATTGAGATGGGTTTATACATGAAGAATGTAATTTTAAGTTTTGGAGACAAAAAAAAGAATTTTAGTTATTGGGAAAAGAAAACATTTAGTAATCATATGCATAATTCCATCAAGAATTTTAATAATGTTTATTCTCCTTTAAAAAAAACCAAGTTTAGAGAATCTGAGAGCTTTTAAACCCTAAAAAAACAATTTCAGCCTCCACTAACCCACGGTGAATTCAAAGCTCCACGCGCGTTTTGCTTCCCGAAACCAATATAAATGTTTCCCTGTTAAGCACACTGTAAAAGAGGTCACTAACATGCATGCCTTAAGCTGCCAATTGTCACATCAAAAACAAGATACGCATTATGATTTGAATGCAGAGATTAGATTGTGTGTGTATGTTTTGCAAAAATAATGAGCTTACGTGCAAGAATTTAGCACCGTAAAATGTTGTGGATTCCATAGACCCGTAAAATATACGCTGTTCCGTATATTTGTTTCTCCCAATATTACATTGCACGAAAAAAGAAATAAACTTATGAATATTTTAAAATATTCTGATTAGTATCTCATATATGATAAACTATCATGGAATAAAAAAACATTTCAATTCTCATATTGCTTTTTATAAAATCGGACAAAAAAATCAAATGAATCAATAAACCCGCTTATTGGGAGAAAAATAACACAACAAGCTAAAAGGGAAGGGGGGGGGTGCAGTTCAAGATCTCATATTCTTATCGTTTCGATTGAATATCTGACTTTTTAATTAAAATTTCAAGAAAAGTTAATTAAATTTCGGGTGAAGTCCGATGTCATCTTTGTTGTGAACTGTGTCTCGTAAAAAGCAAACCTAAGAAAAGAAATAAAAAACCGTTTTCTCAGATCGATGAAGGAAACATGAGGTGGAAAGATAACGAATCACATGATGCATGTCTACAGAAAAGTAATAGAAGAAAAGTCGGGAGTAGTTTCCAGAAAGAGACGAAAATAGAATATAAATTGAAGCTGCATTCATGTATTCCAAGCTTTTTAAAAATTTGATTTTTATACTTTCAATGATTACTTTACGAAGTAAACACAAATTAAAACAATATATTAAAGAGTTTCCTTTGAACTTTTAAACTATAAAAAATTGGCAAAACTCTCTGTACATATCATAAAGTCTATTAAGTGATTATAATGAATATTTATAACATTACGATTCTCTTTAGCCGAGAAAAATCAAACTACATAAATAACAGAGCAAATAAATTGTTTTTCATTCTACATTTAACAATTTTAAAATTATAAATTGAAGAAAAAGCACATACAAAAACATGAAAAATGTAAAAGAAACGTTAGTTTATTAAAATATAGTAGAGCAAACAGGTCACTATGATAACCATACATTCCGTATAAAAATATCTTGGAAGTAAAACACAACAAGTAAAGTGAATATAACTGTATAATTGTTATTATAATAACAAAAGTACACTTAAAAAATAAAATCTAAAAAATGCACATTATAATAGTACGCAAACAAGAAGAAAACATGCATTTTTTACGAAACTTTGAACCATGAGTTTTAACTAAAAATGAATATTAAAATAAACACAAGAGTTTCAAAAATGTATAAAAGTTCTGTAAGATATTAAAATTATAAATCTTGCGTTTTTCACCCTCTTTTTAACAGCATATATTGTAATGCATATACTATATCAAATTTCACTCTCTTCATAAAAACCATGTACCTCTGTGTAAGCGATTTTTACCATACACTTTTTTTAAATACATTTTCCATAATAAATAGAATTTCTCTTAATTTTTTTCTGCATTGATTAGAGTTTCTCTTATTAATGATACAACTATTATTTTTTTTGTATCAGGTTTATTAAGCTTCCTCACAGTTCTTACTATCCGCGTCTCAACGAAAAACCGATAAAATACTTCGCGCCAACTCTCCAGATTTGAAACATTGGAAGAAATTGTCACATTGCCTGAAGCGCTTCATCAGAGAACTATTACTTTTACCTATTTTAAAACTATGGCTCGCAGTTTGAAATAAAACCAATAACAATCATTGAGAATTAGAGCAGATTGTCTAAATTTCTTACTGATTTGTCAGTATGAATATCTCTAGAAATTATTTTTAACGAACGCTTGCATTTTTAGATGTTTCGGGTCTCTTCCTGTTTTTGTCGTCAGATGAAGTCTTAGAATTCTCTTCGAAACAAATACATATCTCGAAAAATTTGATTATATGTGATTTCTATAAGTAGAACAGAATTCTGTCCTATAGCGTCCTTATAGAAAATTTGGCATCAAAGTAACCAACAACTTAAACATATTTAATAATTACAAGATATTAACTTTGCTCGCATGCGTTTTAATTATTTGCATCATCTTCAGTTCATAAATATCACATCAGAAACAATGCGAAATATTATACACATTCATATAAGTAAGAAAAATAAAAGATATTTCCTTTTTCTACAAATCGCACACTTTTAACTTTTAAAGAAAAAGGCTAAAATCTTAACGAGTAAATCAAATAAGCGTGATTAGACATTTCACAAATATTTTTAACACTAGATTGCCCAAGGAAGTCACTTTGACTGCTTTTTAATTTCAATCAGAAAAACTATTACATACATAATGATAGTCTTTATAGTGTTAAATTTTCAAATAAAAGACCATAAATGCAATTATATATATATATATATAATCTTTCCATATTCTGATCAAAGGATTCGCTTTTAAATCCTTCCAAAAATAAAACCTTCTTTAAATCAAATTTTAAAAGCGTCTCTAAATTCTGTAACACTACAATTAATTTTTCATTTTTGTATGAACGCAAGGTTTTTTTTTTTTTAAATCCAAGCTTACGTAAAAATTTTAGTAAAGACTGAAGCTGAATATTTCTAATAATTCATACGCCAATTCGTATAATCAAAACGTCAAGTTATAAATTAATTGATCATAACGACCATTTTTCAAAAAAAAAACATTACTTTTTGAAAAATATATATACATGCAAGTAATACTTTATCAAGAACAAAATATTTTTCATGGCAAATTTTCCTTTTTTAAAAAAAATAAAATAAAGTACTACTTACATCCAATTACTTTTCGCCCCCTGTAAAAATGCGCACCAAAACAAGAACACAACACACGCACTAGTTCTAACACCGACCATCGTTTTGGAGACTGAAAAAATCCACCAGCGATTATATATCTTCCAGAGCGATAACTTTTTTGTTTTTCTTCTCGAATTAAAAATGCGTCCGTCCAACGAGGAAAAAAAGAAAGCGCGCACAATGCAAGCGAAGAGCGCGTCTCCCGAACTGAGAGCACATACAAGTGGTCAATCGCATCTACTTCCCATCCTCTCACAGGACGATCTGTCAGCAGGGTTGCTGCAATGAATCGCTTCTTCAGTTGGAGCGGACGCCAAGGAATCGTCGCCAAGCACGCCGTCACAATGAGTTTTGTGGCAGGTTAAAGATAAAACGCGTCGAGTTAGCGACTGTGATGGTGTTGAATCGAGGGGTCGTCAATTAATTGCAATAAAGATATTTTCAGGTTGTTGTAGGTCATTTTGGGATCAACACAAAATTTTCTTTCAGTAACTCCATATCTTTCTGTCAAAAAGCGAAAGCGCACACTTCTTTTCGTTAATTAACATCGCTGTCCGACTTCACGTAATGTTCTGTCAAGTGAGTGAGTAAATATTAACGTCGCACTATTCAGCTACTCGAGGGCTCGATATTTTGAACTATGGTCAAGTGACAAGGACGACACCTGAGCTGGCACCCCCTCTCCTAACTTCCAAACCACATCAACGAGAGGACGTGCACGCTCCCCTACACGGTATCAGGCTCGAACTCATGGCACGCCAGCCACGAGTCCATTAACTTGACCACACAGGCTACCGCGGCCACATTATACTGTAGGGTTTGCAGCCCCGGGATCGCGGTGTTTTTTCCAATCCCAAAATCTCAAGATTAAAGTAACTAATACCGGGATTTAATTTTTGTCTTAATTATATTTTAAAATATTTTTTCTTATCAAAATTTTCTAAGAATTTAATTTTTAGAAAATTTATATTTTGTTTATGAAATATGTACTTATAGAATTTTTTTGTGCAATTGTAAATGCTATAAGTAAAAAAATATATCCAGCTCTCTAGCATGGGAGAACGCCGCAGACAGGCTCATTGCAATATTTACACAATATAAACAACATTTGAAGAATAGATGTTGTTTCTTCTTCAATTAAATGCCGTTAATTAATAGTGACCTGCTTGAAAGACTTGAGACACTTCAAATCCCATTGCAATACTAACAGCTCATACAACTGGATCTTCTATTTCGAATGAGGTAATACTTGAAATTGATTCACATTCTTCTTCAATTACTGGATCCATTTATATACAAAAACCATTAAGTGTAGCAGAAGAACTAGACAAAGTTATCAAAGAGGTATATGTGCACCAATGCAGTCGATTAAATTTGAAACATTGTCACAAAAATTCCAAAAAAAAAAAAAGGAAATGTTTAAAAAAAAATGAGGGAGATGCAGTGACTACCTGAAAAGAGCGTACTCCTTTTTTATGATGATAACACCTACTAGTATAGAAACTGAACGAGCATTTTCTTCGGTAGGACAATTTGTAAAAAAATAAAAAGCCGTTTGAGCGATGAAACGCTGAAAGTGCAGTGTTTTTAAAAGCTTATTTACAGAAACACAAGAAATGAAGAAATGTTTTTTTTTTAAAATTTCATTATGTACTTCTATTTGTTTTTTTATCATGAATTAAATTTTTTTATTTGTTTTAATACAATTAATATTAGACCTATTTTTAGTTATGTTTTCAGTTTTATTATGTAATTTCAACTATGCTAATGTGTAAGTATTTTTAATAACTACTCCAATTCTAATCCCGGCACACATCCCGAGTTTCTGGGATTTGGATAATGTAATCCCGAGATTGAAAATATGCAAACCCCCTAGTATACTGTCAAATACAACGGCAAAGCTCCTGATCCCCCCCCCCATTTTCTAAATTTCAACGCTTTGCTAAATGAATAATACGAGGCTTTTTATGATATTTAATGTGTGATTAAATTCATTCCCCTCAATAATTTGGTAAATAAAAGCCGAAATACAGTCACCAAAAAATGGCCCGAACTTCATGAATGCTTTCAACGAGAACGCAATGTGACATTTGAATGTTATGACAAAAACTAAATACTTAAACCAAATCTGTTTCCCATTATGAATTGAATTATAAGTAATTCAAAATACCTGATAAAATATTTCAACCACAACCCGTTGCGCGCGTGCCACAGTGTGGTATGGCGGAGCTGTTAAAGTGGCACGCGAAGACTGATTACAAAGTTTAAAGTAAAAGCCTTTTTTTGCTTACAATTTTTCTTTAATTCGGTTGTCTTAGACAAAAAAAAAATCTTCACAATTTATTTAAAATACACTTAAATGAATTACAATAGAAAATTTCATATAGAGAATGCTCCTTCATTGCTGTGTGAGCTGTTGTTCCAAAGCTTTTTTTCCCTCGCAATATTTTGAAATTTGAGGAGCATGTTTTATAAAATATCTTGTGGAAATCAACAAACTGCCCAGAATTTTGCCCGGTGAGGGCTTGTTACTCAAGAATGAAGATTGGCAAGGGAATTTAGCTTTTTTTACTGATATCAGATACGTCTTAAGGCATGGGCCGACTGGGCCAGGGCCTCGTTTCGTTCTCGACTCTGTCTTAAAAAGATCATGATCCGGATAATTTTAATGGTCAAATATTATTCTCGTATATATTTTTAGAAAAACAGGGAATTTCAAACTGCATGTCAACTGGCTATAGTGATAAGTCTGTATTATTATGGGATGACCATAGTCCATATCTAGGCTTAGGCCTAATACCATACGCAACCATTCAACTCATTGAGTCGAAATGCGGCCATCGGTCGAGAATATTAATTTTTACTGAAGTCTTCCATTACACTATTAATAATACAAGTTTTATAAAGCTTTGTTATAAAACCATCCAACTATCCCACTTGCGCTCACACGCATAGCGACCCTTTAGGTGTGTCGGGGGGGGGATGTTTGACCCATCTGATTGGTCTGACTGCTTACAAATATGTTGAAATAGTTCACCGAGTATCATATACAAAAAGTAAGCTTGAGAAATAAGAAAAAGTTACATTACTTATTTGGAAGCTTTTAAGCGTCTGTTAAAAGTTGCCGCCGATGGAATGTGTCTGACAGTATTGTTTATTATTTAGCATATGTTTCAAAACATACCAAAATTCAACCTTGAGAATTTGATTAAAAGTTAGTTCTGTTTTTACCGACCTTTAGCACCTGTTACTTGTAAATTGGTTGTTGGGCCAAGCTAGCAGGTATGCACGCACTCAAAGTTTATACTAACAGTACCTTATCCTATATATTTTATTTGTGAGAATATAAGTTACGTCTGGAGACTCTGGGATCTTGGACTATTTTAAAATACAGGCGAGTAAGGAAGGCCGATTCTGGTTAGATCTGTCGTGGGCTCAAAATCCTCACATTGGTATGGTGTGGAAGTTTGTAGAATGGGTTTCCACTGCTCAAGCATCATTCTCGCAATTTAAAACGTGGCTCAAAATTTTGAGGTCCATCAGCAGTGGCCCTCGCGTTGTTCTAGAAATGCAACGTTAATCACAAATCAAAATCTTTCCTTAACGATATTCCAAGCATTTAAAAAAGTCTTATTCAAAACATTTGATTCGTTTTTGTTTGTAATTACGTACATTTAAAAATATTTCATTAAAATTAATAGATAACAATCAAAAGAATCCAGATATTCATAAGAAAAAATTGTCTTTTTTGTTTAAAAAGAAAAATAATAAGCTATCCAATAAGAATTTGATTCTGTTTACTTTTTACACTTTTTTGAAACCTTGCCTTAATTTTTTAAATGAGTAAAATAATACCCTTCGCCACAGCAGTTATTTTTTATTTAAATCAATTCCTTGCAAGATTGCTGTAAATTTTTAACAAAATTTTGTTATTAACTTTCTATTAGATATTGTCACCTCATTTCAACATTATTAAGTACAGAATAAAAATCGCAAGAAATTTTTTTCTTGGGATTTTATTTTTTTATCAAATGGTGTTTAGTACTGCTTATCATTTCATCTGAAATCATAAAACGTGCCTCAAATAAAATATGCTGCAGGTTTAGCATATTTTCGGAAAGTATTCACACACACACAATGGAAATTAATTAATAAGAAAGTCATATCAAAATTTCATTTTTGTTAGGCATTATTCCATGTATATAATGTATTTTAAGACTCTATTTCTGTGTATTTGCGAATTCCGTTGACGAAGTCCAGAAAATTCTAAAGGAAAATTCAGTGAAAATATTTTAAAATTTCTTTTATATATGTCTGTGCAACAATTTATTTAAGAGCGATTCATTAAAGCATCTCTTTTTTGAATTACAAATCCATTCACGTTCTCTGCTGATAAAACCCGTATTACGAAATCTTACAACTGTCAAAGTTACAGTGCCTTAATCATATATTCTAAACATTTGTGGAGAAACAAAACAAATTAAAATTATGAATCTGGATTTAAAATCGGATAATTAAATTTCGTGGAATATTTTAATGATCTAGAATTAAGAAAGACTGGAAAGTTCCACAGGTGAGAGAAATGGTATTAAGGTATTGTAGACTGATTTTTAAGATCGATATTCCTAGTCGCAAAATCTCTCAATTATATGCTATTCATATTATCTTACAATACATACATGCGTATGCTGGCTGGGTGGCGTAGTTGATTTGTTACTAGCCTCCTGCCCTCAAAGGTTGCTGGTTGGACACCTGCCCAAGTCGGTGAATTTTTATGATGCAGAAAATCGACAGCGTCCATGCCGTATGATTATGCAGCATGTAAAAGGGGTGAGTACCCGTTTGGTGAAAATGTTTGATGAGATGATTAAGTTGAAAATGTTTCATTTTCTAATGTATTTTGAATTCTTTGATAATAAATGCATTACATTTGATATATTTATATTTATGGCTATTATTATTATATTTGTATTTTGTGCGTTTTGATTTAAACGCGGTTTCAAAAAAGTGAGGTTTTTCTTTTTACTTTTATTTACTTAAGTACATATTCCGTACTTATTTTATTAAGTTATAATAAATAGTGTTGACCTTTTCCTTACCTCACCACAACTAGGGCACTGGGCAGTGGGACTCGTCCATTTGGGGTGCAGTGGTCCAGGGTCGAATGTCTACCATTTTCATATCATAATCCAATAAGCAGCCAAACATATTTTTTTTTTTTCATTTTGTAGATGGATGGGAACAAAGAACAATACGAAAAAATTATTGAATAAATAATTAGCATTAATTAATGAAAAATATTAATAACAAATACTTAAATTTTATGTACTGTATACATGGGATTATAATTGATCGGGGAGAAAAAGTAATGGGCTATGGAGGAGGGTCTGAACCCATGGAGCCTCCCCCTCTCCTTTTGTGTGTGCTGCTGATACTAGGTGGACTACAACTCCCTGAAAAAATTAGAAGTAGCCCGTACCCTGGAAAAGTCTGCCCACCCCTGGCCAGGGACGTCTTAAGTCATGGGCCAGCTGGGCCGGACCCAGGGCCTCAGCCATAATGGGGGCCTCGAATCGTTTTCGACTCAGCCTTAATAAAATCATGATTCGAATAATTTCAAAGGTCAAATGCTATTCTTGGTTGTACTCTGCGAAAAACTCGGAATTTCGGACTATTTGTCAATTGGTTATGTGTGATGACCATCGTTCAAGTTTCGGCCTAGGCCTACCATCATTACTCATTCTGTCAAAAAGGCGGCAGTCGGTCGAGCCGGTTTGTGTGATTGTAAGTCATGCACATTTGCTTGTTTTTGGCTGTTTGTGAGAGTATTTGACAACGTGTGCTATGTACTGTCTACTTTTAAGGGCCATAGGTGGGGCCTACTTTTGGGTAGGGGCCCAGAGCCTCAAGACGTCCTTGCGCGTGCCATTGATGGCACACGACTCAATATTTTGAGCATGCCACCCATCAAAACGGCTTACATTTTAGTGTAAAATAACAGTTTACTATAAAGTATTACGATGGGTCGCTGGGTGCTGTGGAGCACACTCGCTTGCTTTTTTTTTTTGTCTTGCCTTCGTTACGTCGTGAACTACAATTGCTAACAATTCAAAGTTTCTCTACGTATAGCATAGTCAATTTTGTTGACACAACTGTTTTTTTTAAAATTTTATTTATGTTATATTTACGATTTTTTAACTGTTATTTAATATGGCTAGTTCAGCAAAAAAGAGAATAAAGTGCATAATGGTAAGTGTTATAGAGAATTTCAAACTTGATGGACCGAAAAATATGACATGATTAGTAAAGGTGACAAAACGGTGAGTGTTTTATGCTCTGGAACAGTGGTATGTAGAGCATATGTTATTTGTAATCTAATTGCCAACAACAGAAATCACATTAATATTACTTTAATTTGTGAACACGTGTGAAAAAAAGGAATTCAAATTCAATTACGATTTTATAAATTCTAAGAAAGGAAAAGGTATCACTTACCTTATTCTTCCATTGCCCTGGATGAGCTTGGTCTAAGATTTGATTCTGTTATTTTTATGAGTAGAGTATATTTAATATGAAAGTCCTTTGTGATACAAACAAAAGAACGTGGAAAGCCACGCGATAGAAGTGAAACTTCTTTGGCAACGTTGACCGTAAATGCAGGAATAGATCTAATTATATTAAACTGCTGGGAGAACTTTCTGTAATCAAATAAAATTCAAACTTCACATTTATTGTATTTAAATATTTTTATTCAATTTTCTGCATCCTCATTTTCCAAGAAAGACACAATAGGTGTGTGGTAACTGAAGTAGGATATAAAAATCCTCGATTGCAGTCAATCAAAAAAATGTGAGAAAACTTTATCAATCGTGGTTCCGTATATTGTTTTTCCTTCTCTAGAATCAGTGTTCATTGCCAAATTCAGAGTCCGTTTCAAGAATTCAACGAGTGGTTTTGCATCTTCTGAAGCAAAATTAACATTAAAGTCTCCAGTTAAGATAATCGGCTTTTAATCATCATCGGATTCATTGATTGCAGCAGTCGCTGATGTGTACAGCTCTAAAACTTTATGGATAAAGATGATAAAAGCTGCGACAGAACTACCTGGAGATATATAGACATTCGCCTGGACTTGCTGCTAGTTTTCCTTTTTTTTTTCCTTTCTTTTTTCCTTTCACGAAACTCTTTTCCTCTTTTTTGCATTTGTTCAAGGCATTCTGACCAGAATTAATTTTAATCCAATGAAACAAAAATTAATAATATAAAAATGCATTACTCACATAAGTCACTGTGTTTGTTTACAAGACGCTATCCGTAGCGATTCTGGTGTGAACGTGAGTGATTGAGTGAGTGATTTTGGGGTTTATTGGCGCAAGAGCCGATTTCGGCTATACTGCGCCAAACATTTGTTTTAATATCTGTGGTCTAGACGGGAAGAGAAAGAAAGAATGGAATGACAAGAAAGAGGGTCGAAAATAGAGAAGGATCACTAGGGTACCCCGGGTCCGTGAAGCCCGTGTTTACCAAAGACAGTAAACCCCGTGGGAAAAGGAAAAGATCACTAGGGCACCTCGGGATTGTGACACCCGTACTCACCTAAAGAAGGTGAGCCCCCTGAGGGGGCGAACGTTAGTGACATATACACAATGACCAGATACTCCCGTAACGAGAAGAGCCATACAGTGGTAATATTTTGGGTGCATTTATTCGTTCAAAACGGCTCGTTTTTATTACATAAAAACTACGAAAATACGCCACGCGAGTTCGTTACGAGAGTAGTAAGGGCACCCACTTAATGTCACCAATAACTAAGCGCCTTTCGTTCCAACTTTTTCACTGATATGACGCAAGTACGTCGTGTAACCCCCCCCCCCGTTCTCTATCTCCCCTTCACCATGGCAACGTTTCGGGGAGAAAGGGGGGGGGGAATCACTACTTCCGTTCGATTTTTCACTGTTATGTAAAACCAAGAAAATTTCCCATTCACTCCCGTCCCCAAAGAAGTTTCACTTCAAAAAGATTTAATATAAAGGGAAATAAATAACTGATACATGTCCGTTCGAGTGGCCTCCACTCTTACTACTTCTACTACAGATCAGATCATAATACAGAATCAAAAAACAAAACAAAAAGGAATGCGCTCACAGCGCCACTGAAGTTGAACTATAAAACATTGGTTTCGTTTGCGACAACACGCATGACTAAAACATTTTCTACTACACAGAGCAAAATGTATTTTTTTTGTAGTAAATACAGAATCTTGGATTTTTAGTATTTAGTTTTATTATTTTTCCAACAATCACAAGTCAACATTATTTGATGGCACGGCTATATCTCATTAAGCATTTCTTTAGAAAAAATGGCATGCTGATCCATAAAGGTTCGCCACTCCTGTGATAAAAGTTTAGTTCAGATCACGAAAAAATCAGTCGAAGTCACGGGATTTACTTCGACGAATGGGAATCGCCCAGCAACCCCAGGTTAGGAAACCCGCAGTCAAATAATCGTAGTTTAAAAAAATAACCGTGAAATGAAGTGCTAACTGGCGGCAGGCTTCTACAGGCTTGATAGCTGGCTCAGGTTAGCGGTGAATACGAGTGTCAAGCGAAACAACACAGGCTATGCATTCGCAACCGTAACTATTCGGTTATCGCGGCAGCAAGGGTTTTTCACTGGAATTGGAACACAAGATCATGAGTAAGTGTTGAGGTTTATAGTGCAAGAGCTAACTGTGGTTAAACTACACCAAACAATTGTTTTAAAAACGTTAAAATTTTAAAAACAGGTTCAAATTATGAGATTACAATAATGATGTAAATCATTAAAAAAATAAAATACATTCAAATCATATGTTATACAATGTAAAATCTAAAAATTCTTATGATTAAATTGAAAAATATTACACATCGAAAATCATATATATTTTCATCCAATTTAGTAGTTAACGATATTTCAGAAATTTTGTCACACACAATTGCTTAGGACACTTTGATCGAAATTTTCATAACATAAACATAACTAGAAATTATAGGTGAGATAATAGCTAATACACATTTAAATATTGATACTAATTATTTTACATCTCTAACACCATTAGCGTTCTAGTGCAGAGTTCGTTAAGGGAAATTTTGCCTAGGTAGCAAAATGATACCAATCGCTCTTGCAGAAAGCGAGATCGAAAAACTTCTTTTGGTCGAGGGGTGGATCCTCTCGAGGCATATTCGTCACATAGAATGGGAAAAGATTTTCGATGCTAATGGATGGATGTTTTGTTTTACGTTAATTATCAGAAGAAATATTTGTGTAATTTCGTTAAATCCATGTGCTACCCTAATTTTTCGAGCAGTGAATTAATTCATATAATCTAGATTTAAAACTATTTAGATTATAAAATATAATATACACAATAGTTAAATAATCATAGATAGTTTTGTATGGTTAAGTGTCCCTATTCAATAAAAATTTGGACTTATAAATTAGAGAGATTAGAAACAGAATTAGACAGAAATTAGACCCATCATTCAGGGCTCGTTAGATCAGAATACACAATGAGTCAAAAAAGTATATAGAGAAAAAAATCTGACAATAGAGCTGAATTAATAAAAATTGGAATAAAAAAGAAACTAGGACAAAAAATTTTGTTCCTGGATGTCAAACAGTATAAAACAGTCAACAAAAGTTGACCAAGCGAGAGAAAAAGGAGGAATAATTCCTCACGGTCAAACGTTAATAGGTAAACTAACAAAGAAGATTAAGAATATACAGAATGAGGACGGCAACAGCCCAAAAAAAGGGGGGAAATACCCAATAAAAAATAGAAACTGTCGATTAAAAGACAAAGTCAACAAGAGGATAAAATGGGATAAAATATTCCGAAACCTGTAAGACACAAACAAAAAAAGTAGACCCTCAAAAAGTGGAGATAGATCAAATTTTACAGAAAGGCGTCAATAAACGCCATAAACATTCGATTCCCAAAGGACATATGGTGAGTGAGTGAATATTAACATCGCACTAATTCCGCTACTAGAGGGTTTATGGCGATAGACCTGGTAATTATAATCCATGGTCAAGTGACGAGGACGACACTTGAGCTGGCACATTCCTCTCCTAACTTCCACACCAATGGAAGGACGTTTGAGCCTTGACATATTTAACGTGAAACGGTCCCCTCTGCACGGAGGTTTTTCAGTGATACTAGGCTCGAACTCATGGCATGTCGGCCACGAGTCCGTTACCTTGACCACTGCCAAAAATAGCAAATGGAATTTAAAATAGAGGGAGAACCACACAAGGCCTACATCGGAGAATCGAAGCTTTCAGTTGTTCCGGAAACTCACGCAGTGACACTCACCCAGTCACCAATTGCAAGGATCAGTGTCCCCCTAGCCTGATTGCTGCACATAGACGGGGCTCATACCAATCGAAGGGATCAAAACAAATATGACCCCTGGTATGGGTCCACAAAATGGACTCTGGAACTGTGCCATCAGCGCCCTGGTGCAGAGTTCATCAGGGGACCAACTCCTGGGTAGCGATTTGTACCAAGAGCTCCCCGGCTGAAAGCGAGAAACTCCTTTCGGTCAAGAGATGGGCTCTCTAGAGGTGAATTCTTCACACAGCAAGTAAAAGATTTCCGGTGTTATGAAAAAATATTAGGTTGGAGAAAAGAAATTCATTATATTTTCGGTAATGGCTTAATGATCGATATCTCATTAAGTATCGATGAAGCAATTTTAGATTTATGCTCATTGTAAAGATGACATTTCGCACTAAAAAAATTATTTTGCTGTTTTTTGTTCCATTCAGTTGTGAGTTACAGGGTGTTAAACTGTAAAATGTACCGAATTTTCTTTTTGTTGACTTTCATGTTTTTCTTTGATGAAGGTGAAAATGCGATCCAGGTGGCTGAAACTGTGAGTGGTGTTCATGGTCACGATATTGTAGCAGCCAATTACGTGCAATTTTGATTTAATTGATTCCGTTTAGGTATGCCTGTCATCGAAATTGTCGATAAAATCACACAAAAAAATAATCGAAACTGATCGGCAAGTTAGTAGTCGTAGCATCGACCAGGGGTAAAATAGAACATAGAATGGTTTTAAATCATTTGCCCAAAGCTGGATTCAAAAAGAAGCTTGATGTTTGGGTGCCACACCAATTTTCAATAAACATGATGGATAAAATTTTCGGCTGCAAGGCCCTAACAAAACAGAATAAAATTGACCCATTTCTTAAGCGGATGATGAATAGAGTTGAGAAATGTGTCATACAACAACGTTGTCCGAAAACGATCGTGGTCAAAGCGTGGTGAAACAGCTCAAACGGTGGCCAAACCTGAAAGGTTCTACTGTGCATTTAGTGAAGCTGGAAAGGAATAAATCATTATAAGTTCTTCCCATATAGACAAAGATTAAATTCGGATTCATACTGCTAACAATTGAACCGTTTGAAGCTAACAATTCACCAAAAGCAGCCAGAATTGGCAAAAGGGAGAGGGACTGTGTTCCATCAGGGCAACACCAGGTCACACACACATCCATAGAAATTGCCAAAATCTCCAGGAGCTTGATTGAGAATTTCACCATATAGTACAGACCAAACACCAAGCGATTTCCAAGTTGCATTACAAAACTTCCTTGGAGATAAAAAAAATATGCATCAAGAAATGATTAACAATCGATTTTCACAGAGTTTTTCACCAACACAACACAGACAGCACAGCATACAACACAGACAGCCCAACACACAACATATAAAAACATCACAACATATAAAGACATCACAACATATAAAGACATCACAACATATAAAGACATCACAACATATAAAGACATCACAACATATAAAGACATCACAACATATAAAGACACCACAACATATAAAGACACCACAACATATAAAGACACCACAACATATAAAGACACCACAACATATAAATACATATAAAGACACCACAACATATAAAGACACCACAACATATAAAAGACACCACAACATATAAGAGACACCACAACATATAAAAGACACCACAACATATAAAAGACACCACAACATATAAAAGACACCACAACATATAAAAGACACCACAACATATAAAGGACAACACAACATAGACTAGTCTAAACAAGACAACACAGAATACACAAAACAACACAGACAATTTAAGACTGCTCAAGACATACAACACAAGGCATATACAACACAAGGCATACAACACAAGGCATACAACACAAGACATACGACACAAGACATACGATACATGACTACTCAAGACATACAGCACAGGACTACTCAAGACTGTAAAAATAAAAAACAAGACACTACTGACAAGAAATGCAGGATAAGACTCACAAGAAATATGACAAGACAACAAACAAGAATTACAAAACAAAACACACACAGACAAGAAGGGGAAAGGCATAAAATCAAGACCGAGAGCAACACACAAGACAGCTAAAACCACTAGGAAACAAAAGGAGAGGTCACAAGTGTAAAATCGAGTGTACTCCAGCTCATAAGTTTAGTTAATAATAGAGAGCTACACCAACACTCTCTACTACCAAAGAAACTAACAATTTCTTTCAGTTCTTAAAACCAGAATATCACATAAGATTACCATGTGAGCTCACCAACCAAATAGTACGAAACAACCTGCGAATACCTTTTTTGGTTGCACATCGCACACAATAGTTCTCTAGAATCTATACCTTTTCAATTCAATCAAATTCTCATTCATTCAATTATCGTGCAAGAAATTACAACAAGGATCAATTTCTCATCAAAAAGCTGGTATCGTTTCTAAACAAATGAAAAATTATAAGCACAAAATAATATCTCACGTATTTTCAATTAAATGAAATATACTCATAGAAATCAATTAACACACACGTTCACACACCCTGCTCCTTTCTGGACTACCATTCAAATTATATTTTCTGCACAGCCATTTTAACCACCGTTGTACAACTTAATTGAAAAAATAGCTGACTTCAAAACGTTATTAATAATTAGCATGTTTTTAACATAATACGCTTTATATTCGTAAGCATATTCATTCATTAAATACTCTCTCATTAAATTATTAAATTTTTATTTCCAATGGCGGATTATAAGACAACTGCGACATTAAATTATAGTATATATGTATATAAAATAAGTTACTTACGAGGGTTGATATCTTACAAGTGCAGGTGGCCTCGGTAGCCAAATAGTCATGGTCACTCGCTCGTGGCAGGCGATGTCAAGTCGTGGCACTGAAGACAGCAGTGTAGAGGGGCAGATACATTACCTCTGGCATGGTGTGGATGTTTGGAGAGTGGGGCACCAATTAAGATGCCAATAGCTTCTAGTGCAGAGGTGGGCACTTCTAATTTTTTCAGAGTGTTGTGGTTCACCCAATGGCGTAGGGGGTGTACTAAGAAAAAGGACAACAATATTTATTATAACTTAGTAATAAATACTATATATATATATATACATATATATATATATATATATATGTGGGATTTCCACATAGACGGCACTATAGAGGGCGCTGGCGACGCGAGCCACCAGCGAGCGAACTGACTAGAGGGGGATTAGCGAGCGAGCGGTCTCGACGAGGAGGTCAGAGCCAACGCTGCTAAGAAAAAAGGAAAGCAACCGGGATCTAACTGGCCGTGTAGGGACCAAGTGGCCCGATGCTGGAAGGACAGTCACGTGAAGGTGACACATCCATCATCTGAATGCCATACACCGTTGTGAACCGTGGTGTGATAATTGTTAAGTGAAGAGACTGAGAAACTATTGTTGAATACGAGAAGTAATCGAAACGCTGTCAATAATATATCTGTATAGTAGAGTGTAGTACTGTAATTGTCCACATTAAACGTTAGTATTAGTTAAAAACAGTGTAATCAATGTGAATACCCCTAAAACTCCGTGTCATAACACCACACACACACACACACATACATATATATATATATATATATATATATATATATAATGTACCGTACACACATAAGTAGAATAAATAAAATCTTACACTTTAAAGACCACGTTTATCGCAAAACGCGAGATACAAACATAATTATAATAATCACAAATATAATAACATCAAGTGACGTATTTATTATTAAACAGTTCAAAATGCAGAAGAAATAAAACACTTTCAGCTAAAGTTAGTTCTCGTAGTTATAGTCAATAGAAGATTTAGTCTGCATACTATTCGCCAATCGAGTATTTCGGTATACTCGTATAATTACTTACTGCTTATCCTCAAGCAGTGCACCCAAGGTAGACCGGTCGACCGAGATTGTAGATTGAAATAATTTTCATACAAATTCCTGTATTTATATAAATTAATTATTCAACATAAATATAATGGTTAATTTCTTTTAAACCGTGCAGTCAAATTTTACTCAGCTGAAATGAGAATTATGAAAAAAAATGAAGGTGGATTTGCTACCGTTGTGGCGATGATGAAAATCTTAAAAAATACATAATCTTAATTGATCAATTTATCGTAGTCTCTCACTACCCCTATGATTATTAACTCCCCTTTGCATATTATCTAAATTTGGGTATGTTGGATTCATGATTAACGACTACTTAATTAATAAATCAATATTATTTATTGACCTTTCTTAATAGAGAAATACACAAATATTAATCAAACTTTAAGAACAACAAATTACAGTGGAGTGCGAGAAGAACCCGATTATGAACGACGGAATACTAACTGAAACCACGGAGAATAACGTATACAATCAAACTACGCATTTATATCTAATTTATGAAAATAACTGACCTGATACCTTTTTAAGGCAGGTTTCTCTAATACTGGATTGTTCTAAGGAGCGGTTCAATCTTTGATATCTTCAGTTCTGTCCCGAACCGAATTAATGAACCTTTTTAATCGTCTTCTCGCGAATATAAAAAAAAAAACAATCTCTTCTCCGGCGAATATACTTACACTAGTTAAACTAATCTCTCAGAATCACCTTCTTAATCAACCTCGTAGTCATCCTCGCTCTCTTCATTTCATTTCTCCCTTTTATATCTTTTTCGAACTCGCTAAACCCGAAACTATCTTGTTTGCATAAGTCACACCCTTGGCTCTCGGCGGAGATTGGTTAAAATAAATAAAGTCTTTAAAGATTTGAGAGAAGGTTAGTGAAACGCGTAAGCACCCGTCACAACCCCCCTCCGAGAAAAAAAGCGTGACTTATTGAAGGTCTAAACGACATACAAGAACTCGCTTAATTTACCTAACATCTGAAAAACACTGAACCTGCACAAAATTTTAACTACTCTAGAATGCCTAAAAATACTGAACTTGTAGAAAGTTAACTCACGAACTTTAGAATGCCTGAAAATCCTGAATTTGCAGAAAATTTTAACTCTCTAAGTTAGAAACTTTAATTAAACTAGCACACAGAAATGACTACTCAAAGGGGTACTCCACTCTAATTTATTGACCTTTTACAAACATACAATCCCTACAGTGCATCCCATTCGGGTGAAGATTAGGGGAAAACCTTTCCAGGAAAAACCCCTGATCATGCACTTTACTTAAGTGCTAATAAATATAAAATTTTACATTAATATCTTCTCACGACATCAAAGTTTTCATCGCATCACTATGTTCAGGGACTGCTGCCCTGAAAGGAAACCTTGTCAATTTTTTCTAAAACATGACATTAAATGCACAGAACTTTTATACAACTTCCTTATTGACATAAAATATGGCATACATTATTTTATATATATATAGCTTCATAACAAAATAACCTTCATCTGGTTTCATTTTCAAAAAATTCCCAATCAATCGCGCTGCGCTGTTAATGTTTTTTGTTAGTATTCCTAATTACGCCGCGCCCAGAAACCAGACACTACTTATACATCTTAATAATTACACACAAAAATATATACATTTTTTACATAGAATATATTACAACAAACAATACAAGTAATCTCACATATAAAGCCTCGTCTTTAATGTGTAGCAAAACAATTGCAATTCAACAAGTGTTTTTCCACAATTTGGAAAAAAATTAAATACAAAAGCTTTTTCAACCGATATGAAAATACACAAAACGCAGTAACTTTTGTACTGATATTTTACAAAAAAAAAAATAGGCTAGCTCACATAGAAAATACTCCGAACTGTCTGTCAGAGGAAAAATAAACAAATTAGAATTATACAACCTGGCTAGTCTTTAGATCCAATCTGCATAGGTTTTGTCACCAACCATGGCCTCTGTGCTGGATGGCCTTGTCCTAGGCTTGTCCTCTCTGCGCTCCCACCTTCTGGGTCTCCTCTTCCATGGAGTCCGTTGAAGTTGATATGCTCCTGCTGAGGCGTTGTTTTCCTTTGTGAGAACTGGAACTTGGCTGTTGTCCACTCGACGTCGGCTCCGAAGATTGTATGGACAGCTCCTTTCCTGATGAGGTCTGTTGTACTTGAATCTGAGGGATGGTCCTGGAACTGCTCTTTCAGAACTATTTTCTTCCACCTTTCTATACCGCTTTCTGGAGGGACGAGACGGCATTGACGAGGAAAACTTTCTCTTGTCTCGGGATACCTGGGCCTCTGGTCTCTTCTTCTTTTGTATATTATCTCTCCAAGAGTCTGGTCTTCCTCTTTTCTCTCTTTCAGTCTAATACGGTTTTTTTTCCCTGAAATTATACACGTCAACCCCCGAAGAAACAGCCGACTCCGTTCGTCCACGTTTTTTTCTAACCTCCACTCCATCGCGTCTATTCGCAACTATATCTCTACTACCATCTAAATTTCCTGATTTCGATCCTCTACGACAACCCCCATCACTCTCCGATTGCACCAATCTCGACTGCCCATCATCCAACCTGACTGATGCCACTGCACCATGATCACTACTATTGTCACTTTCCGACTCGGCAACACTGTCTTCTCTTTGATGGTAAATTCTCACCTGGTCCACATTAACCGTTATTCTTTTACCAAATTTTAATATTATTAAATTATTATTATTTTTTACACTCAGAACTTTATATGGGCCCTCAAACTTTGGCATAAATTTACCCACTATTTTCTTACTTGTCGAACTTAACGGGGGAGTTTGAACTAATACTAGATCATCAACTTTCACATTAATTTCACGCCTCTTTTTATTATAATATTTCGCCCACTTCTCGTGCTGGCGCTTTGTATGAACTCTAGCCTCCTAAAACAACCTTTCTATGTTCCCACAAACTAAATCTGATCCATCAGTTATCATAACTAAATTTTGAAAAGGGGTGATTAAGTTTCGACCTAAAAATAATTCCGCCGGTGTTTTACCCGTTGTCTCATGTACTGCTGTCCTAATAGCATATCCGAACTCTTGCAGAAATTGGTCCCAGTTAGTGTGATTATCCGCGACAAAACTCGAAATCATTTTTAAAAGAGTGCGATTAACTCTTTCTGTTTGATTAGCTTGTGGACGATATACCACAGTTTTAACGTGTTTTATGTTCAACCTGCGACATACTTGCTCAAAAACTTCGGATATCATTTGGGGGCCGTTGTCGGTGACTAATTTAACAGGAGCTCCATAACGCGCAATATAATTCTCAAAAAATGCATTGGCAATTGCTTTAGCCGAAGCTTTCCTTAAGGGAACTATTTCAACCCATTTAGAAAAATTATCTGTAATTACTAAAATAAATTTATAGCGTTCTGGACTAGTTGCAGGGTATGGGCCTAACAAATCTAAAGATACGATTTCATTCGGAAAATTCGTTACTATCGGAATTAATTGACCAGCTGGTAATCCGTTTTTATAATTGACTTTTTGGCATTGGTCGCAGGTTGCTACATATTTATAAATGTATTTCCTCATGTACGGGAAATAACACGCGTCTTTTAATTTTAAGTAGGTTTTCTTTTTGCCTAAATGGCCTGCCATCGGCGAGTCATGGAATTCTCGCATAACACCTTTACGTAATGTTTTAGGTATAAATACCCTTAATTCACCTAGTGTGGTTGTATATTTTGCATAATATAGCAATCCGTCTATCAATTTAAAGTCGCGGACCAATTTCTCCAGATTGATTCATTAATGGAACTATCGTCCGGATTTTCCAAAAACTTCACGATATGACCTAGCTCCGGATCATTTCTCTGTTCCTCTGTCAACTGTTCTCTAGACGATAATACTAACGATCTAATCACCGCACAAGACACCTTTGGTTCTTCATTACTTTCTAACGGGTTTCTAGACAACATATCAGCCACTAAATTTTGCGTACCTGGGCGATGTTCCCATTCTACATTAAAATTCGCCAACTTTTGTTTTTGCCCTGTATTTAACTTAGTCTGCAATAAATCTATCCGTACCGGTTCGTCCGAAATTGCCAATTTCTCAGTCTGCGAATCCGGAATGATTAACGATTTTTTAACAAAATCAAAACTGATCCTTGCATGTGACATAAAATCAATACCTATGATGCATGGATCTTGCATCTCAGCAATCACATGAAATTTCCACAACTTCGAAAATTCTCTTATTTTAATTCTTAACTCAACTGTGCCTAAATTTCTGCATTGTGACACTTGAGCTGTAACTACTTCAGCTAACGATTTCTTAATAGGACAGAAAGAAAAATATGATCGGTATGTTTTTTCTGAAATAAATGACTTTTCCGCACCTGTATCCCAGAGCGCTTTTAGAAAAGTATCATGCAAAAGAATCGGCACATACGGAAGATCAACTGGTGATAATCGTAATGAATTAAGTTTAATTCTATTAGGAGGATTTGACTTAACTAGCGATCGTTTATCTCCCGCATTACGATCGCTTAGAAGTTTAAAATGGCATTTCTTTGCCTTCCGCTGTTGCAATCAACACGCCTCCAATTCTGCTTTGCTGAATCATTACTAGGACCCTTCCTAACCACCATCCTACGGTTCTGATACCGGTCTGTTCCCTGATTTGGCTGATTGTAGCGATTTTCTCCCTGGAATCCTTGATTTTGATAATTACGACGAGAAAAATTATTCGCACCCCTGCCTAGTCCTCTTTGATCATTTTGACTATTTCCGACCCCAGTATCTCTCCAATTTCTATTATTCCTTCTTTCCTCGGGATTCCTACTCATATCCCAACTTCGTCTAGCAAAATTATTCCTCGAACCCTGGTTTTCCCTGCAGCTATGACGTTCCTCATACCGGTCTACCAACACTACCAACTGAGCTTTCGAACTTCTAAATAATCCATTATTTGGGGTTCTAGTCGCATTACTATGTGATCGACCAATTTTATTTCATCATAATTCAAATCTAAAGCCTTATGAATTTTTAATAGTTGAAAAATAAAGTCTGACGGGGCTTGACCTCTCCGTTGTTTCGATGAAAAAAACTGAGCCTCTAACTCTGATTTATTCCGTATTACAGGAAAACTATCTGACAATTTCTTTTTAAGCGTTGCAAATGCAGTCGCTTCTTCATTTATACACTCGAACCCTATAACGTCAAACCAGTCTAACGCTCTCCCAATTAAATGACCTTCTAAATACGCACATGATAGATTCGCCTGTATTTCATAGTAGGCTATATTGTCATCTATGTTAGATATAAACTCAGACACATTTTCTTTACCCGAAAAAAATAATTCCGGCAAAACTCTAAATCCTGCACTTGCTCTTAATTCCGGTATTTCGTTTGGGCGTCAGTGTCGTAGTCTCTCACTACCCCTATGATTATTAACTCCCCTTTGCATATTATCTAAATTTGGGTATGTTGGATTCATGATTAACGACTACTTAATTAATAAATCAATATTATTTATTGACCTTTCTTAATAGAGAAATACACAAATATTAATCAAACTTTAAGAACAACAAATTACAGTGGAGTGCGAGAAGAACCCGATTATGAACGACGGAATACTAACTGAACCACGGAGAATAACGTATACAATCAAACTACGCATTTATATCTAATTTATGAAAATAACTGACCTGATACCTTTTTAAGGCAGGTTTCTCTAATACTGGATCGTTCTAAGGAGCGGCTTCAATCTTTGATATCTTCAGTTCCGTCCCGAACCGAATTAATGAACCTTTTTCAATAGTCTTCCTCCGGCGAATATACTTCCACTAGTTAAACTAATCTCTCAGAATCACCTTCTTAATCAACCTCGTAGTCATCCTCGCTCTCTTCATTTCATTTCTCCCTTTTATATCTTTTTCGAACTCGCTAAACCCGAAACTATCTTGTTTGCACAAGTCACACCCTTGGCTCTCGGCGGAGATTGGTTAAAATAAATAAAGTTTTTAAAGATTTGAGAGAAGGTTAGTGAAACGCGGAAGCACCCGTCACAAATTTTTGTACCCAAAATGTTTTTAAAAGAAAGCACATTTTTTTTGTGTATACACCGTAATTAAACACCATACTTAATAAAATAAGAAAATGGAAGAATTTAATTTTTAATTTTAAATTTTTTACACCCTTATTTATTTTACAATTGCGGAACACAAAGTGGTTGCGGTAGCCAAGGGGTCAAGGTATCGAACTCGTGGCTGGTGTGTCATGAGTTCGAGTCCAGTACCACTGAAGACCTGCCGTGTAGGGGCGCGATGCACGTTAAATCTATCGAGAACTCAAAGCGTCCTCCCGTTGGTGTGGTGTGGTAGTTAGGAGAGTGGGTGCCAGCTCAGGTGTCACTTCACCATGGGTCAAAATTACGAAGTCCGTCACCAAAAGCCCTCGTGTCGCTGAACAGTGTGACATTAATAATCTCTCACTCTGCGGAACCCAAAAAACCCTTAATGTTTGCTTTTTGTAAGTATACTCTACATGATATATCATAGGAAAATTTTTATGTTAATACTTTCTCAAAAGGTTGAGAATATTCTGAATAACCAGCAAATAGTTTTGAATTCGTATCCAAATTTAATTCATCCTTTCGCAAAAAAAGTGTTTTTGTTGTTTGTGTTATCCGCAATTTCAAAAATCGCCGGTCTGAAAGCAAAAGCTTTGCATGTAGTAGAACACAGTTTTAAGAACCTAAATTCTTGCTTTCATAAAAAAAAAATTCCGTTTTAATTATAAAGAAAATACCACATGAGTATTTTAGTACCATAGCCAAACTGCATCACTTTTCAAAACGCTAGCACTAAATAATATCACCATAAGAATTAAAAAATACGCGCAAATAAAAAAAAAGAATCTGTGTGTCCGTACAGAGTACGGGCAAAAGTGGTTAAAAAGGTTATGAGTTAAAGTAACGAAAGTTTTAAATTCATAATAGTACAAGTTAATAATATCCATGTTCTCCAAAAACTAAAACCTGTATGAAATCAAAAAATTACATTTATGTTTCAGTATTCAAAAAGATTTTTCCTTGTAACTGAATTGGTGCAATTGATAAATGAAGCTTTATTTTCTCTTAATCTCTTTCAGCTACATTATATGTTACGCTGAAGATGGATTAGGACACGTTTAAACATTTAAAAGTAAGAATATTTTAACAAGAAATTTCGGTAAGAAATCGCCAGGAAAATAATTCTAAAGGACTGTTTTGAAATACAGTGAAATCAATTTCAAATGAAGAATACAATAAGAGATTGAGAATTACCAAGATCAATAAATAATGATAATCAATATAATTTAAAAAATGATATTTGCTAATAGTAATATGCAGTATATAATAATCTTATAATATAATTTTACAGTAATTATTTTATATAAACTTCATATATTATTCTATAGTAATTATTATTTTTCATAATGATAATCATATAATTTAATTTAATGGTAATTATAAAAAAGAATAATAATCATATTGTAATATAATAAAAACTATATATCAGAATACTCATATAACATAATAAATATAAATAAATAACATAAAAATTATAAATAACAAACATAATGCTAATTATAAATAAATAACATAATATGTAATATTATGTATAAAAAAATACAAAAAAAAAAGATAATTATTGTAAATAAAGAATATTACAGGATTATTATATATAATAATAAATGTATTTTGTATTATATTTTTAATAAATAATCACATATTATTAAAATTTATTATAAATATAAATTAAAAAGTGCCTAAAATATGCAATATTCTAAAAACTGCAAGTTCCTTCAATGAATTTCCTCAAACGTTCAAAAAAGCATTTTCAAAAGTAAAATAAAGTGAAATTGTACGATGTACAGCAATAATTAAAAGCACAGGACTCATTTTTTTTGAAAAAAAATATCCTGTGTGTAGTAACTTACCCATGTTATTAGAAATATCCATATTCGAAAATAGCACAAAACACAACAGAAGACTAAAGAAGATAGCTTCAAAAAGAAATACAATTTTAAAAGGTTAAATTTTTTAAGAAATCGAATTATAATCGTCTGAAATTAATAGGGTTACCACGGGGAAAAAAACCATGAACAATTAACTGTAATATACGTTATCCCCATGGCAACCACATTGCCATATGATAACAATGTCATGGTAACCATATTGTAATGTTACTGCTCATCTCGGCGAGCATAAACAACCAATTGGCGAGTAAACCCATAATATCAAACTAGCACCAAAAGAATAAATAACAGTTAAAAAATTAAAAATTTCTCAAGCCTTCAAAGAATTCCTATTAGGATGAAAAAAGATTGATGCTGGAATGTTACGATCCCATTAATGTATTGTTAATATATTCCAGGAATATATATTGAAAAAATAACTCGAATAATTTTCAATACATCCAAAAATTCTGAGTTTCGTTAATGAATTTCGTCGAACAAGGGACATTTGAAAATGCATTAATTAAAAACAAAACTGAAATAAAATAAAGTGGAAAATAGCAATTCACTACCAGTGGAAAAATAATTATTTTTAATAGATTAATTATTGCGACCGCGCAAATTTGAGAACCGTAAGATCCACATTAAAACATACAGCAATCAAATTTCTTAACCTTTCTGTAAACTATTTGCATTTTGCTGCCCCACTTATCACATTTTTTGAAGGCTGAAATAAGCAAAATCTTAATCAAGAATAAATATTTAAAAAAAAAAAAAAGAATTATTCGGCAACAAATTGGGCAGAAAGTGCGAATTCGGTAGTCCTTTTCGACCAGAAAAGTTAAAAGCTTAGCTTCGTTTTCTTTTTAAAAAAATATTCTTTTACTCACCAATAATGTTCGAAATATCCATTTTCGAATAAACGACAAAAGACGAAAGCTGCTATCCAGGTAACGCAAAGTTTGGAAATGTACAAGTTAGCGAAAAAAAATCGAATTAAAATCGTTTGAAATTAGTATCGAAAAAGCCACAAATATAAATCAATAATAATTTAATAATATAAATACTATAGTAAAAATTATAAATAACAAAAAAATATACATAACAATAAAAAATGTATAACAAATAATAAAAAATAATAAAATCACAAAAAAAAAATTACAGAAATTTTTTTTTTAAAAACTAATAATAAATGCAAAACAATAGTTTTTAATTAATAAAATAATGATGGCAACCACAGTATCAAAGTTAAAAATGAAATTAACCATATCAAAGTATTATCGTTCAACTTGACGAATGTCAACAAGAACTTGAAGCGTAGCGTAATGATATCTGATTTTTCGGTTTTTTTTTTTTTTAAATACAACAAATATCCATCAGGATACGTTATAAAACAAATTTTAATTTTCTACGAGTATTCCAATACACAAATAAACGTGAGATATTCTTAGAAATGGAATTTTACTACAAATATTTCTTGTTTATTAGAATACTCGATATTCAGTTATAGAATCTTACATCTTATTCCTTAAATCAAGCACAAATTTAAAAATCATGAAAATTATGATATATAATGTTTCAAATTCTATCGTTACTGGTTTCTTCATTCCTTAAATGAGTTAACTAATAAACTAGAAAATAAATCAATTTATAAAGGAAGAATTTACTCTAAAGAATATTCATCTGCATCGTGATGAAGCCAAAACTGCAATGGGAGCATATATTTTTGACATAATTGTATAGACTTTTAAAAATCTTATTTTAAGACAACTAATGTAACAAAAATAATGCTTTTAGCACAAGCAACATTCCAATCTAACTAAGAATAATTTAAAAATTACTCACTCTCAACGATGTTAGAATTACGTTCGAATCTAGCGCTATTCTGAAATACTGCCTTATCGGATTACGGACATATAAGCAGTGATTTCTCCTAATTAGTCATTCAATTGTATAAACAGATGATATTCCAATGAGGAGAGAAAAAACGTCTGCGCTTTTGACATAATTTTTCGAGTTCCTGCTTTCTGCTAGACAAAATAACACTTCTACCGAGAGTAGATTATATTGTGAAATTAGTCAAAAAGACGCCACAAACCACACTGGATTTAGAAACGTGTGGATTCTTTTTCTCTCATCTCTCTCTCTCTCTTACTAACATTATTAATACTATCTTAACTACTGGGCACTTTTCTAACTACTGGAAAACTGCCGTTATCATTCCTATCCTAAAACCAGGCAAGCCCCCCAGCTCACCTGATTCCTATCGTCTAATCAGCCTTCTCCCGATTTTAAGCAAACTCGCTGAGAAAATCATTCTCTCGAGACTTAATGATCACCTCAATACTAACAACATCCTGATCTCTCAGCAGCATGGATTCCGTGCCCAACTATCCACATCGCACCAGTTGCTTAGGGTAGTTGAGTACATCAAGACCGGATTCAAAGATAAGCGTTCAACCGGAGCCATTTTTCTGGATATCCAGAAGGCCTTCGATCGAGTATGGTATGTGGGGATGCTATATAAGCTCATCCAGATCAAAACTTTTCCTCACCTAACAAAAATTATTTGCTCCTATCTCTCTAACAGAAACTTCACACTGTCAGAGTAAACAATACATATTCTGATTATAAAAACATTAATTCTGGTGTCCCACAAGGGTCCCTATAGGGGCCCATACTTTTTAACATCTACGTTAATGACATACCTAAAAACAGGTATACAACCATTTGCATGTATGCGGATGGCGCAGCGATCCTGACACAACACACAGATTTCAAATGTATCACTCACTTCCTTCACAGACACCTCGCGGAGTTAGAGGATTGGTTCTCCCAATGGAAAATAGCACTGAACGCAACCAAAACGGAGGCCGTCTTCTTCTCCCGAAACACACTCAGAAAACCACCTATTGTACACGTGAACAATCACCCAGTTCCCTGGTCTCAACAAACAAAATATCTTGGCGTTATTTTAGATAAAAACCTCACTTTCAAACCACACATCACACAGATTAAAAAAAAGTTCCGGAATGCAGCATGCAGTCTTTATCCTCATTCTTACTATTAAAAACAAGATGCTTATCCGTACTCTGATACTCAGACCGGTGATAACGTACGCTTGTCCAGTCTGGGGCCACGCTGCAATCTCAAAAATTAACATCCTTGAAAGAGCACAAAACCACATCATTAGGCAAATTACTAACGCCCGATGGTTCGTGAGAAACGAAGACCTCAGGTTTTCGTTAAACATCACAACCATTCGGGAATTCATGAAACGAATTTCAATTAACTTCTTTACTAACATCCCCCTTATTGATAACAGAACTCACCGTAAGATTGAAATTTATGACCCTGATCCCTCTTTTAATAGACTTCGTAATATCCTACTTTAATTAATTTCACTCCTACTTTTCACCCAAATTCCTCTTATTTTTCTTTTTTCACCATTCTCACATTCCATTTTCTCCGAGCATCTCATCCCTCTAATCGGAGGCGACGTGCTCAACCAATAAGGAGAGTGGCTCTCGCCCTCCCCGACTCTGACAATTTTTTCACTCACTGATCCCTCACCAACTTCGGTTACGCCCACTAACGACTCGCAGTTCCCTGATTGGACGAGCGCACTGTGCCCTTATATATAATCAGCTTTAATACTCTTCATTTTTCTACCACTACCAGTCGGGCGAGCAAGGTGCAGGGTTCCCCCGGTCGCCGTGCTTGCTATTCTTTCATTCAAGATTAAGTCGACCAAACGCTAACCTCCGATCTCGGAGGTAGCCGCGGTCGACACAGATATCTCCACTTTAGTCACTACACACCCAAATGCAAATAATAAGAGCTCCAGCATTTTTTCTAAATTTATCTATTTCCATAATTAAATTATTACTTTTAATTAATTATTACTTGTAATTAATTATTACTTTTACCGCAATTTAATGCTTTTTTTATAATTTTAATTGTTTTCTTAATTTTTCTTCTCATTTTTATTTTCCCACCACCCACCAATCATGGCAAGTGTATTTAATAATGCTCAACAATAACTCAAGACAGGGGATCAAGACCTCATCTGAGATCATGTGCCCCATCAACCATTCTACCGTTTTTCTCTCATAAGACTCTTTCGATCCGAGCAGTTTTATGAAATATTACAAATTAATCCTATTTTTTACTTGGAGTATTCTGTTTTTATTTCAACTCCTAATTAAAGTTAAATACCGTAAAAGAAAATGAAATCTTCAAGATATTTTGAATTTCTACATAATTAAAAAATTAGAGAAATTGTAAAAAAAAAATGATTTTAAACTTTTTAAATATTACAAATAAATTCAGTAATATGTAACTAAAATAGAATATGTTAATGATTACTTAAATTATTTCATGTTTGGTAAATTTTAAGGAGAACTGAATAAATGAATCATTTTTCCCTTCTAAAAAATTATTAAAATTTTCGGTACTTCTCCGTTTTACTGGCGCATATCTCGCCAAGCTGGTGTTTTTGGCGATAACACACGACATACTCATAAAAAATAAAAATAAAAATCAGTTTTCATTGATTTTTCATCCATTTTTTGATATATTATGAAAAATAAGTTGGTATTTACGTATTATCGCAACCATGCCAACTTTCAAGATAATTCGCTAACTTTGCAACCCTGATTTTGCATGCGTCATACGCGCTGATTCCGCAAACATGTGTTTCGTTTCATATAATATCGCCAATGCGGTTGCGATAATACGTAAGTACTAAGAAGTTACTGACAAGAAAAGACTGCGCCTTGTTTTGTAAAATGTGGTGGTAAAAGGTTCCCCTAGGGAGAATATTCCTTTTTGGCGTCAGTTGAATCATTTTTGGCGGCGGCGAAAAGGAAAGTACCAAATTTCCAATTTATTTGACTAAGCAATCTTTGATAATCATTTGTAAAGATGATTACAATGAATTTTCCCGATGATAATTTAAGTGGATTATAGGCAAAATAATACTTAAAAAACAAATCAAAGACAATAAATATCTGTTAAATCGTAAATCATCTGAAATTTCTTTTTAATATTTCATGTTATTTAAGTGCTTGTCAGTCCAATTAGAAATTGTAGATGTAAGTACACCTTACTCATCAATAGAAACCGTAGCAAGTTTTAAGAATTAAGTTGTGAAAATAAATTTTTTACTACGAAATTTAAGACATAAAAATAGTGTTTGATTTTTTACTATTCCCCTGAATAAAAAGACGCGAATCACGATATTCAATTTCTCCTTTAATTGTATTTTAAATTCCATCATTCATTTTACATTGCATATTTTGCTTATCAAGGAAAGAAAAACTTTATTAAAGAATTCTTGGAAAACTTGCTACACAAACAGTTTAGCAGAGACAAATATTTCAATGTGTAGTCAATTGGCTTCCTTGCGGTAGTCCGACAACTGAATTTTTTTTACAGATTGCCTCAATAAATAAAGTTAGTTTTTAATGATTAATTCTTTGAAAAATAATCAATGAGCAAAAATTTATCAATTCCTTATATGTATGTAACACAGTTCAATTAATTACATAAATATGGATTTCTTTTATTTTTAAAAAAGCATTTTATTTTTATCCTGAAAACTTAACTCTTAAAACGAAAACGCAGGGGTCGGCAACCTAAGGCACGCGTGCCACATGTGGCACACGGACAATTCTCAGTGGCACTATAGAATTGGTCCGTTTCTGAGTGGATGGAAGTTGACAAATTTGTAATTCATTTTACAAACCTCTTCAGAATTATGGACATTTACGGAACTAAGAAAAAGTCTGAAAGATAAATCTAAAGATAAATTTACAGTTAATTTATAAATAACTGAATGTCACTGCTGAAAAAAAATGTTTGTAGTGAGAAAACTGCATGGTCTCTGCTTTCCGCTTTTGGTTCTATATATCTAAGTACAAAATCTTTCCTCGTATGAAAAAAATATTTCGAGTCCGCAAATAAATTGTTTAACAACTGAATGCTCAGATTCGTGTCGAATTGAAAAAGTCACAAACTATTCCTCTGACTTGGCGATAAAAAAGTCAAGCGGTGCAAGCACTAGGTTTGCATTAAAATTTTTATTTAACTATAATAAAGGGAAATACTTGTATCTTACGTTGTCTATTTCTTATTTTAATAAATATGTTAAAAAATACATAATATATGTACAATTTTAATTTTTTTATATTTTTGTTGGGAAATAGTAAGTTTTTATACTGTTTATTTTTATTTTGTGAAATATTTTTTAATGGTGCAAAATTAGTATACAGCTGTATTATTGACCTTTATTCCTCAACTCTGCATGCATTATCGTGGGAATCGAATTGTTTCAAAATATCCAACTGTGTGGCACGCTGAATCATATTGATAGATTGGCTTGGCACGCCACAGCTAAAAGGTTTCCAACCCCTGCTATAGCCGCCCATCCGGTATAGTGGTCAGTGAAGCTGACTGCGGTGCCGCAAGGACTGGGTTCGAATCCCGGAGAAGGCATGGATGTTTGTGTTGTAATCCTTTCTTCTGTCTGTGTTGTTTACCCCCGTGTTATACGTTCGGTGGTGCACGGGGTTTATAAATGTTAAAAAAAAAAAAAACCCTGCTATAACGCAATATAAAAAATACATTTCATGAGTCGTATTAAATATGTCTCGTAATTATTCTCTTTTAAATTCAGAAATGAAATGCTAGGCATTTTTTAAATTAATATCTCTTAAAATGATTGAGGGGGGAGGGGGAAGGAAACAAAAAAATTACATAAAAAATTTCTGAGCTGGAGAAACATAAAAGGACCTAGCTTTAGAACGGGTATGAAATCTCCTCACTTCCTTTTAAATCAGAGTTAAGTATTTCTATTGGGTTGTTCGGAAAGTAATTTCTCTCGCTTTTTCTCGACATAGGGTTTAATTGTATTTTTTCACACCTCACTTCACACTTCAGCCGCAAAATCATTATATGTTTTAACAGCAGGGATGTCTTAAGGCATTGGTCAACTGGGCCCGGGCCCAAGGCCTTGTTTCGTTCTCGACTCTGCCAAAAAAGATTTTGATCTAGACAATTTTTTCATGGTTAAATATTATTCCCGTACATATTCTCCGAAAAACAGGGAATTTCAAACTGCATGTCAACTAGCAAAAGTGGCACGACACTATTATTATGTGAATGACCATTGTCGATGTCTAGGCTTAGGCCTAATACCAAAAGCAATCACTCAACTCATTTGGTCGAAATGCGGGCATGGTTCGGGCTGGTGTGCGCCTAGATTTTTGAGATTGTGAGTAGTGCCCATTTATTTGATTTACACTCATGTCCATAAATTAAGGATACTTCAGAATCACACAGAAATTGAACTCTAAAATAAAAATTTTAACTGTAGAATTATCACACACACCTTGAAGAAGAATATGCAAATTACAGGAAATCGCGGATAGTACGTCACAATGACGAGAGTGTAAGAGAGGGGTATATGAGGAATGGTGGCATAGAAGTAAAATTGTTCACGAGCGCTTTAAAAGCCTTTCAGTGCAATAACCGCATAGTTATGGCACAAAGGAAGCATTTGGATGATTTTTTACGTGGTAGAATTATCGGATGACTGGAATGTGGACGTACCCAGCTGAAAGTATCTGAGGAACTTGGAATCGCTCAGAGTGTCATCTCCAGGCCTTGGCAACGATTCCAAGATGTTGGTAATGTAAGTAGATGTTACAGCACAGGTCACCCTCGAGTTACAACGCCGAAGGAGGACTGGTATTTGACAGTTACTGTCAAAAGAAAATGACGGAGCACAGCATCAGATCTATCTCGTCAGCTCTCTTCAGCTACCGGTACGACAGTTTCAAGGCAGACCGTGTACAGACGCTTAGGGCACATTGGTCTATATGCTCGTAGGCCTGTTAGATGTGTTCCCCTTACCGCAACTCACTGTCGCCTGCGATTAACCTGGAGTAGAGAGCATGCATTGTGGACACCGCAACAGTGGTCTTGTGTGATGTTTTCCGACGAGTCCAGGTTTAGTTTGCAGTCTTATTCTCGCCGGACTTTCATATGGAGAGCGCCAGGTACCCGTTACCACCAAGAGAACACCACTAAACGACACCGTTACGGTGGTGCAGGATGGCTCGTTTGGGGAGGAATTATTCTTGGTTCCAGAACTGACCTGTATGTTCAGAGTGTAACGATGACAGGCCACATCTATCGGGATGTCATTCTGGAACAACATGTACGTTTGTTTCGGGGCGCCATGAGTGCTAAATTTCTGTTTATGGATGACAACGCCCGTCCTCACCGTGCAAACATTGCAGACGAATGCCTTCAATCGGAGGATATCACCCGTATGGATTGGCCAGCATACTCACCGGACTTGAATCCAATATAGCATGTGTGGGATATGCTTGGCCGACGAATTGCAGCCCGTCAACCCCCTCCCACCTGTCTACCGGAACTTTGGAGGGCATTGCTTGATGAGTGGTGTAATATTCCCCAAGATCAGATTGATAATTTGGTACTCAGCATGCGTAGGCCTGTATTGCATCATCCGGGAGACATACTCCGTATTAACCCTTATACTAACCATGTTATACTGTTTTTTGTAAATAGGTTCTTTTTTTGAAATTTGCTCCAGGGAGTAAAAATCGTAATTTTTATTAATTATGTCAAACATGTAGCATCTTTTTTGTTCTTTACCTTTTGTTTAATAAATAGACTTTACAAATAAGTCAAATTTGTTTTGCTTCTGTCTCTTTCTTTGCCTGAACTTCATTATCCTTAATTTATGGACATGAGTGTAAATTACCGTTTGAACGGGCATTCCACAATACATTCAATATATTGTTCATTAAGTAATCCGGTAGTGCCTAGTTTTGCATAGGGGCCCAGGGTCTAAAAAAGACTTACCATTTCTCGGGGTCCAGAGCCTCAAAGAGTCTTAAGACGTCCCTGCCCCCGGCCTATATGGTACCGCATTAAAAAGTGATATCATCTCCTGGGGAATGTACTAGGTCTGCAAAGCTACAAAATACCAATCCACAGCCCCATTAGAGAAGAAAAAAGTATTGTAATACAGCTTTTATGTACAAATTATTTGAACAATTAGTGTTCCTAATAAACAGAACACTTATGAAAAGGATTAACATATTTTAAAACTGTGTCTTTCAAACAACTGAAACTGCATATCTCTATAGCATTTTTAAATGTTCGTTTTTAGTCAAGAAATATCACAGGTGATTATAAAAGAATGCAGTCAATATTTGAACTTCTGTGTGACATAAATATTTACAAAAATATAGTAAAATTTACTTAAAAAGTAGATAATTAATAAGGGTTAATAGAAAAATGCTTTCAAATCGGAACAACAGAGATTGTGTTTATCTTATAAACTGTGTATGAATAACGTTTCACATCATTATTAAACAAATATTTGCATAACCATTTCTTTATTTATACTAGAGCTTCATGGTAAGCAAATATTTGGTCAAAATAGAACTTTTTGTTTTTCATTTCATGTGTTGAATAAGAAAATTATGAAAGTAGTTAATATTAATTTATTTTTAGCTTCGAAAAATTTGAATTTAATTAGAAAATTTTTTTTTGCATTGTTTTTATTTTGCTGAACGTAAGCTTTCTCCCCCCCCCCCCCAGGCTTGGTAACCGAGTAATGAGGGTCGCGATCGAGATTACTTCTGCCGAGTCGTGATTCAAGACCTGGTGCTATTGAAGACGTCTCCTTCTGTTAAATCTATCAATGTTCTTCCTCACGATGGCATGATGTGAAAGTTTGGAGAATGGGGAATTGTTGCTCTCTGATGTCACTTGAACTTGGTTCAAAATTACAAGATCTTCATGAGTAGCCCACATTTTGTTTCCTTATGGGGTTTTAGTGAGTAATTAATCAGCAAACTTTTCACCTGTTATCAGGGCTTTGAACCGTATATTTTTTTTTCTTTCCGGTTCAACTAAAAAACGCCCAGTGGCTGAGTGGTAGGGCCTCGCGCTTCCATACCACTGGTCCGAGGTTAAGATCTTGGACTGGGCAAGGTTGACTTAGCCTTTCATCCCTTGAGTGGATCGATAAATGAGCACCAAGCTTGCTTGAGAACTTAATACTCGAGGTTCTGCGTCAGACTGACCACCTGATCGGAGCATCTGCTCATGCCCCTCAGGGCCCGTGGTCACGTATACTGATATGGGCACAGTAGCCCTTAGCCTTCATGGGCTGTTGCGTCACTGAGTTGTTACAACTAAAAAAGTCGATTCAGTTCTGGTTTTCGTTTCACCAAAAATTACGGTTTTCAGTTCAGTTCCGAATGAATCATTTTATTCAATTCCTATTATTAGCTCACTCTCTCTATATATATTTACTAGCTGACCCGGCCACGCGTTGCTGTGGCTTTGTTTTAATACGTTAGTTTAATATTACTCTAAGCTATTCAATGCAGTCGAATTAATCTTTGTTTATAATTTTGGAGGGTTGAAATAAAGTATAAAACAACAAATTATTTTAATTTTGCATTTCATTCATCTCCTATTTGAGTGTCGTATAATTTATGAATTACTAACGAAGTCGTTAAGTAACAACATATGAAGATTTAATTTTATAAATGTGGTAAATAACGTTGATTCTTTGCAATTTTTAAAATTATTTTTATCATTTTAAAGTATAACAAAAATAATTTTATGCAACTAATCGCTAATCGGTGCACAATATTTTTCGGTAACCCGTATTCTGCTAGCTCAAATAGATTCAACGGTTGCCGCACACGTGAGCATGTAACATCTAGTTGCTCATTCGAGACACATGGATTTTTGAAGTCCAAGTATCAAATGAATATTGTTCGGTTTCAGATTCATTTATGGTCATCACGAAAGTCAAACGAATCGGGAATTGAAGCCTTCTGAATGGTATTAGAGATTCTGACGGTATCAATGGAATACGTGGCAACAGATTCCGTAGTAGCAGAACCGAATTTTCGTTTAAACTTTACAGTCAAAATGTTTGCTTCAAGAAGTTCCCGGTATAATTTTTTGATGATCACCGTTGCATTATCTAGGCGAATTTAAGTAATGCAGATAATAACCAGGGAATCAACCGAAGATTATGTGGTGATATTCCTGATATATCTAGAGAATTCAAAAACTCGATTGAAAAATTTACGGTTTTGTTTTCATCAACAATAGTGTCGATTGGTTTAAAAAACGTTGTATCAACTGGCAACAACCCTGTGTCTGAAAGTTTATTTCATCACAATATCAACATTTTTTCTGATTAAGTAGCAGGATTACAGAGGCAATAATTATCAAGATAATTATACAGTATATCCGGAAAGACACTCATTTTTTTTGCCTAAAGAACATTATGGAAATCGTCTGGGTATTTCATGCATCATGTATTGGGATGAAGTTCTACTTCACCGTTTCCGATAGTCAGTAGTTGGTTAGGAAATATTTGCTCAGATTGATCATCTTTCAAATGGTACTCGCGTGTTTATGGTCAGTCGAAGTGTTTCCATTTTTCGCCATCAAAACGACTGTTTTAAACAGGCATTAATCTCATGAGCAAAAGTAGAGCGTGTAATGGCTGTTAATAACTGTCGGAAATCACCAGACAGTAATACAACAGCAACATCGAATATTCTCTCGTTGCCATTTAAATCTTGCAAAGCTCTATGTAACGCTTTGAGTGAATGTTTATGGTTCATGGTACACTTATCCCTGATCATGACTGAATTCATTTGCAATACTGTAGCCAATCCACTCCTTTTTTTCAATGGTAAACATTGCATCTTGTATTTTATGCATGTCCAATGGCAGCTGATGCGGAATGGGCAGTTTTTCCGCCATCTAAAACAGTGACAACAATGCCCGAAGATGCAATTTACTATTACATTCATATTTTCGCACAACTGCACCTGAAAGTTTAGTTGCTACAGGGAATGAAAATCCGGAAGGTGAAACTTGAACACAAAGCCATTTGAAATCCGTATCCAGTTTCTCGTTCCCACTCTGAGAAGTACTCGGTGCCCACTTTCGACGCCCTTGCTCCTGTAAGTTCAGTCTCTGAAGGGGGACATTACGGTCGGTCGGCATTATCCGGGAAAGTTACGTGAGTTTCTAAAATTCGATTTCATATTATTATTGTTTCCCATCCAGAAAAACACCAGGAAAGCATTTCTCTCTCCTCAAGAATTTTAAAAGGCAAGCTTTTTCCACAGTTCGTGCAAAATACTTTCGTCTGGCATTATTTGATGTAGAAATGAGATTATATTGAATTGTATTGAGAATATTCGGATCGGCAGTTCCGCAATACAATCAAGATCCACTTTTTGCGTCTCTATGTCGGCAGTGGCCACGGTAGCCAAGTGGTCAAGGCATCGGATCATGGCTAGCGTGTCATGAGTTCGAGCCCAGTACAACTGAAAACCCACCATGTAGGGGAGCGATTCACGTTAAATCTATCGAGAGCTCAGACGTCCTCCCGTGGTGTGGTGTGGTAGTTAGGAGAGGGCGTGAGAGCTCAGGTGTCGTCTGCGTCACTTGACCATGGTTCAAAATTATGCGGTCAGTTGCCAAAAGCCCTCGTGTAGCTGAAAAGTGCGACGTTAATATTCACTCACTCACTCACTTTACGTCGGCAAGATAGGCTGGTACTGCTGTCCGAGAATATTCCGATCCCCTGGCATTATCTGGCAAAAATACAGAAATTTCTATATTTCGATTTCAGACTCGCTTAAACCATCTCAAATTACACCAGGAATACACTTTTCCCGCACCAAGACTTTAAGGGTGAGCTCCTGCCCCTGTTTGCGTAAAAGACGGCCATCCTGAATTATCCAGAAAAGTTACTGTTATTTCTCAGATTGAATATCAGATTCGTATTATCCGTTTTGAAATACACCTGGGACAAAGTTTGCATGATCCACGGCTTTTAAGGCAATCCCCTGCTACGGTGTGTCTAAAATACGGTTGACTGGCATTATCCGGCAAAGTTATCGAAACTCCTAAAATTCAATTTCAGATTCTTATTTCACACTCCGAAATGCACACGGAGCTGACTTTTGATGCTCCAGCGCGAGCAAGTTCAGTCGCTAGAGATAATGAAAATCCGGACGCGGGTCTCCAATCATTTGCCTTTTCTCCTAATTCAGGCAATATCCAGGAAGTTTAGTGGAGTTTCTGAAATATAATTTCAAATTATCGTTTCCCGCCCCTAGATACACCTGGAAATTACTTTTGTTCCCTTGAGCCGGCGAGTTCAGTCCCTAGAAGGGGCATTAGGTTCGTCCGGCATTATCTGGCAAAGTTACAGGAATTTCTAAAATTCGATTTCAAACTCTCGTTCACCATCCCGAATTACAACAGAAACGCACTTTTCCCGCACCAAGGCATTAAGGCAAGGCTCTTGCCACGGTTTGCCTAATAAATGGTCGTCCTGAATTATCCGGCAAAGTTACAGTTATTTCTCAGAGTGGATATCAGATTCGGATTATCCATTTTGAAGTACGCCAGGGTTCAAGTTTTCACGATTCTAGGCTTTTAATGTAAGCCCCTGTTATGGTGTGTTTAAAATACGGCCGGCCGGCTTTATCCGGCAAAGTTACGGTTATTTTTGGAAAATGACTCGAAAATCGGATTCCACACCCCGAAATACACCAGGCACTTAATTTTTATGAATTTTGGTTTATAATATCTGCTTCCACATACACATAAGCAATGCCATATTTTGCGATTATTCCCTTACGGGAATCTGGCAACGTTTTTTCCGGATTCTTCACATTTCCGGCAATAAAAAAATTATGGCATTATTAATTAAAATAAAAACCATCCTTTGTTTTAAGTTGGACGAAATGACACACAGTATGCAAAATTATATTATGATCGATTGAGTAGTTTCGGAATCCATTGCGGACAAACACTGTGACACGTATATTTTATATATAAAGATGTATATATAGATATATTTATCTTGTTCAAATTTTCAATCGTTAATAAAATGCATTTTAAAGCACTCAATTGAGCTGAAATTTTATATACATGATTATTTTTGATGACAATACAGTAATTTAATTATAATTAGTAAAAATTAGTTGATTAAAACTAATTATTCAAAGAACTACAAATACAGCCACGTTGGCATCATTTTTGGCGACTGAGCGAACCTTTAGACTTGTCAAAACTTGAAAAGGTTTTTTTCTCACACTTTAAAGCGCTCATTTCAGCTGAAATTTTCTATACATTGTTGTTTTGGTAACAATACGATAGTTTAATAATAATTTATTTTAATTATTTACTGAAATTAATTATTTAAAGAATTACAGGTACAGCCACGTTGGCTTCATTTTTAGCCACTTGGATCAAAACTTAAAAATATTTTTTCCCCCTCACGATTCAAAGCTGAACAGTTGAACTGAAATTTTATATACATGATTATTTTAGATGACGATGCGATACTTTAATGATAATTAATAAAAATTAATTCCCACTTCATGTTGTGATTCTGTCCTATGTATATACATATTTATATTAATTGTAACTATTTAATAAAAAGTAACTAAAATTATTTTTTTTTGTTGATCTCAGTAGGAATTGACTTAAAATTTTTTTTTACATTACTTGCTTATGCATATTCCTACTTGTACTAAAAATCTAATTCTATAAAAATTTAAAAGATTTTAGTTTTTTTAATAGGTACACTGTGGGAATTGATACAATTAACCAGCATGTACAATGCGAACGGTGAGCAGAGAACGCCGAGCATTGGCATTGTTATACATTATCCAAATCGCATTTGACAACTAGGTTCATGATGATGGTTATTACGTACATCCTCGTCACTTGACGCTCACATCGAACATTTGATTGCAATAATTCTGTGAAAATATGTTTATTTATTTAACACAAATGAAAACTGCCTCTAATTGTTAATATATCTTCTAACGTTGTTTCACTGAGATTACTTCTACAGTGTCGGAGAATAAATTTCAATATTGGAAACGCGTTCTCTCTCTTTCAACTTTAACTTGTGTATAGCTAGAGTTGCCAAATCTACCATTGCAAGTGCGGATAGGTAATTTTATTTTCTTCCCAGAAATCTAAAATATTACGTTTTATATCGAGCCTTCGTACATTGTCAAAATTATTTAAAATAATTTCAATGTCAATCTCGGTAGGAATAGGGGATCTATGTGACTTAGTTGCCAATTCTTAACTTTTTAAAAAAGTCTCAAAATCGTCTTTATTTTCATCGCTTTCCGTAGAAGATTGCGTTTCCTCATTTACAATTGAAATGGATCGAGATATGCAATGCACATGTAGCGATGATATAATTATATAGTTGGCGTTAAATTAGAAACTATTGGTAAGTTGGTTGCAGTAACAAGATGACTGGAGATATATATCGAACCGAACTAAATTGAATTTTTTTACCGATTCAGTTCCGATTTTGGCTCAATTAAAATAATGGTTTTTTCTGGTTTTAGGTTCAGCTCCCGTTTGAACCCCTGCTTTTAATGTGCTATTAAATGAAAAATTATTTTCTGCAGTTCTTACAAAATATGTACGTTTATTCGATAATGAAAGTTAAGAGTGATATTAATGAAAACGGTAAGTTGTGGGTCTACTAATTCCGTAAGCCTTCTTGTGCTGCACTGATAACCAACAGAAAAGAATTACAATATTCATAAAATGCAACCCAACTGAGACATTTAAAATGAAGTTACTACAGTTGTTTCAATTTGTAATATATAGTATAACAAAACACTCAAGGGAAAGTAAAGGCCCGTTTACATGCAAGCCGCCAAAATGCCGGCAATTTGGAATTGGGGAGAAAAGCCGGCTTTTTACCGGTATTTTTTTTCAGCCCGTTTACATGAGAATCTGGTGATTGGTTGATAGATTCACGTGACTATACAATGTAACCATGGAAACAACCAGATTTAGCGCGATTATCATGAAGAGGACATGTGATTATGTTTTCGTTTACTTACCGCCAAACAATTCTTTGTTTCTATTATTGCTACGACTATTTTGCTCTTGCACTTTTACAATATACCCACTAAAATTTCCTATTTAAATGTATATGGTTGCTCGATTACAGTAAAAGATAAGATGATTGTAGGAAAAAAATCTTTTGTTTAATATCCTGGTAAAAATGCGAGTGTTTTATAAACGTGGATAATAATGATGAAGCATAAAGATTTTAAACATCTCCTCACTGTTTTTTATGTCCTTACCACTTTGAATAGGCTTATTTTTCAAGAACTACAACCAAAAACAACCCAATTACTTGTCCTTTGAATTTAAAGATTATTTCCCTGTTTTTTACTAAGTTAAAATTATTGTATACTATTAATTCATACATTTTTTTTTTAATTTGAGAATAAAGCCTCCTCTCCTCCCAAAAGCAACACATTTTAAGATAAAAATTTTCATGAAATTTCTTTTTTGTGAGTATTTTTACTATGTATACTTTTGTGAAGCTGTAGAATAAATTTTTCTTGTAGAATTTCAGTTACATGAAGTAAGAGAAAAGGGCAATTTTTCAATATTTACTTCATGAGCTGTGTGATTGCTCTGAAGCAATCCAATATGGAATATAAAGAAGCTAAAATGCATCTAGGTCTTAAAACTTTTATGTGGTATAGAAGTTTCAGCTCAACTGAAACTCATTTCATTGGGAATTAATTTGTCATCAGTAATGTATTAAGACTAGTTTTTGCCATTAATTTCTTTGTAAACAAGGGAAGATCTTTACAGATTTTACTTTTGTAAATGTATATGAAAAAAGCATTGATTTGATAAAATTAATTTTGATAGTGATTAGAGTAAATAAAATTCGCAGAAACTTTTAAGATACAAATGTTTTTAAAATTTTTCTTTACTATTAATTACATTAGGTGTTTAAAAATTCAAGTTTTTATGTCATAAACTTAATGATATATATAAAGTGAAAATTTTAGAAATTCTGCATAATTTGACCTATTTTCGCTTTTTAATCTTTGATTAGGAGATGATTTTCTTTAATTTTTTTTTATTGTATCCTTTTATTTGTTTGGGTTAATGACATTTAATACTCTTTGTAAATATTTTTAAAATTAATACTTTTTTGTTGTAAATAAATTGAAAAAGCTTTCCATAAGATTTCCAGAGAGATTTATTAGATATTATCAATAAGATAAAAATCGAGATGTGCTAATTGTACAAGGTATTATGCACGTTGAATTTTTGCAGTTAGATCCTCGATTTGCCCTTATAGTATAGTGTTACATCCACAGTCTGATTTATATACCATATCATGAAATGCTTTATTCACCTATAGTGCATTCATGTAATGTTAAAATTAAGTGTCAATAAATGATGTATATTAAAATGAATTTGATTATTAAATAAAACTACTGTCTAATAAGAATTTTCGTGAAAACAATTTAATTCAATCTACTATAAATAATTTTATTAAAAAGCATATTTCTTTAAACATGTTTCTTAATTTATACAAAAAAGTCAAATTTCTTTCTTTTTGAATGTTGGAGACAAACATTTCTTTAAAAAGTTCAAACCTTTTGAAGGGTAATAATTATAAAGGAAGTCAGACTATAAAACATATCAAATGTTTGTTTGTTGTCAGATTATTTCAGATACTCAAAACCTTTAAATGATGTTAAAAGCTATTTCATTTCAATCTCAGAAGAATTCCTAATTATTAATCAAAATTTTCATATTAACCAACTTTAATTAAAAAGCTAAATTAACTTTTGTTTGCAAGAAAGTGTGTATTTTCCTTAATGTACAATATTTTCATAAGAACTTGTTCATAGTATGTTTCATAATTGAGGGATTATTTAACCCTTCGAGGAGAAAAAAAGTAATATTTAGCCTACTTTTATAAAATAATTTTGTACTTGCCCATTCAATTCAATATGTATATAAAAGGATATCTTTTGGTTCAGTAAATCATGATTCGCTTTAATAACAAAAATTTAATGGACTAAATTTGAAGATTTTAGAAAAAAGAAATTTTCTTTTTAAGCTCTTATCCTCATAAATTCATGGGAATATGAATATAAAACAGTTAATTCTATTTATTGGTTATATCACATTTTAATCAATTTTCAAAGTAAAATTTTTTTTTTCACTACACCCCTATGGAGTTATTTAATAAAAAGATAGTACTATTTTTTTACTTATATGGAAACACTCAATAAGATAAATCAGGAAAAATAACAAAAAAATGTAATTTTATTGTGTACATCCATAAGAATTATATTGTAATAATTTCAAATTAATCTCAAAAACTAATGTCTTAAAGTATATGTATCATCTTATTAAAATATTGGAAACATACATGCAAAGTAATAATTCTTATTTCATAAAATCAGGTTCTTAATACTTTTATTTTAAGGAAAAAAATATTTTGCATTCCAGTTAAAATACTTCTATAATAACTAGCTTGTTGATACATTTGATATCAGTGAAGTTTTTGATAACTTGAAGGAAATTAACATTTCCTGTGGGGAAAAAAACAGGACTCAGACCACCTGGTCAATATAATTCACAACATCCTGCCCCTTAATGAACCAGAGAGTTCATAACATTTTCATGAAGCAATAAAATTTTAAATTCAAGCATTTCTAGGCTTCTAGCACAATTAAATTTTAAATTCAAGCATTTATAGGCTTCTAGCACAATTAAATTTTAAATTCAAGCATTACTAGGCTTCTAGCACAATTAAATTTTAAAAACAACACACAAATTAAATAATTAAACATTATAACATATTTCAACGCACTAATAAAAAATAACACTTTTACAAAATATCCTGAAATTTGAGAAAAGAAAAAAAGAGGTTTCATTATAAAAAATTTAAACATTGGCAAGGAAAGTATACATTATAAATTTTCTAACTTTTTTATAAGTTACTAATCAAGCTATTTATTAACGCTTGAAGTAAGCAAGAATTAAAAGAGAGCAACACACAATGAATTAAGTCAAAAACTAAAAAAATTCGTATAACTATATACACATGGAGAAAATATTAAATAGTTCAATATACAATTTTCAAGAATCATTCTAGATATACCAATATTTAAAGAATGAAATACTAAACTGCATTTGAATCAAACAAATATTTGAAATAAAACTATCAATACACAGCATTCAAAATAGTATTCTGAGCTGAATTTCTTCTGTACACGAAAGCTCGCAATCCACAACAGCAGCCATCTTTGAATAAATAAAGATCTGGCGCAATGCATCATGGGAAAATTAGAAAACGTTCCCGCATTTTACCCCCAAATCCCCTGCCCTATTGCGGGTACAAAAATCAAACCTCCTTTTCTACCAGGCATTTTGCCGGGTCGTCATGTAAACGCCTCGAAAGAGGATCCATGCCGGTATATTGCCGGCAATTTTCGTCCATGTAAACGGGCCTTAAAGGTCACAGGAACACATACAGCTCGATCCTTAAATTTAAAGCCAAATAAGAAAGGTAAAGAAACTATGATCAAAGTACTCTCTGTTAAATAGTAAATTGAAAGAAGTTTTTATAAAAGAGTCATATAAAATTGATAATTAGTTATGAGGAAGAGAGGATTATTTTAAAATTAGTTATACTCATTTCAAATTTTCCAAAAATATATAATTCGTCTAAAACATTAAAATTTTTATATTATTTGTTTTTATTCTTCTTTTATTATTTGCAAAAACCAAAAATATTTATTGCAACCTAATTGTCTAGGGTAGGCGTCGGCTACCTGTGGCATGTGGTATAATTCTCAGTGGCACTCTGCACTGCTCTACAAATTTGTCAATTTTTGAGTAGATTGAAGTTGATAAATTTGTGATGTATTTTATTTGACAAACATCTTCAAAATTATAGAGATTAACGGAATTACGAAAAATCTGAAAGATAACTAAAAATATTTTTTTTGTAGCTTTTTTAAATTATTGAATGCCATTTCTGGAGAGATTTAATAGTTTGAAGAGAGAAAATTGTGCATACATTCTGCTTTCCGCTTTAGGTTCTATATATTTAAGTAAAAAAATACCTCCTCATATTAAAAATATTTCGAGTCCGCAATGAAATCGCTTACAACTGAATGTCCAGAATCGTTTCGAATTGAAAGTCACACCCCTGATTTTGCAATATGAAAGTAGAGCGGTGCAAGCACTAAGTTTGCATTAAAATTTTTATTTAACTATATTGAAGGAAAACATTTTGTTATGTTTTGTTACATTTTCTTATTTTAAATATAAATGTTTAAAAATACATAAAATATGTCCAGTTTTAATTATTTTTTATTTTGTTGAAGAAATAGGCATATTTTATGCCGTTTATTTTTATGTTAAAAAAAAAATCTTACATACATTTAATACCAGAAAAAACGGATCAAATCGATTAAAAATGTGAAATATGATAAAATAGGTTGCCATTTATAGGATAGGGAAGCCAAAATATAGCATTAAAATTTCAGTTCTTTTATATTTTAAAATATACTCTAAATTCAAGCCATATTCTTTAACATTAACCGAAGACTACCTTAAACTTCTATTATGGGTTCAGCTTTACCTTAGCCCTTTGCATATGTGGTTTAAACCAAAAGGACTTATTTTTGTGATAAAACGTCTGAAATGCTTTGTAAAGTTTAATACAATACATGCTTATTTTTCAAAGAGTATAAAAGTATGTATTCTTTAATTATAAATTTTATTCAAATGGATAGAAAAAGTTGGGTAGAAGAAATAATTTGTTTTTAAAATAATTGATATCAAAATTAAATTAATTTTTTTTTATTTACTCAATGTTTTTAGTGAATGGGGGGTACTAACTTGTCGCTCTTAGCATTAGATCGCGGATCATGATTAATAAATTCGTCCTCTGGCATTGCTGTTGAATGCGACTACGAAAAAACAATCGGAATAAATCATATTCTTGAGAACCAAGTTGATTATATATAACATTCATGCTACTCAACATAATTATCTATATAATTCTAGATGCTTAATAATTATTTACATTTTTCTGCAAGATTAGTACTTCGTAGAATATTTTTATACTTTTACATATATTTCTTTGGCCAATAATAGGGCTATTAAGCAAAAATTTTTAGAAGCCAGGAATTGCTCTTCGAAAAAACAGATATTTATTTCTTAAGTAAAGTGAGTGAGGGAGTATTAACATCAGTATAAAGCAAAACGATGGTTAGTATTGACGGGTGAGTGAGTGAATATTAAAGTCGAACTGTTTAGCTATATACTCGAGGGCTTTTGGCGACGGACCTCGTCATTTTGAACTTATGTCAAATGGCGAGGACAAACTTGTTAAGCTACGCGAGGTCATTTGGTGACGGACTTCGTCATTTTGAACCATGGTCAAGTGATGTGGATGACACCTGAGCTGTGGCACTATTTTCCTCCAAACTACCTCGCCATACCTACGTGATGACTTTGAGCTTCGATAGATTGAATGTGCATTAGCTCCGCTCTGCACGACGGATCTTAAGTGGCACTAGGCTCGAACTCATGACACGCCAGCCACGAGCCCGTGACCTTGATCATTAGGGTACGTTAGTGAACGCTTGCTGAAACGATAATAAAACGTTATAACAAATATTTCTATTAAGAGATATAAATATTACGATGTACACCAATTCATAAAAAAATTGGACGCTTTACTTGTGACGTAACTCTATTTTGGTTAGCATTCGAGAAATAAAAATTTACGATATACAGTAGAACGTCGTTTATCCGAATCAATTGGGACTGGAGACTAATCGGATATTCGATTGTTCGAATAACCGAAAACCGAATGCGATCCATGCAGTATATGAAACCGGACACTATACGAATATTGGAAATCGTCCTATGCGGGGAACGTGCTTGAAGAAAAAACAAAATAGGTGCAAAATGTCGCAATTTTACCTTTATTAGGGAAAATAATCACTTATTTTTCGCTGTACCATTGTACACCTTCGTTTTTTAGCTGCAAGGTCTCTGATTCTCTTGAGCAGCAGTAGTTGAGTAGGACAACACTTTGATTGTTTTTCGTACCACTCCATAGCTGTCTCTAACGCAGAAAGGCGTCAGTATTTGATGGTCCCTTGCTACTTTCGTTGTTGTTTTCCTCGTCTTCGTTGGTTTCATCGTCGACAGGGTCGGATTCTTCTAGCACGGAAGTCACAATCTCGTCATCATTTAGCATTTGAAATTCACAGTCTTCTGCATCGCATGCCATCCAGGTTTCTACATCAACAAAGCTCAGCAAAAGAGCAAGTATACAGCCCCCCCCACCACTTGGAAACAAACTGACTTACTATTCCGCGCAGTTGCTTACCAAATCACACACACAACTGATATTTCCCAAATATCCTTCACCTTGGGTTTTCTCGTCACTTTTGTTCTCACACGAAACAACTGTTGAGCATTGCACTGTTCGAAAACGTATTCGGACTTTGGTCCGGATATTTTACGCTCCGGATAATAAACGTTCGGATAAATAACGTTATATAAGTTATATAAGACATGACAGATTTGCTAAGGGATAAAACCATAAGTCTAAAACTCCACACTGTTTCTACTAACGAGCTGTTCTCATTCTCAATTTTTACCAGAAAAAAAAAAAGAATTGCGCTTAAAAACACCGTTTTGAAGACAGTTTTCTCAAGAGAAAGCAATTAAATTGAAGAAAATTAATTAAATAAGATGAGACAAATGTTTTTGACGGATGTGGTTAAACAAGGACAGGAAATCGATGCTTTCGTGGAAATGTTTTGCAACATCTTTTATTTTTTTTCTTCATGCGCACTTATAAAATATATAATAAAACGCGTAATTTATTAAATTAACGTTAAGAGGCGAACAAAACTAACTAATTTTACTATTTAATTACTTAAAACACCTTAAAAATACACATAATTTCTGCTCCACTTCTTTTTATTCTTCTATTTTATGATGTATAATTGGCACTCTTCAACTCTAAAAAATGCGATCGCTTCCATTTTACAGAAAATTCTCGCACATAAAAGTACAGTTGACTCTCGATAATTAGAAGTTGGAGGGACCAATGAAAAACTTCGAATTGTCAAGAGAGTAGAAAAAAACTCTTAAAAAATACACAAAGAGGAAGCTTTTTCTAACACATTTAAATTTGGAACTATGTAATAAAACAACAATTTGTACCTATGCATAAAATCATTTTAAAGTATTTTTTAAAAAAAAAGTATACATTATACAGCATAAATATAATACAAAAATTAATACGTTTATGTATTAAAAGCAACGATTCCTGCCTCCCTCTAATCCCCCTTGTCTACTCTCGGACCCGGCTAGGTGTGTGGGAAGAATTGAATAATCAGTCGACATGATTCACTTTAGTTATTTTATTGTCCCAAAATATCAAGAGAACACAATAATAATCCAATTAAGAATGTTGATCAGTATGCAGAGCGCGAAGGTGGGACCTGTTAGCCTGGGGATAATATTACGGACCCTCAACTGATTCCACGATAACCTATACAAGCTCAATTTCAACACCGCCGCTCTCTAATAAGTTATTCTTTAACTTCTATTTAAATAAGGCTCACGATACCTGTACTCTTGTGAAATCCTACTGTTGAGGCCGTGAACGGTAATCTTTAACTGGATTCGATCACCTCCGAGTGATCCTCTCTAGGAATTCTTCAATGGATACTGATTTGCACTTAATAAATTCACGATCCTCCACTTCCCAACTAACTCCCAAAACTCGAATACAGAATTTATATAATATACTTAATTTGCATAATCGCGTTTTCTTACCTTCGGTGAAAGTTGGTTGGTAAAAATGTTTCCCCAGAAGAGTCCCCAATTGGTAAGTAATAAACGCGTATAGATCCGTAACAACTGTACATAAGTAACCTTTTTTGATGAAAAATCTGTTATCTTTTTTGCTTATGGCATTCAATCTAACATTGTTAATAGGTTTTTCCAGAATAAATAAAGCTTGAAAAATGTCCGAATCAGCAGGATTTTGAAACAAAAATTTGCTTAGTTTGTTTAGTGACACTTAAGCTTCTGTTAGAGTTATCGGAGTCAACTACTCCGATTCGTCTTCTTCACTTTCTGTGTTATTGGGGTCCAAAGCCACAATTTTAGCTTTTTCAGCGGATACACACATAAACAACTAAACTTGTAAGCTCCAACTTGTTTGCTACAGGACTGTACATGATAGAGAGTGTTCGAATTGTCGAGAGTTTTATAAAATAACTTTGAATTATCGCGTGTTGGCCTGATCAGCCACAGATTTTGCTTCGAAGTATTGAATGAACCAAAACGTATTGTTTTAGTTCAAAATATTAAGAGTTCTTTTTAGGGACTGAGCATATACTTTAAATTAGTGAGAGGTTTGTATTATCGAAGCTTTGAATTAGCGAGAATCGACTGTATTTTTAAACGATATTTTCTTTTATTGGTACTCATTAACAAGCCATATTTTACTGTATACAACGTTATCCAGCCTTCAATAATGCCCAAGAAATATTTTTTAATGTTAGAGAAATCTCATGAATGTTTAATAAAGAGTATACAATGTGATTCATATAGAAGTACACCCAAGTCTTTCACACGATTTAAAAATAACACGGTACACGAATTTGACGATTTTTTTTTCTTACACAAATCATTTGTTCCAGCACAAATTCCAAAATATTTGTGGACTCGTACCCTTTGGATGAGGACGATTTGTATGCGAGTTTATGAAAGTTTTTGATAATAAAGAAGTCGATACTATCGAAGTTGAAGGTAAAGTTCAGCTATTAACAGCCAATTTAATTCGCTAGGACTTGCTTCAAGTATGGAACAACGTTTTTTAACTCATGATCCTGACATAGAGCGTGCTTTAAAATGTCTTCGTAATCTTGTGTAGCAGGATGTCAAAAATTATATAATCACCTTGTCGTAGCCTATCGCTACCCTCTAAGATTATCAACTCCCCTTCGGTTATTACCTGAATTTGGATGTGTTGAATTCATAATAATTTACTACTTATTTTCATAAATCAATCTTGTTTATTGACTTTTCTTAATTAAGAGATTACATAAATACTATTCAACTTTAAGAACAATAAATCACAGTGGAGAATGAGAAGGATTCAATAATCATGAACGACGGAATCTTAACTGAATCCACGACGGATAGACGCGTACAATTATAGCTACACACTTATACTTAATTGGGATAAGTAAAACTAACCTGATACCTTTTGTTATGGCAGGTTCGTCTAGCTGCTTCTTTAATATCTGGATTCCTTTAATGGGCGGCTTCAGTCTCAGCTATCTCTCAGTTCTTTCACGAACTAGTTTTATCTACACTTTACAATAGCCTTTACTCACGACGTCTACGTTTACACTAGAAAAAGCACTTTCTCAATTCATTTCTTTCTCTTCATTTCATTTCCCCTTTTTATAACTCGCTAAACCCAAACTTATATAAAATATCTCATTTGCATAAATCACGCTTTTGGCTCCCGGTGGAGATTGGTTGAAATAAATAAAACATTTAAAGAATATCAGAGAAGGTTAGTGAAACGCATAAGCACCCGACACAACCTTGAAAAAGCAAAAAGACATTCACCATTTAAGACTTCGTAACAACCGGAAGACTAACAGAGGTCGTTAATAACGAACAAAATTCTTCATTTGAATCAAAACCGTCAGTTGTACTCGTATCTGACGCATCTACTGATGAAAGCGTTTTTGATCCAGCGTGTAACAAACGTGCATGCTTATTAATGAATGCGACGAATAGCTGTTATTTATACTGAAGTGCCACTGAATTAGGGATACCTACCTGGTAACGAGTTGGTCCTTCTCTGGCCCTGATAACGGCTGCCACACACAATGAGGCACATATTCAACAAGTTTCAGGAAACGCTCCACGGGAATGACTTGCCAAACATTGGTTAAAGCTGTCCATAATTCAGTAAGGTTTGTTGGTGCTGTGTGATTGCCTTTCACGCCTTGTTGCAAAACATCCCAAAGATGCTCAATAGGATTAAAGACTGGACTTCTAGGGGGCTAATTTATGACAGAAAAATCAGAGGAATGCTCATCCAACCAGACAACCGGTACTTGTAAGAGGTACAGTTGTCTTGCTGGAAAACTCCATTACCGTGCGAATAACAGAACAGCATAAACGGACAGAGGTGGTCACTCAGCAACTCTACATACCAAATTGCATTGAAGAATGTTGACACACGCATCAGAGATCTCAAACAGTGCCACAAAAAACACACCAAACCATAATTGAGCCACAATGCCTTTGTACAGTTCCAACCTGGTATACAGGATCCACGGTTTCACGAGCCTGACATATTCTCAGCTTTCCGTCGGTGTTAAGTAGTCGGAATCGAGACTCATCGTTCCTTGCTACTCGTTCCCAGTCCTCTACATTCCAGTCTATGTACTATCTTGCCCAGGCAAGACGTGCAGCGCGATGGCGAGAATGGAGCAATGGTACTCTCGTAGGACGACGGCTCCCGAAGCCCTTACGGCGAAGGGAGCGTTGCACAGTCCATTTACTGACTGTACAATTCAACTAGATGGTAATTTGAACTAATGTTTGGATTTGCTGGCTACGTACAATACGCCGGAGCCGTCTCTCACTACGCACTGTCAAGGCTAAGCCTTTGCAGTTTGCCCAATGGCTAGTTTTTCGTCCACCACTACTTTGGTATACTCTTGACACCGATAAAAATCCTAGCTGTCTGACGATTTCGGAAATTGAATGGCCCCTGCGTCACCTACCTATGATTTGTCCGCGATCGAAGGCGTTTAAATCAGGCAGTTTAGCCATACTGGCAATTCCAACCACTAATTCGCGCTATATATGCAGTTGCCACTGTACTTGCGCACAAATAATGCGCAGCGCAACACAATTTGCATAGCTCTTGCTATCCCTAATTCAGTGGAACTTCAGTTTATATATCGTTAGTAGAGTTTATTCCTAATTTCCATTTGAATTTTTGTTGTTTTGTATGTACTTATACAGACTAAACAAAATCACTGTACACTGATTTTAATTTTTTTTGTGACAAAAATGAAGTGTTTTTGTTTTATAATTATGTAACCGGATTTTATTATTACTTTTTTTTTGCTCGTTTTTTTTGGGAAAATATTTAAACATTTTCCCTCTAACACGATATTTTAAAATTGTGGAACATATCACCAAATTTACCATATGTTGCATTTATCTTTTTGCGCGATTTTTTTTTTTTGCACCGTTTTCTAAGGAACGTATTTGCCGTGTAAAAAAAAAAAGAGTTGGGTATATATATACAATTCCAATGCACTATAGATCAAGAACAATTTAAGATATATGTTACCTGTAGCATAATTGTATGGGATTATTTAAAGTTTTAGTCACAGATGTTCTACGCGTGAATCTTAAGTCCCACGATACGCATCAAGTCGATAATCCATTTCAGCTACAATGCGTGTTAAGCTATCTGAACCAAATCCATCGATAGCGGTTGTTATACGCTGTTTCAACTCTGTTAGATCAACAGGAAAGGGATTGATCAATACCTTGTCCTTTACGTACCTCCACAGCAATAAATCACAAAGTGTTAATTCTGGACTTCTGGGTGGCCATTGGGTAAGAGGTGTGATGTAGACCGCGACTCGCTCAACCCTCATCAGTCAAATCAGTGATTCCCCAAAGGGTCTATCACGACCTTCAAGGGGTTGAAGTGGCGCATTTATCCGCAGAGATAGAACCAGGTACCTTTAGATCCGAAGCCGAGTAGCTTAACCACTACACCAAAATGATCACCATGGTGCGGAGGTTGTTACTGGCTTATATAGATGGTACCTCTACATACTCCTCCACCAGTGAGTTGGTGGTTAGGTGAACGAACGATGAAGTTGTTATATCGAGCTTGTTAGCTGCTGCGTCGCTAGTTGTAACCGCTTTGCTGGTTGCGTCATTCGTGCGTGACAGCTTGAAGATTGCGTCATTCGTGCGTAACGGCTTCAAGGTTGCGTCCCCATGTGACGGCTTGAAGATTGCGTCACTATGCGACGGCTTTGGTTGAATTTGCGGTGGATAGATGGCGCCGCGACAGTTCAGAAGGTTGCGTTTTTCTGAGTTCAGCTAGGGTCACCAATGAGGTGGCGCGTTTATCCGCTGGGATAGAACCAGGTACCTTTGAATCCGAAGCCGAGTAACTTGACCACTACACCAAAATGATTATCATGGTGCGAGGGTTGTTACTGGCTTATATAGATGGTACCGCTACAGGGCACACGACAGTAAAAAAGTAATTTTGGAGTCTATGAGGGGTAAATGGGGGTCTAAGACAGTGAGACAGTATTTCTCATTTAAGGGATCTCAGGGGTGTTAATTTTGTCTCGAGGGGTGAAAATATAAACAATTTTCAAACAGGTATACTTCTTTTAAATTTAAATTAAATAATTTGAATCTTTTACACATTATTTACAAAGGATTATGGTTTTAAAAAAGCACAAAATGTTTGAAATATAATCGTAATTTAAAAATTATAAGCATATGCGAAAAAGAAATAATTTTGTAATAAATATTAAGTAATTTTTGTGTTGCGCACGCTATTTGCTAAAATAGTAGCCTTTTATGTATAAAACTTTATAGAATTACAAAATGTATCATACATATAAACTCTAGTAATTTAAGAATAATATATTTTTTGTATTTCAAAATATTTGAAAAATACTGAAATTTTTAAAAAGAATTTTGAAAATATAATTTTTTATTTTTAAAAAACTATAATTTATTATTCTATTTATTTAAAAATACTACGGTGTAATAAGGATACACTGAGCTAGTAGTTGAAGCTACTACTTTAGAAAATAGCATGCGCAACGTAAAACTTAATTAATATTTTTTATATAAATATTTCTTCTTTTCATATTAATATTAATATATGTATTAAATTAATAAACTTATAATTTTTAAAATTATGATTATATCTTAAGCATTTTACACTTTTCTGAAGCCCCATTTCTTTATAAATAATGTGTAAAAGATTCGAATTATTTATTTTTAATTTCAAAGAGTTTGAATATTGTTTATATTTTCAGCCCTCAGAGAAAGTTAACACCTCTGAGACTGCTTAACCAGGTTGGGACTCTAATTTTAAAAGAAAATTTAATCAAATGGAAACCAGATTTTACCTATTTAACAGATTTATTTAGTTAATTGAATGAGGTTAATTTGCAGTTATAAGGTGACAACATATAAATTTTTATTAAAACAAAAACTACCATTTCTCTCAACGTTTCTTGCCAGAATCAAGCTGAAGGAATATAATATTGGGCCGCAAATTTTCCAAGTTTCTCAATTGGCTATAGAAAATGACGTTTGTCAGGAAAAAGATGTTTTAACCTACGTTCAACATTTAAATTCCCTTTATTCAGATTTTGAAACTAGGTTTGAGAATGCATTTACTTGGTAATTACCACAGAAGGTAATGAATTCATATGCTCATGCGTTAAAAAAAAACGCCATATTAAAAGAGGAACTGATCGGAATAGGCAGTAACCGAGATCTTAAAGTAAAGTTTAGAAATATATGTCAGAGCAATTTTGTCTTTAAAAAGACGCACCAGTTATTTATCTAGAACAATGGAGTATTGTGAGAAAGTTTTTAATTGTGTGTGTATGCTTTTCCTAGTGGAAGGAGTTTCAGTGTGGTTGGCGACTGGATACTACTAACAGAGGAAACTTAGGGTTAAGCCTGACAAGATGGATGACAAATGTTGAAAATTTGTGATTGAAGCCCCAGGTTCATTCATCCCTATCATTATAAACATTAGTTTGCTAATCAGTTATTTTATGTATCACTTAAATTTTTTAACATATGTGTGTGTTTCTTAAATTTTAAGCTCTAAACTTCACTACAGTTAGAAATTTAAATCTTTTAAAGTAAGTAGCTCTGTACCAGCTGTCATTTACACATTTAAGTCGATAAATTTGCAAAAATATTACAAGAGCAGGCAGGGGCTCACCCCAAACCGAAAAACATGGCAAGGTGGTCTATGAGACAAAAAAGTTTGGGAACCTCTGATCCAGATGTTCATCGAGGTAATATCGCACAGAGGCCGACCAGTGTGGTGGTGCATCACCCAATTGTAGAATGAAGTTGTTAATGTTGTTCTGCAAATGTGGTATGAGAACTAAAGAGTTAACATATTGGAAAAAGTGGCTCCCGTGACAATTTGCTAAAATCGAGATTTCAAAAAACCTTTTCTTCTTCAGACGCCGCATTTTTACTGATAAGTCACGTGATACACATTCATCACTTCTGTCAGAGGGGAGACACAAATTTTAAGAGTACATCTACCATAGGGATCCCTTTAGTGCTCGTCTCTGAGCGCTCATTAATCTTGTAACAACCCCCTGTGGGTTGTTAGAGTTTGTGGGTTCGAGGAAAGATCAGCCATAGCACTTTTAACATAATTTTATAAATCCCTTTACTTAATCAACCAACGCAACTAAAGGAAGGAAATGCACTCTCTCTCTCTCTCTCTCTCTCTCTCTCTCTCAATAATACTCGGAAGAGCAACTCATAAGCTAAATGCAACTAACATATAATTAGAATTACCTAACTAAATCCTGGAGCGCTCTTGACTCCTACGCTTGAATCTCTGTAAATGTCTTGCTTAACTATACGACCTCAGGTCGTAAGCTTGATCACAATTTAATCAATTTTTAATAGACAACTATCAACCATCCTCGCGTACACTAATGCCAACGTATAAATAGAAGCGTTTATTTAATTAAATCTCGTCTTCAGTTCAGTTCAGTGCAATGATAGCACTGTACAATGGGAGACTTGGCTATCGCCTTATGCTCCGACAGAATTTGATGGATATAGATCTCGTCTTCTTCACCGAGGAAAGTTTTCGACAAAACTTAAAGTTAAAAGAATAATTTTACTCAAGAGGATTAGTTGAAGATTCGCAGATAGACCCGTTAAAACCTCTCAAGTTTTTCAACAAGGAAAGAGTGTATTCTCTTCGCATCTCATTTAGTGGCCGTGATAGCAGATTGCTTCTATTGAGTTATAAGTTCGAGACTTGGAACCTTTAAGGTGTAGAGTAGTGGTTTTAGGGGTGTAACTACAGCCGTATCAATGATACGGGGCCCCCCAAGCTACAGGAATCCCCAGCATGTGTAACTACAGTCCCACTAACAGGGCTTTCATTTCTAAAAAAGGTTCCCTAAGGAGTCCTGATACGGGGCCTCTCAAAACTAGCTACGCCAGTGAGTGATTCCCAATCTTACTGTAACCATGTGAACCCCGTTTTAACACCCTTTTATAAGCTTCACTTGTATGTAACGGAATCTTTGAACTCAATTTTTACCCACTTTAAAAAGTCAGGTTAATTCAAAATTTTACTCTCTTGTCCAGGACCGATGACAATACAATAATTTAATAATTTTGTTCCATTGTCCTGATCAGGACCATCAGGACTAACGATTTCCCATTTTCAGATTCCATCTCGCATCTGGCGACTCATTTCAGATCCCATTTTCAGATTTGGCTACTAATTCCAGATTTGACGACAAAAAGATTAACTTATACATTAGTTCAATTAACTGTAAAAAAAAATTTTAACTGTAATTTATTATATCAAATATTTGACCAATAACTACCAAGGGAAATAACTCTATTTCAATCTATAATAGAAAAAATTACAAATTTAACTTTGACGTGTTGAAAGTAATTATTATATAAGACTATTGTGTAAATGAACTTTATAAAAAATAACTTTGGTTAATAAATGTATGCACAAATTATGAATGTCATTAAAAAATACTTGTGTAACTTGCTTACCTAAACAATGCAAAGAATATAATACGACTTTTAGTTCAAAACGAAAGAAAGTTTGCTGTATTCACTTCACGTCTCACGACTATTTTATGCTGCCACATTTTAGATAAGTTATTGCAATAAACAAATATATAATGTGATTTAGGTTTTTTTATTAACGTCTCAATCCAAAGCAATGTGAGGGCTGTTGGTGACGGACCTCGTAATTTTGAGCTAAAATTAAATGACGAGGACGACACCTGTGCTGGCATGATAACTTTGAGCCACCACAGATTTGACGCGTATCAGCCCTTCTTCACGGCGAATACCAAGCGGCGCCAAGACTGTAACCCACGACTTGAAGGCCTTGAGTTCATGACCATGACCACTCGGTTACCGCGGCCACATACAAACGTAAATATATGCATGTATTGTATACTAATATTAATAGCATATGATCAGTGCTTCTCAAACTTTCAATATTTACGACCCAATATTCAATCATAATTTTTATCGTGCCCCCCCCCCAGCCTCCATACAATAACACACAATGTACTGAATTGAATAATATTATACTTTGTTGCTGAAGCTACAATACGACTTAAACCTCTTAAGTGCCACCGGCGTGTATAAACGTCTCGCTCATCCAAAGCGTTAATTTCCCTGGACGTACATATACGTCTATCCGAAGTACGATCTTTTCTGTGCATTGCTATACATAAAGTTATTCAGAAGACTTTGGATGCAATAAAAGAACCTTGGCAGTGGTTGAGAAGGATATACTTATTTCAGAGGATTTGATTATTTATTCCTACCCCTCCCATACATCACATACACTCACCTACGTGGAAAACGGTGGGGAGCGAATCGCGTAACTTTTGATCGGCAATTAAGGGATTAATTATAAACCATGCAAATTATCAAGATAAGTATTAGTTTTTGTATATAATTTTATGTATAATAAAACCATAGGGCCACTGATAATTATTATACTTGGTCTTAACTTAGTATTGTTAAATTAATTATAAAATACATTGTGCAATACTAATGCATTTATATGTGTATTATATCGGTGTAAATGTGTATTTTATTATTTATTATGTCAGAATGCACATTTTTTGTTTTCTTACTTTCTGTAAATTAATAATTTTAAAAAAATAATCTTTTGTTTTCGACTTTTCAATATGCTCGCGCCCTCCTCGTAGAGTTATCAAGCCCCCCAAGGGGGGCACGCCTCATAGTTTGAGAAATGCTGCATATGATAGATTCTGAGACGTAGAAAGTCTCATTCCGAAAAAAACATACAAAGCTTCTGATCAAAGATCTATGAAACGAAAAGAGTTGGTCCTTTTTAGAAAGCGTATACAAAATAAAAGTAAGAAAAGCTGCGAAGGAAATTTTATTTCTCTTTGCGAAAATGTTTGTACATCGGCTCATTAGTAGAAGACTCCCCAGCAACACTTGTCAAGAATGACGTACGGGGTTGCCAAGATGTCCAGAAAAAAAAGGGGGCATTGTATCTTCCAAAAAAGGCCGGTTATTCTTCTCGCATGCCTAGGGGATACCAGATGCGAGCCGATTCGGAAAACGGCTTTGATGTCGCCACAGCTTTTTTTCCTTCACTATCTAGACGATTTTAGTTTCAGCGATCTATAGAAAGAACGCTCTTCTTAATAGTCTCCTTTGTTGAATCCCACCTCGCACATGTGGGCCGCGAATAATTTGAATGAAGAAGAATGCCGGCCTTTCGTGATAAAGACATATCCTGATTGTCAACGTGAGAGGGCCCTCCAGATACTGAACTAGACATCGCGTCGGAGTTTGGATTAGATGTGCCAGCCTAATGTGTGGCCCCTATTTACACCTCATGACTTCCAAATTGTTTTCTTGCTGTCGTGGACCCCTTGCAGGCCGTCATAGACCCCTGGGGGTCTATATAGACCACTTTGGGAATCGCTGATTTAGCGATTATTCAATCTTGATTTTAAGAATTTAAGGTGACTGGCTGCGTTCGGAACCGGGATTTTCAAAAAGCGCATAAAGAAATGTTTTTTGATATGTTTAGTATCCGTTCCATTAGAATATATTAAAATTATTACAATAAAAATTATTTAAATGCAAGTTTTAGGCACAAAATAGAGAAACAAGGACATATTTTCATAACATTCTCCATTTCATGAAAAATGTTTCTATTATAATATTTTTGCTTAGAACCACGATATTCAACTTGAGTTACGTGGGCCGCATGTGGCCTACCTGACTTTTCTGAGTGACCCGATCCTGGCCCGTTGCACTAAAAAATTAAAATATTTAAGAACAGTTGATTAAAAATTTAGTGGGAAATTCTATCAATCACATACATTAATTTTTCTATTAATATCGTGCAGATACGAATTGTGAGATCACTTTTTCCTTTTTGTAATCGTAACGGCTAGTGATAACAAATAACAGTGAAGTAGCGACCTTTTAATGAATGAATCTAATTTTAATTTTCCCTCATGACTTCCATGCAAAAAATATCTAAAGAATATTTGCTGTTCCAAGACATTTGGTATCTTGACTATTTCGTCGAGATCAGCAAACTTGGATCCACAACTCATTGGATTTGTCGTAACTATGTGTGTTATATTTAAAAATGACATTTTTCGTCACTGTACCACTTAGCATAAATCTTTCAATGGCTCTTTTTCTTCAGCATCTCTTTCAAGATGAGATGAATTGGCTGTGTTAAGAAAATATTCACAACAGCAACGAAATATATGGGGTGAAAGGTATAATGGATGGAAAGAAATCGAAACAACCTTATAATTGGGAAAAAGTAGCATAAAACTTATTTTTTGTGAGTTGAGTTGGATAGAGTTAAATATAGTTTTTTAAAATAAAATCCCAAATTATGAGTTTTCATATTTTGAATAATTTTCTACATTTTAAATATCCTTGATCTTATAGCGTCTTTTCCTCAAGTTGCGGCCCGCGAGAGATAGTTGTTACATGAATGTGGGCCGGCGGAATATAAGGTTGAGGACAGTCGGATTAGACGTGTCGGATTAGACGTGAGGACAGTCGGATTAGACGACATGGAGGCCCCTATGCAGTCGAATTCTCGGGGCTCTGTAGCCTGTTTTTAGAACACTAACAGAAAACAGGGCATGCATGCTCTTGGGAGTGCCAAAAAAGTGCGGGACCCTTAGGTAACTGCCTGCTCCGCCTAATGAGTAACCCGGCACTGCCCCTGGCCTAGAACTGTACTGAGTCTGAACTAGGATTTTTGGAACATGTCATTTAGATGTAGATTTATATTCATATTTTAATATATCAGAGAAGAAGAAAAAAATATTTTAGCAAAAAAAACCCTATTAATATTTTGATTATAATTGTAACTGAAAATAATGCAAATTCTACAAAAAAAAAAAAAAAAAAAAAAAAAAAAAATTAATATTAGAGGTTTTGTATACGAGTTCTAGCTATACGTAGGAAAAATATAATTATTATAGAAGCCTTTTTCATAAAAGTAGAATGTTGTAGAAAATACGATATTCTCTTTCTTCATTTGCCAAAAAAAATTACATTTAAAATATTTTTCCTTGTCGATATTTTTAAAACAATATAAGATACGTATTCTACTTTAACTGACATTAAATATTAAAAAAGTTATTCATCTATAAGTTTTTTTTAAATGCACAAATTGAAATGTAGTAGTATTATGTCTCAAATAATTGGTGCTAAAAATGTAGAGTGAAAACAGGACTAAGTTATATTGCTAGAGGAAATATTTCGAGATAGTTCTAGGATTTTAGGTATTTAGCTCAGTCCATAGCGATGTTATCAGTTCTTGAGAAATTAAGTTAATTCATTGATTATCATTTTTTGTACTTGATCACGAGAAATTTATGAAATTAGTTTTAAAAAATTTGTGCTATTTAAAAGTTTTAAAAGTGCTGTCCCCCCCCCTTTTTAAATTCCTCTATTAGCTTACTAACTCTTTATATTTATATAATTATCTTGTTCAAATTTTCAATCGTTAGTAAAATACTTTCTATTCATCCAGTCAAGTTCAAATACATATTTTTAAGCTTCTACTGGATGACACTTGATGTTAATACAGTTTTTTTCAAATATTAATTATTAATTACCGGTTTTCGACGCCAACTTAGATTAATCTTAATTGTTGTAACAATACAACTGAAAAACAATGACAAATGTTGGCGTCTAAAACCTGTTTTTCAGCCAAACCGGATGTGCATTGTTACAACATTGTGTGTGCAGGCAAATCATGCTCTTTTTTCAATTCTTACTATTATATATAGTTCACTCTCTCCCTTTTTTCTGTATATATATATATATTGTTCAATTGTTCAACCGTCAATAGAATTCTTTCTATTCATCCATTCAAAGTAGCAATTGACATAATTTTTTTTAAAAATTACTTATTAGTGGAAAAAATCTTTCAAGAAAAAAAACGTTGTGAAATGAAATCGAAAAAAATTCAAAATGAGCTAACAAATGCTCTGTTAAAAACAAAATATACTTTCTTTCTTGATAGAAATATATTTGTAGATGTGCATCTCTAGAAATACACAATTTTGTTTTAAATTAAACAGATCTAAAAAAGCGATAAGTCGCCAAATCTGGTGGCAAGATAAGTAGCTCCTTGTCTTTATTGAATGATTTGATTGGACGGAAGGAGAGGAATCGGAAAATCGGTTCCGAAAACAAGGCTGCTGACGAAAGAAAAACTTATAGCTGACATCTTAGAATATAGGCCGCATTTTCTATTAGATTACTCTCAGCCTTTGGTTTTGGATATATTCCCCCTCCCCTGTTTTTTTTTTTTCAAACATCGGTTGCTTCTTTCCCTCTTAGGAGCTTCAGGCATAAGTAGGTGGAAAACAGATGTTTTAGTAAGCAGCGCCGTACCTTAAGAAAACAAGCGCCCTTTTGTAGTAGGGGGTATTATTGCGGTGCTGAATTAAACACATCGGAAGAAAAATAAATTACTCGGAGCTGCATACAGGATATATAATGAAAATATAATAGAATGATCAATTCTTGAATAACATTTGAATGAAGTATAAAACGACCTACAATAATGTTTTCAATTTTAATACATTTTCCCCATACAGCAACGTGTCAGCTTCTAGAATATGCTACTTTGTGAAGAAGAATATTCTAAAAATAAATACAAGAAAACTTAAGGAATGAGATAAGGATTGTTTTTCAATTTCCTCTCTCAGCAGACAAATAAAGAATTGCTTATAAATTACATTCAATATATTTCAATTAACTGCCGTAATGTATGGGTAACTCCCGGAAAACAGGGGAGTTGCGTTCCAAAAAACAAACACAAAAAAAAATGCTATGTTTTATGAAACAAATAACTAATACAAAATGCGGGTTAGGTTTCAAAACTATTTTAAAGAAAACAAGGCAGTATATTTTTATAATTAAGATAAATATCGTTAGATTAAAAACTTTTACAATGTAATATGTGGGTGCTCCAAAAATTCGTTTAAACTTTAAAAATTCGTAAAAAAAAAGGGAAGAAAGGAGAATAAAAAAGAGCGCGATTTGCAAGAATGGGATCAGAAAAAAAATCGGATTTTTTAGTGGCAAAATTTTTTTTTGTATGTACCCACACTTTCGTGACATATCTAACAAGTACTGATCTATGTTTGTTTTTCACTACAAAACAGTCAGCCCTCAAATCGTTCGACTATTTTTCGCTTGCAAGGTATGAAATATTGTTCAAAATTAGTTTCACCCATACAATTGTCGCTGCTCCACTGTTATATGCTATCACTAACCATAACCGTTACTAATAGAAAAAGAATATCAATTCGTAGCCGTACGACATTGACAGCAAAAAAGCAAAATTGACTTATTTTATTTCTTATAAAAGAATTTTGAACCAAATTTTTAATACATTGTTTTAAATAAAATAATTTTTCAGAGCAATGGGTCATTACCGGACCACTTAAAAAGGCTCAATGGGCCGCTGATATAAACGGTATTATTCGTAAGGGAATTTTTTCACGAAGCTCGAAGGTTTAATGATCAACATTATCATGTTTTGACCATGGTTATTTTTGCATTGAGACATACAGAAATAAAAAAAATATATCTTCAACAATGTGTGTGTGTGTAAATTTTTGTGTAAAAGTTTATTTAAATTGTGACGGATCTGTACGGTTTCCATTAACCTCCTCAATATTTCTTTAAAGTATGTTATTTATTTCAACCAATCTCCACCGGGAGCCAGAGCGTGATTTATGCAAATGAGATATATTATATAAGTTCGGGTTACGCGAGTTAACAAAAAAAGAGTAAAGTGTAGAGTTAGAAGAGTGAAGTCAAATGAATTGAAGCATCGGTAGATCAACACGCAGTTGTTGACAGTAGTAGATTGCAGTTACGTGACGAGCTACGCTGGGGAGCAGTAGATTGAAATTGGAAAAGATCCCGTATGACCAAGTGTGGATCCTTATCTATTATCCTATCCAGCCAGTAAGGAATTCATCCCCACGACGGAACAGCCGATGTTAAAAGGATAAGGTTAGTGATTTAGAATATTGTGAATACGTGTACTTGTTTTAGCTGTAATTGTGCGTGTTTGATCTTTCGTGGATTCAGTCGCGATTCCGTAGTTCCGCTAGTAGTAACTCCTTCTCATATTCCACTGTGTTTTATTTCTCTTAAATTTGAATTGTGTGATTATATCCTTCTGTGATTAATAAGCATCAATAAATATAGTGATTTGCAACTATGTCTCTTGATTATTCAAATCCGCCTACACGTCCAGAAACATTTAATGGTAGACGGGGAGATGATAATCTGAGGGGAGGATATAATTCACGACAAAATGTTATAAAAAAATATTAATTGGACCGCGTAGAGTCCTGATCATGATCTCCATCCAGGGGTGGCTCTAGGGCCGGACAAACCGGACCCCTGTCCGGGGCGGCAAATTTTAAGGGCGGTATTCGGATCGATTTTGAAAAATATATTATTTTTTTTGGTACAAAAAATTTGATATATTTTCTGAAATATTACTGGGTATGAATTTGGTATTGCATTTAAAGTATCTTGCTTATTTTGTACTCTGTATGTTTAATGACAGTTTTCTTTTATGATTTAAACAAAAAGGGAGTATATGTTAATTCATGAAATGTAATATGTCTTTACACATCTTTCACTCGTAACTTTCTCCCCATACCAGAGTGAGGTCAGTCACAATGGACATTCCTTTCACCCTGACGATGTCCGGTGTCACCTATTCAAAAGTGGATAGAGATAATAATAGGTTTTGGTAGATAGAGAGCCACAGGAGATGTTTTATTTTAGTCTTGAGGGTAGTTACTATAAGTTATAAAATAAACGCTTGTGATCCATCAGTAGACTCTTTTTCGAAGAAATTGACATGATGAAATGGACAATTCCTTTTCATAATTTCACTCGTTTGAAATAATTACAAGTAATTATGTCTTTAATTTCGAATAATTTAGATTTTTTTAAATACTTATAATAATATATGTATATTGTTATGCTGCCTTTTTGCTCGCTGGAATTATTCAAGTTTTTTAGTGTGTATTTATGTGAGCAATTTATCTTTTTTAATTAAAATTTTTTTGTTTTGGAGAGAGGGACGGCATTTTTCATTTTTATCCGGGGCGGCAAAACTGCTAGAGCCGGCTTTGCTCCATCAGAGCCACACCCTCCTTTTATCCTGCGAATGCGTATGCATATAAATGGTCTTTGATACCTTAGTTATCTTGTATCGCTTACTTCTCAGATCTTCTCTGTCGAAAGTTTGCTGATCCCTGAATTATACCATCAAGAGACAATGAAGGCATTTTAACTGGCATCTCACTCCTCAAAATGCCACACCACCCAATGGGAGGATCTGGGAGTCTACAGGGACGTCTTAAGGCATGGGCCAACTGGGACTGGACCCAAGGCCTCGACCACAATGGGACCTCCTCTCGTTCTCGACTCAGCCTTAATAAGATAAGGATTCGAATAATTTCAACCGTCAAATGTTTTCTCCGCTTGTATTCTCCAAAAAACTGCAAATTTCGGACGACATGTCAACTGGCTATATGATGACGGTCGTCGATATACAGGTCTAGGTCTAGCATCATACACAATCATTACACCTACAGTCAAAAGGCGGCAATTGGTCGAGCCAGTTTGTGCGACTGTAAGTCATGCACATTTATTTGTTTCGGGTTACTGTTTGCACGAGTATTTGACAATGCATGTTATATGCTGTCTACTTTTAAGGGTCATATGTGGGGCCTATATTTGTTTAGGGGCCCAGGGCCTCAAGAAGTCTTAAGGAGTCCCTGGGTGTCTTTTTCCTCCTTACATTACTACTTAAATGTCCAGTCCCCTTCCTGGTTAGCATCGTGAACTGCTGTCCCATAGGGCCTGGGTTCGAATCCCTAAGAAATCATGGGTATTTCTGAATGTATAGTGCCTATAAAGCACGGGAGAACCCTAAAGATTTGTCGGGCCGTAAATCCTCTATAGAAGTTGGTGGAAGGGGGGGAAGACAATTGAGAGGCTTCCTGACCCCCACCTTCTCCCTTGGAACCAAATCGCCCTGTCATTTGAATGGTGCTCAAAGCTGCGATTAACAACGGACCTAAACTAGTCCATTGGCATTAAAAATTTATTGAGGCCTTGATCTGATACCGTCGTAGTCACCCATCCGGAATAGTGGTTAGTGACGTTGACTGCCGTGTCATAGGGCCTGGGTTCAAATACAGAAGACATGGAGGCTTGTAAATGTACAGTGCCTTTGCTTCATTGTGCCGTCGTATTGGGCTAAGCAGCCGTCGATCCGCAAATTATCTCGTGAGGCTGGTAGAGGGAGATGGACGGCCCCTGACCCCCAGGGTGATCTCTCTACATTGGGATGGAACCGAGCTAAAAGTTGTATTGTCTCCTGTATGGTGCTCAAGGCTAAGGTCAACAACAACGAGCGTACATCTAGAAGTCCAACCCGTCTTAGGATCTGGCAACTTTCCTTCCCTTCGAGATGGGCAAGGCAACAGCAATATCTGATACCGTCGATCGGGTGGCATCAGAAACGATAACAACACAACACCTTGATTGGATGATTGTTTGGTTGTAGTGTGCTTTGGGAAGTCAAATAGATCCACTTGTGGAAATCACAGCTTTTGCTAGTTCTACAATCTTTTCACTATACATGTCTGCCTGGAATCAAAATTCCCTCAGGCTTTGCAGATCTGCAAGTGTTGCCGGAAAGGTGAAGATGTGTCCTGGAGAAACTTTTCATTTTGGAGCACTTTCTACAAGCTTTCTTTGTGATCTGGTACTATCTTTATTAAGTCTCATAATAAAGATACAATACAACCAACAAAGATCATTTGTGTGGTCAAACACAAAATGATCTTTGTAGGCCAACACAACACTTAAGTTCCTAATTAGTTTATATGAAGTAATTTTATCGGCCTCAAATCTCAAAAAAGCAGCTGAATGCGATAACCATTGACTATCATATGTGATAATTGTATTTCTCTGAAAAAAGTCTGCGATCAACTCTTCTTTGAGGGACGCGGTAGCCTAGTGGTCAAGGTAGTGGGATCGTGGGTGGCATGTCATGAGTTTGAGCCCAGTACCACTAAAGATCCGCCGTGTAGGGGAGCGAATGCATTTTGAATCTGTCGAGAGCTCAAATGTCCTCCCATTAGACTGGTGTGGAAGTTAGGAGAGGGAGGTGTCATCCTCGTCACTTGACCATGGTTCAAAAGGACAAGGACTGTCACCAAAAGCCCTCGTGTAGCTGAACAGGGCGACAATATTCACTCACTCTCTCACTCACCCGATCAATTCTTCTGGAGGCTGCTCATTTCATTAAGAGGTCTAACAGAGGGCTTATTGCTTATGAAATTTATAACATCTTCCAGAAATTGCTATAGATCCTTCTAAATAACGTCTAAACTTTAGAAGATATTTGAAGTTTTGAAGGGGAAAAAAAGAAAAGAAAAAAATGTGTGTTTGAAGATATTCGGCAACAAATTAACTGAAATGAACATAATTAGGGTATAAATTAAATACTCCGGTTACGTAATGTGAATAGCAATTATCATATAAACAGAATTTAGTAGCGATGCTAGTGTCAGGTTTATAGTTTATGGTGGACGAAGTGCGTCGACTGGGTGGCGTAGTTGGTTTGTCGCTGGCCTTCTGCACCCAAGGTTGCGGGTTCGACCCCGGCCCAAGTCGATGGATTTTGTGATGCAGAAAATCGACAGAAGCCATGTCGTATGATAATGCGGCATGTAAAAAATCTCTTGAAGTGCCCGTTTGGCTTGGGTGCTCCCGGCAAAATTAAATTCCTAAGTTTAATTTCGCCTCGTTAGAGCTCAGGTGCTTCCATCTGGGGAGGAAACTGGGCGTCAAAATTACCTGAGGCAATTGGTATCGCCTGTACAGTGCCGCACTAAAAAGTAATACCAGCTCCTGGGGCATGAACTAGGTGTGAAAAGGTAAACAAAACCAATACACATCCCCATTAGAAAAAAAAATCTCTCGAAGTAAATTTCATCAAAATATTATCGGATGAAAAAAAAGCTGTTGCCAATAGCGCAAACAGGAATATTTCAATTGTGGAGGTCGAAGGTCCACTATTCTCGTATCATACTTGATTTTGATTTGTATTGATTGTCGGGAACAAAAAACAGTAGAAAATAATTTAATGCGTGTGTGAATAAATAACCAGCGCATTAATTAATAAAATAAATTATTAGTAACAAATGATTAAATTACCGGAAAGCGCAAAAAGTGGGACGCATTTATTTCTCTAATAATTCAAAAATAATTGAATTCGGCAGTGCAAGATCCTTTAAATGTTCATCATGCATGGTACAGAATTATTTTACGTACTATATACCTAGGATAAGTGGCACACACAAGGGAAGGGGAGTCCCCAGGTCCGGACACCCCTAAAGACCTTGATATTTTTTACGATTGATTATAATCCTTCGTATGTACTACATAAAATTTAATTGATGCTAATTAATAATTAATTTTATGAATAAATGCTAATTATTTGTTGAAGAATTAATTTTTTAATGTTTTTTGTTCCCAGAAATCGACAAAATCAAAAGAATATGTTGGGCGGCGTATTGGAGCTTGGTACGAGAACGGTGGATTTTCGCCACTGGCTGTTGCGCTCCCAATTTGAGTGACCTCCTCGTCGTTTGACTTTGATTCAAAATAATGAATTAATAGTAACTCTAAAAAAAATTGCTATTTTTTTTATATATTGAATTAAATTAACTGCAGCTCCATACATTAAGCACGATATTTTATTTAATAAGTTCCACTCTATATCCTCTCTCAAGATCAGACGATTTTCCCAAAATATTCGACTGGTTCTTCCTTCCTCAGAAAAGGTGTTCCTTCCAACCACCCTCTGCAGACGATTAGCGGTCTCCAAGGTCATACCCCCCCTCTTTTCTTTTCCAGTCTGCCGCGTTATTGAAAGTGATGGGGGGTGGGCTTACCATCGTAATTACCCATCTCCGTCCACCCTAGATTACCTGTCAGAGGTGCGAACCCGAGGGACCGGAGAAGGCTGAGGGGTCATTCCCCCCCCTCCCTTTCCTTTCAGAGATTCCGCTCAATTTCTTTTGCTTTCTTTCTTTTTTTTTCTTTGTTGTTCCTCTTCTCAATTGTTACATTTATATATATATTAGCTTCCTTTATCTATCTCTCTTTCTCTTGAGGGGCTTTTTATTTCGACTTACGATCTGTGGGAGAATTCATTCCGTAGGGGAGGGAGGATTAAAAGAATTTGCGGAAGCGAATAAACATTTTTCAATATGTTGGCAATTAACTACTATTAACTACTATTGGCATTAAAAAGAAAATTCTATTTGTTTTTGAGAGCTTAAATGTACGGTAACTTTTAAGAAAGACGTTATTTTTTTTTAGTTATGCAGTGCACTAATTAGAAATATAACTCATTAAATATTAATGAGTTAGACTAAGTTTAATGTGACAACCATTAAACTTAAATATTAATAGTTGTGTCGAACTATATATTATCACAAAGGTGAGTTAATGAATGAATAAATGAGTATAATACTAGGTAAGGCATTGGCGACGGACCTCGTATTTTGAGACATGATAACCGAGTTGGCCTCCCCCCACCCTCTCCATGCTAACATGAAAGAAATTTGACCCACGACATATTTAACAAGTTACAATACCTCTATATCAGAGGTGTCAAACTTTATTATAATATTAAACTTTATTATTTGAAATAAACCAAATTCTCTCTGACTTTTTTGTTGTTGGCTACCTACAGTTAAAGCTTTTTTGTTTGGCTTAAGTCAGCCTTTGAGGTTGATACCCTTGCTCTCTACATGGTGGTTCTTCAGTAAATCTGATAATTCACAATCTGTAATTTTTATCTATAACGCTCCTTTAACAGCTCGCATCCACCTCCCGAAGATTGATTATCGCAATATTCCTTCTTAGCGAATCCCTATGCCGTGAAAGGAACATGCCTGCAATTTACATAGTTCCGTATCATTTCAAATTTCGCGTTTAATCTATGGCGCTAGTAGCGCCAGTCAGAACCTACAAATCAGGGTTGATCTACACTCAAGAGCCACAGCATTATGACTACCCCTACATTTTGCAATGAACTCGCCTGGATGACGTGGAAGGCCCGTGATCAGGTGGAAGTAGTATTTAACTACTGCTGGAGATTCTGAAGAATCATTCTTTCACTTATTTCTGTGTATGATGGGAAAGGCTGCGGATCTAAGCGACTTTGATAGAGGGCAAATTGTAATGGCTTGAAGGTTCGGAACAAGTATTTCCGGAACTGCACAACACGTGGGTTGTTCGCGATCTGCAGTTGTTAGTACTTATGCAAAGCGGATGAATGACGGTGAAACCAGCAGTAGATGACATGGTGTTGGAAATCCACACGCTATCAATGAAAAAGGTCATTGGAGACAGTCTTGCATGGTGAAGCAAAACCGGAGCCAGACAGTGGTTCAGCTGACAGCCCAATACAATGCAGGGTCAAGTAGAATAGTATCGGAGTACACTGTTCAGCGGACACTGTAGGACATGGAGCTACGCAGCAGACGTCCCACTCGTGTGCCTTTGCTGACCAAGCGTCATCGCCAACTGTGCCAGCGCTGGACCCGGGAACATCGCAATTGGTCCATGGATCAGCGGGAGAGAGTTGCCTGGTCAGATGAATCGCGGTTTGTCATTCATCACGCCGATGGCCGTTTCAGGATACGCCGTCTTCCAGGTGAACAGTTGCTCCCTCAATGTACAGTAGGTCATACACAGTCCGGTGGGGGCGGTATTATGCTTTGGGGGACGTTCTTTTGGGCTTCTCTGGGACTCGTGGTTGTGGTAGAGCAGACCATGAATTCTACAGGGTATCTAGACATCATTGCGGACCAGTTGCACCCTTACATGGGCTCTGTTATTTCAGCTGGAAATGGAATGTTCCAACAGGACAACGCCCCGCATCACAAGGCTAAAATTGTGTTGGAGTGGTTCCAGGAACATGATGCTGAATTACAGTTAATGTCCTGGCTGCCTAATTCACCGGATGTCAATCCGATAGAACACATTTGGGATGTCATGGGACAGCAGCTCAGATTTCAAAGACCACCAATTCGGAATATCTCGGATTTGCTTGACCTTTGCTTAAACGTCTGATACAATCGTCTCCGGCCATCTACCAAAGACTTGTGGCATCCATGCCAAGGCGGGTTGAGGCTGTGTTGCGTGCCAAAGGTGGGCCAACTCGTTATTGACAGGTGGTCATAATGTTTTGACTCTTGAGTGTAAATGCATGGAGTAAAATTCGTGAACGTTATTTGTCTGTGAAATTTGACGTATTGAGTTGATGTTAGCCAAGAATGCCTTCAAGACGAAGAATCCATTATAAACACCTCACCTAGTTTGAACGAGGTCGTGTAATATAGCTAGCTACAAGAAGGTCGATTTTCTTTCCACGATATTGCAGAAAAACTTGGCCGGAATGTATCCACTATGCATGATAGTTGGGAACAAATGTCAAGGGATGGTACTGCCTCAAGAAGATCGAGTTCTGGATGGCCACGTGGCTCTAATGAGAGGGATGACCGACGTATTCGGTGTACAGTTAGGGTGAATCGTACAGCGTCTGTGGCAGAATTTTGAGCTGCGTTGGTACCACAGGGAAAAAAACTTACTGTTAGAGATCAGTTACTTCAACGACAGTTCCGAGCCAGACGCCCTGTAGCGTGTATTTGACTGACTCCAAGCCTGACGAAGGGGGTATCTGTTGTGTTTTCTGATGGAAGCAGGTTCTGTCTTGGTGCCAGTGATGGCTATGTGTTGGTCAGGATGTCAAAGGAACGCCTGCAACCAAACTGTCTGCGATCTAGACACACTGAACCTACACCTGGAGTCATGGTCCAGGGAGCAATTTCCTATGATTTCTGGAGCACACTCGGGGTTATCTCAAACACACTGACTGCAAATTTGTACGTCAGTCTGGTAATTCAACCTATAGTACTGTCATTCCTAACCACATTCAAAGGGGGAGTTTTCCAACAGGATAACGCTCCCCCTCACACCGTTGTTGGGACGCAACTTGCTCTACAGATTGTTGACATGTCACCATGGGCGGCAGGAACCCCAGAGATGTCTACAATAAGACACATATGGGATATCATTGGATTGCAACTCCCAGCCCCCAGGGCAGCCAATAGGAGTCTATGTTCACGCTACCACCGACCAATCAGAGAGCAAGCTCTAAGCTCTCGCCCATGCCAAAAAAAATTTCATCTCTACAGTAGTCAGATGAAGAATCACTGCCACGCCTCCCGGATGCCATCGTCTCAGCCAATAGCCATGATTCCTGTTAAGCAGAAAGAAAAACCCCACTATCGCCATACCCAACATCAATGTCACCCAGGATATGGGACTGAAAACTGTTTCACAGTACAGATACCCACATTACAACGTCCATTGAACTACAACCCCAGCATCATTCACAGCCAGCACAGACCGCCCCCGTATTGACACAAAAAGTACCAAAAGCATGGAACTCCATACCGCAAAGTTATTTGGCACCTGTATGGCACAATGCATGCCCGCTTACAGGCCTGCATTCAAAATTCTGAAGATTACATCGGTTATTAATCAGGTATCCAACTACCCTAAAATTGTGACTTTTGCCAAAAACTGACAAAAAAAAATTTTTTTTAATGATTTTATTTTATAGGCCCTCTTATTAGCTTTACAAAAGTACCAAGTTTATTATTTTCCGTTCACAAGAACAAAAACTACAAGCGTTTTAGTAAAAGCAGATATCATTACTTTAAGCAAGATGTCATACTTTAAAACGCGCTTTTCTCGAAATGTGTGTGTTTTTTAAAATGCTCAAACGGGCCAGCGATTGCTCAAAAAGTTTTGAAAATAATTAACTGAAGTTTTTTGTGTATTTTCTGTATAATAGTAGAAGTGTTTTAACCTTCAGATTTATCAGTCCTTGTTTTATTACAAAATTTACAGTCCCTTATGTGAATATAATCACTGCTTTTTTAAGAAATTTCATATAATCACTAAGATAAAGTGCTCTAGTTTTTGTAAAAATTAAAATATCTCTTATCCTAAAAGTCATTTCACAATTGAATAACATAGCAACACATCAGAGTTGAAAATTTGTTCATAAACTTTTGGTACAAAATGGGCCGCGATTATATTATTTTTTGTATATTTTTACCCACATTTTTTCCCATTTTAGTAATAATAATTTCTTTTTTCTTCTTAATTTTGGCATATTTTTCTTAAAATGTAATAAACAAATCTAAAAACAACAATTAAAAAAAATCCCTATATCTCCATTTTTTTAAAAAAAAGTTGTCGCAAGTAGTCGAATACCTTAATGTAACAGCATTTTCTTGAGCTTAAGCCAACCTGCGATCGTGAAAATTTAATAAATTAAACATGCTAACTAGACAATTGCATTGCCCAAATTTCATTACTTCTTATTAACTTTTTTCTTACTTTGGGGGTTTTCCCCCCGCTAGTGTATTCAGCGTGCACCGCTAAATATGTCTGAACGGCGGGCATATATATATATATATATACATATTCTATATAATAAAAAAAGATCTATAGTATACAAAGACTCCGATGTAATCTTAATGGAGATTGGTGTTAACCATCTTTGTTTACTAATTTATATTTCTGTTTGTTCCCTTTTTTTACGCCGCCTCTCTCCTTTCTTTTTGTTAAGTTTTTTTCTTCTCTTTCCTCTTTTTATTCTCATCCCTCTAATTGAGTAAATTCTAGCTTCCTGAATTCTGACTCATTTATTATCGTTTCGCAGTGCCACAACCCGAAAGAAAAACAACCGAAGATGGAGCACCCTTTCCCCTCCCTTCAAGGAGGGAGGTTGCACACATTTCCTTTCAATCTTCTCACCTTTTCTGATAGAATGGAGAAAATAAACACAATTTTCCCTTTTTTTGACAATATTTTTAAAACTTATTCGTAGTAGAAAGTTATTGAAACATTTCGCATATTCCAGGGTTCTGTCGGAAATGTTTGTATCTTCGATCTCTTTGATAGAACATTAGTGTGTTAAATCTTTTTTTTCTGTTTCTCTTTTAAAGTAAAATATAGTTTGAGTAATGAGATTAAGAACAGCGCAATGGAAGTTGTGGATCCAAGTAAGCTACAATGCTGAAACTTTTACCGCAGTTATATAGGAGGAATTTTAATATTAAAAAACCAATTTCGCCACCAATCACAATTGTTAAGTCTCTTCGTTTTTAATTACATAATTTTCTTAGTAAAAATTTTTATTTACTATGTTTTTATAACCGTTTTCATGCATTGTCATCGACTTCTGAGCTATGGTTCAAATTTTAAGTCTCTAGATCATCGTGAAGTTAGTATAAAATCAATTACAAAATTCCACCTGGAGAGACACACAAGCCTCTTCGAGGGCCCTTTTGGAGACTAGAACTTCTTTTTTCCCTTTTCGTGCATTGTCATACACTTCTGAGCTAGAGTACAAATTTCAAGTGTCTAGTTCATGGGGAAATTAATTTAAAATCAATTATGAAATTCCACCTCGGACAGACAGACATAAAAGCGAGTTAATAAAAAAAAACATGGTAACCAGGTATTTAACCCCAGAACCCCAAAATTGAATACATAGACGCAACCCGACCCGTGCTATCGACAGGTGGTCTTTGTTTGTGAAAATTCTTTTATGTTTTGGAGTTATGGTGCCCTTGTTGTAATCGGGGCCCACCACTTCAGGAGCCCGAGCTCGAGACTAGAACTTCTTCTTTTCACATTTTCATGCATTGTCATATACTTCTAAACTATGGTTCAAATTTCAAGTCTCTAGCTCATCTGGAAGTTAGATAGAAATTAATTACAAAATTCCATCCGGACAGATAAGAAAGCGTGTTGATAAAAACATGGTAAAATATCAAAGTAGAAAATTAGTAATATTGTCGTAGTCTATTACTACCTCTAAGATTATTAACTCCCCTTCGTGTATTATCTAAATCTGAATGTGTTGAATTCATGATAAAATACTACTTATTTAATAAATCAATCTTATTTATTAACTTTTCTTAATTGAGAAATTACACAAATACTATTCAAATTTTAAGAACAATAAAACACAGTGGAGTATGAGAAGAATTCAATAATTATGAACGACGGAATCTTAACTGAATCTACGGCGGTCAACGCGTACAATTAAGCTACACACTTATGCTTAAATTGTGAAATCAAAAAAACTGACCTGATACTTTTTGTTATGGCAGGTTCTTCTAACTACTTCTTCAATATCTGGATTACTTTAATGAGCGGCTTCAATCTCAACTATCTCTCAGTTCTATCCCGAACTGATTTTATGTATACTTTTCAATAGACTTTACTCCCGACGACTATATTTCCACTAGAAAAACTACTCTCTCAATTCATTCTCTCTTCATTTCATTTCCCCCTCTTATATCATTTTCGAACTTGCTAAACCTGAACTTATAAAATATCTTATTTGCATAAATCACACTTTTGGCTCTCGGTGGAGATTGGTTGAAATAAATAAAACATTCAAAAAATGCGAGAGAAGGTTAGTGAAACGCGTAAGCACCCGTCACAATATGCTTACACTTACATATATATACGTATATACTGAAGAGCAACATTATGAACCCCTACTCAACAACACTTTACACCACATTTTTTATGACTAATCGTCACTTTAATTCTTTCAAATATCTGAACTACTGTTTGTAAAAAATGCAACACCGTGAAGGAATCATCAGAATTAAATGAAATTTAATGCACAAACGAATTGTATTAGTACAAATAAATGACGAAGCTTTCAAAACAAATAAAAAGAATATTAAGTGTCCGAAATCAGTATTCGGTGTAGCCACCACGCGCTGCAATAAGTGCTGCTATACGACATGGCAAGGAATCCAACAGATTTTGAATGTCTTCTTGTGGAAGAGAATTCCATATTGCGTGTATGCGCAGCAAAATTTCGTCTGTTGAAGCTGCAGGACGCGGATCACGAGCGAGACGCCGACCCACCAAATCCCACACGTGTCCAATAGGTGACATGTCCATCGAATAAGCAGGCCAAGGAAGAAGTTGCATATGTTGGGCTGAACAGAAGTCTCGAAAAGTCTTTGCAACATGTGGGCGTGCATTATCCTGTTCAAAGATAGCTCCAGGGATGCCTTGAAGGAAGGGAATGACTTCGGGCTGTAGCACTTCATGAACGTACCTGTTACTAATGAGATTACCCTCAATTCGTAGCAAATTAGACCATCCATGATACGAAATCGCGTCCCAAACCGTAACTCCGGGTGTTATGCCACTATGTCGTTCGATAACGCACTCTGGAAGGCAGCGTTCACCGGCAAACCGTTTAACACGAATGCGGCCATCATGGTCCCACAAATTGAAGCGTGATTCATCTAAAAAGACAACTTTGCGCCAATCAGCTTGCCCGGCTCTGTGCTCATGAACCCATTGCAGACGCAGCCGTCGATGGTTTGTCGTGAGGGGGATCCTGTATAAAGGCACCCTTGCACGCAATCCGCGGTGCAGCAGACGTCGGCGAATTGACCAAGTCGACATTAGTACACCTGTAGCAGTAGACCAACATGCTGTCAACTGCCTGGATGAAGTTGCACGGTCATTCACTGCCATGCGGTTTAGGCGTCAATCTTCTCGCGCTGACGTCACCTTTGATCGCCCACTGTCAGTTTTTCGAGTTGTTCGGTGCACGTCGTTCCACTGCTTCCAAACTCGCATCACTGTGGAACTGTTTTGCTGCACACGAGCTCCTACTGCGCGTTATCAAAATCCTCCTTCTCGAAGGCTGATAAACCTCCCCAGTTCAAGCTCCATACGTTGTTGGATTTTCTCCTTATTTCGACTTGGAGGCATACTTAGATCTCACTAAACGTTCGCCACTTACAAATAATCTAACTATTTCATTGTCTCGCTACATCCCTCTATTTATACGCTTTCAGCATCAGTTCAGAGGGTGCTGCGCACGTCACGCATGCGCGGTGGCTTTGAAACTTTACAATTTTACGTAACATCCAATAATTGATATTTGCCGCAAAATTAATTTAATTTTGATATTTCCTACATGGTGTTGCATTTTTTACAAACAGCAGTATATAATATATTTATTTTGCAATACTTAAAAATTTTATTATAATATAATAAAAGAATATTAAAACTTTTTGCTTTTTTACATATATCAGGCGTGTGTGATTACAATTAAAGTTTCAAAAGACCATAAAAAAGAACCACTGATCAGAATGATGTCAAATTTGAAAGGAATATTATTGAAGGAGGGGAAAAGCATATGACATTAGAAAAAAATAGTTCCAAATTTTATCAACAGATGGCGTTGCAAGTGTCAAAATATTTAAATGAAAATACCCGTCATGCGCCTGACTCATTTTAATTGTTAAAAAATGCCGGATACACAACTTTTCCTCATTTCACGTCTGAGAATTTCTCCATGACTGTCGCATTGAAGGACCACCATCTGCATGTAAATATTTTGGACGAGAATAATGACTGTGCACCAAAGGCTCTGCGGATGTTCCCGACACTCAATGGTATGAAAAAAGACGTTGGTCCAATAACTGTTCAGGCTCTGCAGAAAATTATTCAAAAATTCGAAGAGACAGGTTCTTTTCATGTGCAATCTGGTAGAGGGAGGAAAGAGCTAAATTGATGGCAGTTGAAGAAGTGGCCCCAGCAGTACAGGAGGGGTTTGCTACAATGCAGTGTGCGGGAAATCTCCCGAACACTAGACAGGCCTGTCAGCAAGGTGCATAAAATTCTACGAAACATCCTGCATTGCTACCTGTACAAAAGTAGCCACGTGCAGGAGTTGCTTCCTTTTGACCTGCCAACAAAAGACACTTTTGCTTTAGAATTTCTTGCTCGCATGGAAGTAGATAAAGAATGTCAGTGGAAAGTTTTGGGGTCAGATGAAGCCCATTTCCATCTGACAACATAAGTCAATACACAGAATATGGGTAACATTGAATCCTCTCGCAACTCAACCAGTACCACTTCATCCTGAAAAAGTCACTGTGTGGTGCGGGTTTACGGCATCATTCAACACATGCCCATACTTTTCCGAGGAGATGGGTGCTTTTGCTCCTGTTATCATTACCGTCACTGGTCAGTGCTGTGAGTGTCTTTTGGCTAACCACGTCATACCGACCATTAACAGTATGGTTGTGTGGATGGCCATTTCTATGCAATATGGTGTTCCTCCGCACATTGTAAATCCAGTGAAGCAGCTGCTGAAAAAGCATTTCGGAAATACTAGAGTTGTCAGCCACCCTTTCCCTACAGCCTGGCTACCCTGATAACCTGATCTTAATCCATGTAACCCCTGGCTGTGTGGCTATCTGAAAGATGTTGTGTTCAGTGCTCCGATTGCACACTTAGCTGAATTGAAATCACGCATTGCGCAACATATTCTGAACATGACCCCAGAGACACTTCGATCAGTTGTGTGGAACATGCTGTTTCTCGTTGCAGACAACGGTGAATAGCATACTAAACATATTTTGCACCAGTCTCGCGAAACTTAAAACCAATTTGATGAACGCTTTTTAATTGGTTTTTGAACTCAGGACCATAAAAACCGATTTCATGAAAGCTTTTTATGCTGTTTTTGGCTTTGGGACAATTAAAAAAAGATTTTCCCCATCCGATGTGATGGGGAAAATCCGACTTGCTGTGGTGGATTGGCTTACGTAACTAACAATATCACACCTGAACATTCACGCACACTTAACAGCACACTTGGTTTAACGTGTAACTTACACCTTAGTTGTTCTTATTTAATTATGATGCTTAATGCGCCATCTGTTGCTAAAATTTTGAATTACTTTTATTCTTTTGCCATACACTTTCCCCCATCTTTATTAATATTCTGTTCAAATTTGACGTCATTCTGATAAGTGTTTTTTATAGCGTTTTGAAATTTTAAATTAAAGTTAAATTATACATAATCACCGTGCATATATTTCCTACTAGATTCTGAGTATTCTATTGTTTACTATCTTGGGTTCCAAGAAATAATTTTATTCTCGTTAGTTAGCACGCCTTGAATAGCTAAATAGTTTTCTAATGGAAAATACACCTTTTAGTATTTGTGGGGGAAAAACCCACCTTCAATGAAGAAGAGAAAGCAATATATCAACATATTCGATGTTAAAATCTAAATTTAATCAAGAACAGCTTCTGAATGTTTTGTTGCAAATTTTCTTGCAAATACAGTTTTTCTCACGCAGCTCTAAATATTTAATGCCTTTCTCAGATCCCAGTTACTAACAGGGGCGTAGCTATACTCCTGTATCAATGGTACGAGGCCCCCAAGTTACAGGAGCCCCAAAATACGCAAGCAAAAAATCGTAGAAAAAAATAAATCCAGAAAAGAACCCCTAAGGAATTTTGATACAAGCCCCCCTACTAGTTACGCCATTGGTTACTAAATATAATGCATGAGTAGGTGGCACTTGGATCGCAAATTAATATTACTAATGAATAAATTATATTAAAAATTAGATTAGCATTTTTAATTATAAATGCAATACTTTTTAGTTGTTTTTACATATAGTACCTATAACATGTTGATCCACTTTAAATATTATTTTGAGATATATTCTTCTAAGTAATTGTATGGGTTCCACGAAACACTTTCTAGTTTTAGGAGTTCCGTGAAAACACCTTCAAGTTCTAGGGTTTCCGCGAGTAGAAAAAGTTTGAAGACCACTGCTGTAGTAAATACAACGCATTATATTATTTAAATTGTAACTGACTAGTTCAAAAAAAAAAAAAAAGAATTAATGAACTCTTGTATAGACACATTGAAATTTAAAACCTCAAAACAGGATTTTTAATGGTAAACGAATTTACCATTAAAAAAACTTGCTATTTCATTATTATTTTGAAAAATATTTGAGTAGTATTTTCAATTTAAACTATTATTCCTTGGTTGTTTTAATAATTAGTTTTGAAATATAAAATCAAGACAATAATATCTATAACTTTGTGTGTGTGTGTGTGAACACTGATAATATATTTAATAAATTGGGAGCAATTTACAAAACAAAATTTAATAACTTAATTGTACAGCTTATGTTCAAGGCAAATACAATGCCTTTAATACGTAGAACACATTTTGGAACTTCTCTGAAGAGTGAAATAAATTTTCTTTTATGCAGGGGTGGGGCATTATTTTTGACCCGGAGTCACATGGTGGAAGCGGGGGATACCGGATATGCAATGGCATAACGTTTACTCCCTCAACCAACACATCATGGGGGGGGGGGCACACAAAGATCTGGTGTAGCTAGATTTGAGGGGGCCCTGTATCAAAATTACTTCGGGACCCATTTTAGATGAAAGAGCCCTGATAGTGGACATGTTACACACGCCGTATCAATGATACGGCGGTAGCTACGCCCCTGGGGCAAAGCCTATGTTTTGTTATGGTTTTGCAATCCTTTGTAAGAGCTAGATTGGAGCTCAAAACCTGACTTCGCAGTGAAGGGGGGGGGGCTAATATTCTCCGTTACGCCACTGCGAAAGGGCATAGCGGAGTGCATTTGTATTTAACACTGAATTTCAGAAAAGGTGTACATTGAATCATAAAAATCAATAAATATAAGTTGCATAAAATAGGGGCGGTTTTATTCAATTTATTTTTACGGTGCTAATTTCATGTCATCTAAAGCCACGAATATATTTAATTTTAGAATCAATTTAATAAGACAAATGTATCCTATTACCTTTTCTGACCCTCTTGTTGGGCTTCAAAACTTTTTGCAGGTTGCTATTTGCCCCCCCCCCTTCTTTTTAGAGTATCTTTCATATAATGATTATAATAATTTATCTCAGTGTCTATTAATAAGTTACTTTAAAAAATGGAAAATATCATGCATTGCAATGGTCTTCAAACTTTTTCAAAGCATGGGACCCCTAGAAATAGAATGTGTTTTTATGGAACCCCTAGAACTAGAAAATATTTTCGTAGAACCCAATTCCACACACGCGCTTAGAATATATTTTAAAATAATATTTAAAGTAGATCAACATGATATAGGTACTTATATGAAGGCAATTAATAAAAATATTGCAATTATTATTACAAATTTTTAATCAACTTTTAATGCAATTAACTCATTAATAATATTAGTCTGTGATCCAAGTGTTACCAACTCATGTATTTAGGCTTAATATTTGGGCTTAGGTTTCTCCGCACAAATTGTCGAAGTCTATTGAGATTAATGCAATCGCATTAATTCTGAGTTTCATTTGTTTCTGTACTTTGTTTTTGTAGCCACTCATGTTGAGAAATATTTTTCATTTATATACATTCGTCTGAATGGGAATAATATGTTTATAGCTGCGTTATAAATATTGTGTATTTTACATATGTTTGCAACCTAAAATTTAAGAGCTGTCCTTGCTTAAATTTAGATTTTTAACCTCGAATCTGTTGATATGTTGATAAGTTGTTCCCTCTCTTTTATTGTAGGTTTTTTCCACAAATGTAGAAAGGTGCATTTTTCATTTGAAAACAATTTAGTTTTGCAAGACATTGTACTAACGAGTTTAAAATTATCCCGTGGAACCCGGGATAGTAAACAATATAAAATATTTACGATTTGGAACAATTAAAAAAAGATAAAATGTAATATTCGTTTATTACATTATAATAAAAGCTTTAAAAGTATTGCAAAATAAAGTTGTTATGTTTAAATAAAAATTTCAGTCTGTTAATGACAGGGATGAACTTAAAATTCTTCTGGGTATACAAACATTTACAGAGAACGTGAATTCATTTTCCATACATATTTGCTTTTTAATATTTTTTATTGTGACTCGTGGAACACAGTTTGAAGACCACCGATGTAGTGAATAAAAATAATAGTATGTGAACCAAAAAGGTTGAAGTCAATTGAATTAGCCACAACAATTAGGCATTAAAAAAAACTTTTAAAAGAAAGCTCTTTTCTCTCGCGTGTGGCGCTTTCTGTTGCCGTTAAAGAAAACCAAAAGAAGAAATCACTGTTTATGGGAAAATAGATCCTCCCATGCATTGTTTCCCTCAGTCACGAACCCATTTCGGGAGGCCAACAGTTAACTAGCAGTCGCAGTTAAAAAAACGGCGGAAATCGACCGCAGAGATTCATATCCAATTTGATAAAGAACCATCTCTACATTGGAGATCTATTCTCTTGCTCTTTTTTTTTTTTTTACCTAAGAGAAAGAGGTCTTGATTAGAATTTATAGGGTCGTTTCCGGCCAGAAATGTACGCCGTGATTAGGCAGGTGCAATCTGTGTCTTTTGATGGTGGCATTGTGGGTAACAGGAGGTTCAGGTGAACCTGCAGACACTATTTTTTTCATAGGTGATGACGTTGGGGAGATTCTGCCTTCAAAGGGTTTACCGACTGTTTTGAGTAGCATATCCCGAGATTCAGAGCAGTTTATATGTAAACAATACCCCGTTGGAATTTTTCTTTTCTTTTCATTTTTTATAGTATTATTTTTATGAGAGTTATCAGCAGTGATAAGACTGATTTTAGAGATGAGACATATTGAATCTCCAAACTAATATTGAGATTTATTGCAGGAATGTGTGTGTGTAGGGGGGGGGGTCCCCAGGGACGGACCATAGAAGTTGCCTCGGCAGTGATTCACACCTTTGGCAATATTTGACTATGTCTTTATGTTTTTGTTATTACTACCCCTTTGCACTTTGTCATACACGACAACAACAACATTAATTAATGCCAACTATTTATTTAATAATTAATTTTTTACCTTTTTTTGTTCCGGGAAATCGACAAAATCAAAAGAATATGTTGGGAGGCGCTTTGAAACATGATACGAGAAGAGTGGACTTTCGACCCTGGACTCCCCCCCCCCCCCTTGAAAAATTTCCGTGTTCACCACAAGTGGTCACAGATAACTATATTTTCAGAATGAGAAAATTTTTTACTAAGATCAACTCAGCGAAACGTATAACAACTTGTTGCAGTACTTGTGATTATGATTAAAGTCCCCCTGTTAAAATGCTGTAAAAACAAAACCATTGGTCAGAATAACTTCAAATTTGAATTAAATATACTTGAAGAAGGGGGAACGGTATGACATAAAAAAACCTCTAAAATGTATTGATTGATGGTGTCCCGAGGGCAATTAAAAGCCATTTTTTCCCAACCAATGGGGTACGATCTTGCCGTGGTGGATGAGTCTCCCACCAACTGTACAACAACTGTTCAATGAGTTAGAAGTCATTTTTTCCGTAAAAAAAATCGAAATAACCCTGCACTATGAACATTACAATTGGTTTAATGCAGCTAAGCCTCCGTAATTCGATTCAAAGTATCACTTGTGTCCAAATCCCCTTTCACTATGCTGCTTATAACGCCATCTGTTGATACAATTTGAAATGTTTTTCTTATATACATATATGTCATACCGTTTCCCCTCTTCAAGTTTATTCACTTCAAATTTGAAGTTACTCTGACTCCTGGTTATATTTTACAGCATTTTTTTTAAAGTGGGACTTTAATTATAATCACCTGTTTCACCCCTGTGCGTATAAAAAAATTTGTTTTTGAAATGAAATTTTATTTAAAACTTTTGATAGTTTTGAAAGAAACTAAAAAATTATTTACTTATGTCTAATCGATTGGTTCAGACACTAATTAAATAAATTGACATATTAGACGGAAAATGAAAAACACGGTGGAGCGAAAGATATATTTAAAATCATTTTAAGTTTTCTTTTTTTTATCCCGCGGTCCTCTCTAATCATTTGAAATATTTTCTTCTTGACTTCCAGATTAATATACTCAGGGGGAAAAAATCACAGTTTTATTTTATTTCCAAGTAACATTTTAATAACACCGGTAAAAAACGTGTTTTTTAAAAATAAAAATGGGTTTTCTTTCAAACTGCACACTTTGCGTAAAAAAATTTTTATAGCTTAAATTTTAAGAGCGATAGGGAACGTTGAATCAAATTGAATTTATTCAGCAATTAGTTTTAGTAATTTAATTTTACGAGAGGATAGTTTAATTTAATGGTTTCAATATTCAACTGTTTCACGTTGTAAGGAATTAAAATCATATATAAGTAAAATTTAATTTTTAAAAAAAAATTAATTTTTTAATTTTAAGTTATTGCATTGCCATCTAAAATAATCGCGTAAAGAAAGTTTCAGCTCAACTGAGAGCTTTAAAATGTGAGAAAAAAGTTTTAAAAATTTTTATCCAGACACAGTTACAGTGAAAGTAGAAGAAAATCCGTTAAAAATATATGTTTCTGCACTGAAACACATATAAAAAAACAAGTATATTAATAATACAGGGTGTCCCAAAACGACCGCATAAACTCTGCACAGCTAAATTCCTTGTTGGGAGTACATAAAAACTGCCCAAAGAAGCGTTCCTGTACGATCCATAGTTTACGAGAAAAATACGAAAAACAAAGTATGTTCCCCAAGTTAAAGAAAATGTTCCCCAAGAGGATCAGTAGAAGAACCCGAATAGTACCCGTTATAACCTTTTGTAATTGAACCTCGACAAAAGTACTCGTTAATGGACAACGCCGGACATGAGTTCGCGACTATGACCACTCCGATATCACGTCCATACCTGACGTTTGGCACTGCAATGCTGTACGAATCGTGTAATGCATAAATTATATCAGCATATAAATAATAAGGCTCGTGTAGTTAAATTAAGTGAAAAGATCACCGTTTGTACATCCGATAGAATACCTTTCTAATAGAATTTTACTTGAGTCGCAATCAAAACTACACAATGAAGAAATAACTTTTTTTTCTTCTTTTCCCTCACAAGTCCAAATTCTCTGAGAAACTCCCAATCAAGATAATGATAAATCTCTTTGTTCCTTTACTTACCTTTTGATTTTCCTTATCACCCTAAGGACTGCTATTGTCAGGATCATCTCAACATACATGCACATTAACATAACAATATAATTTCTTTTTATATCAAGAATTCCAAAATTTTACCCTTAGCGGATCCTTTAAGGTATCCGACTACCCTAAAATTATGAAATTTGCCAAAAACTGAAAAACTTTTTTATGATTTAATTTTATACGCCATCTTATTGGTTTGATAAAAATACCAAGTTTATCATTTTTCAATAAATGGAACAAAAACTACAAGTGTTTTAGTAAAAGCAGATACTATTACTTTAAGCAAGAGGCCATATTTTAAAACTCGTTTTACTCGAAATATGTTTTTTTTTCTCTTCAAAATACTCAAACGGGGACAGTGATTGCTAAAAAAAGTTTTGAAAAAAATTAACTTAAAATTTTTCTGTAAGTTTTGTATAATAGTAGAATTGTTTTAACCTTCATAATTATCACATCACTGTTTTATTACAAAATTTACAGTCCCTTATGTGAATATAATCACTGTTTTTCTAAGCAATTTCATATAATAACTGAGATAAAGTGCTCTAGTTCTTGTAAAAAAGAAAATATCTTTTATCCTGAAGGTCCTTTTAAAAATGAATAACATAGCAACACATTAGAATGAAAAAATTAAAAATTTGTTCATAAGCTTTTGGTACAAAATGGGCCACGTTTATGCTATTTTTTGTCAATTTTTACTTATTTCTTCCCATTTTAGTAATAATAATTTCATTTTCTCTTCTTAATTTTAGCATATTTTTCTTAAAATGTACTAAACAAATTTAAAAATAACAAAAAAAATCCCCATATCTCCATTTTTTAAAAAAAATGTTGCCTCAACCAGTCGGATACTTTAAGTTCTACTATTGTGCATATATATATATTGTGTACCCATACAGTATATATATCCAATATTCCAAAAGAAAAGTTTATTTTGTAATATGCTATCAATTAAAATTCAAATAGCGTATCAAATTTTAAAAGAGTTACTCTTTTGTTTTAGTAAAATATAATAAGTAAAAAATTCTAATATATATAATATAAAAAATGCAAATTAATAACATTTTAATTGATAAATCTGAAACATTTTCTTCCTATAGAAATAACAATAGTGAAAAATATAGTATATCTAATTCTGTATTTATGCAATAGGTATGTTCCAAAAAATGCGTGCAAAAAAAAAAAAAATAGTACAAAAAACATGTTGCATTTGTAGAAAAATAGAAGATTGGACACAGTCCTATAAGAAATTAGCAAAAATAATGCAAAAAGCTCCGAGTTTTCATAACAGGGTCTTAAGCCTTTTTATTTCCTAAAGATTGTACATGTATGATGTAAACAAATTATCATTTGAAAAGGAAACATCTTACTAATTCAGAGCTCAAAAATCAAGCAAAATAACATTTAAAATGTTTTTATTTGATGTCATTTCCTGAAAATCAACTCATGCGCTTGAGTAAGACTGTAATATTTCTGGTATCATTAGGAATGTATTGGTTATCGACTTAGTGCTCCATTGTTGAAATTCTTTCTGTAATCTCTTGAACCAAATGATGACTAACCTTCTGTGGTGCCAATATTTCAATAGACTGAAGAACGAATTCAGTCATTAATCGCTTTGTTCGTATTTTGTATAGGCTATTATATAATTATCGTTAGGTATTTGGTATCGAGATCTCAATATCTTGATATTCACAAAGCGGACAAAATTTCATATTGATGTTATAAAATTTGGGAAATTCTCACAAATGGAATTCGATATATAATAATCGTCTCGAATGTTAGTTATAAAGAAGTAATATAAAAAAAAATTAGTCAATCCCTACTTAGATCAACAAATTTTTTTTTTATTTTAGTTACTTTTTATTAAATAGTTACAATGAATATAAATATGTATAGACATAGGACAGAATCACAGCATTAAGTGGTCATTTATTTTTTATTAGTTATCATTAAAGTTTATCACATTGTCATCCAAAACAATTGTGTATATAAAATTTTGGTTCAACTGTTCAGCTTTGAAACGTGAGAAAAAGAAACTTTTAAAGGTTTGACCCTAGTCGCTAAAATTGAAGCCAACGTGGTTGTATCTATAGTTCTTTAAATAATTAATTTTAGTCAATTTAATATAATTAATTATAATTAAATCATCTCGTAATGTTACCCAAAACAATAGTGTATAGAAAATTCAGCTCAAATGAGCGCTTTAAAATGTGAGAAAAAAAACCTTTTCAAGTTTTGACTCAAGTCGCCAAGAATGATGCCAACGTGGCTGTATTTGTAATTCTTTAAAAAATGAATTTTAATCAAATAATTTTTATTAATTATAATTAAATAATTAATTACAATTAAATTACTATATTGTCATCCAAAATAATCGTGTATATAAAATTTCAGCTCAATTGAGTGCTTTAAAATGCATTTTATTAACAATTGAAAATTTGAACAAGATAAATACAGAAAGAGTGTGGACTAATATTAGGAATTGAAAAAGTAAGGCAAATTTTTATATTAGAATTCGAGTCAATCGTGTCGTGCAAGAAAAATGTAAAAGCAAGATTGGGTGTATACTTTTTTAAACAACATGCACTAATTTATGGCTAAGGTTTTTTTTTTTTTTTTTTTTTTTTTTTTTTTTTTTATAAATAGGCAAGCCCCACAATAATAAGATACCTGGGATGGTATTATGTGATATTTTCATTTTTTAAAAAATAAGTGTCTTACTCAAATTTTGAGAGAGTCAGACGAAAATCATCCCTTTTTACTATATCCAATTGGATCACGACTTTTTTCGTTTTTTAACTGAGCATCACGACTGCAACCAAATGGCACAAAAACAATGAAATACAGCTTTGAGAATTTTAAATTACGAACGAAACTTTTGCCATTAATTAAAAAGGAAATAACAGATACCACAAATAATACAAGTATCTTGTAACCATGAATTTATATACTTTTCTAAGATATTATAGTGTTGCATTATTATAAAATTATTTTATTAATAATTTATCACACCTTCAGTTCACTTGATGTGGACTTTCCGAATGTATTTTTCTTGAGGGCCTCAATTACGAAATGATGCTTGTTATTTTTTTACTCATACTACATGTAACTTGATAACAAATTACACTGCTGGCCACCATAAATGCAACACTAAGAAAGACAAGAGATAGCACAACAAAATTTATTTTGTAGATAACATGTTGACCAAGTATCAAATGATTAAATTTATAGACTTCTGTGAAGAGTGGTTCCTGCCAGAATCAGTAGCCAGAGTAGACACCATTGTTGGAGATCACCACTGCCACCCGCCTCGGCATTGATTCAAAGAGACTTTGGATGTGTTCTTGGGGTACAGCAAACCAAGCAGCTTCCACACGTTGCCAATGTTGATCTGGTGTGGCAGCTGGGGGTGTAATCTAGGTCAATCGTTGAGCAACGATGCACCGCATGTTTTCTATCGGCGAAAGATCCGGAGAGCAAGCCGGCTAGGAAAGCAATTCAATCTGTTGATTCACGAAGATCCTATGGACAATGCGTGCCATGTGTGGTCGTGCATTATCCTGTTGAAATATGGCTGTGGCCAAGCCCTGAAGGTAAGGAAGGACAACTGGCTCCAACACTTCGAAGATGTAGCGCTGGCTGTTTAAAGAACCGGCAATGCGTACTAGAGGAGTGCGAGAGTGAAATCCAATACCGCCCCATTCCATAATACCCGGTGCAGGACCAGTGTGGTGGTGCATAACGCATCTGTTCAGCATCCTCTCTCCACGGTGTCTCCAGACTCAAATCCGACCATCGTGGTGTTGCAGACAGATGCGTGACTCGTCAGTAAAGACAACTTCATTCCATTCTGCCGCCCACATCCTTCTTTCATCATAGCATTGGCGGCGGAGACGTCTGTGGTTTTGCGTCAAGGGTAGAACAAGCAATAGACGTCTTGCGGACAGACCACTCTGCTGTAAACGGCGTCGAATGGTACGCGTAGACACTGAATGATGCGTTACAGACTCAATGTGCTGTGCTATGGTTCGTGATGTGACTGAGCGATCCGTCACTGCCATGCGCACAATTTGCCTGTCCTCACGTGAAGTGGTGCCCTGAGGTGGATGCGATCGACTACGTCGGTCCGTCGTACCCTCCTGCATCCAACGATCATATATCCACATTACAGTTTTTTGGTTTCGTCTACACGAGTACCGATTTCCCTGAAAGGTAATCCGCAATCTCGGTAGGCCACTATCCTTCCTTTGTCGAACTCGGATACTTGATCAAAAGCTGATCGCTGTTTTCTACGAGGCGTAACTGATCGTTTTTTGAAGAAATCACAAGAAGAACATAATTGCCGAACTTAAAATCAACGAAATCTCCAAGCCTTAAATAGCGCTTTGAGGTGGCGCCACAGGCGTGCGTAATGTTTGTCTGCGCTGAAATTCTAATCATTTGCATATCTCACCTCCGCTAATGCATGTTGTAAATTTCATGTTATTTGCGTGCTTCCTTCAGGGTGTTGCATTTACGGTGGACAGCAGTGTAATTTATAACGCATTTGTTTAAAAGTTTTTATAGTTAATTACATATATGCACCATCAGTTATACATAGGATTATATTTATGAATTACTGATTTAAATTCAGTCAGACTCCGATTTACCGAGCCCTTATTTAATAAATCTCGTGATTTAATGAATTTTCTTTCCTCACGATTAAAACGATGGAAAAAAATCCTTCAAAACGAATAAAAAACCTCAAATTATTTCAACAGCTAGAAATTTTTTTTATTAGTTTGGATTAAAAAAGATTAGATTTCTTTTCAAATGACATATCCTTTTTGTACCGAACAGAAAAAGACTTTTCTTGCTAGCAGCAACTTTCGATAAGGAAGGTTGCAGCAAATTATAAGAATTTGCAGATGCAGATGACTTATTAGTGAAACTTATCGCATGAGTTTTGAATAGGACAGGAAATTCCAATCTAATTTGTTCCCACTCCACAATTACAATTTTACGAGCTTTCACTATCGGCTCTCTTGCAGTTTTGCAGAGAAAATTTTGATTGATTTGTCAAAGCCAATGATAGCTATTCTGATGTAGAAATTGATAACAGTCGCCCATCTGGTCTCGTAGTTAATTGACGCTGACTGCTTTGCGTTGAGCCTGTTTTCGAATCCCGGAGAAGAATGGATGCTTGTAAATGTATAGTGCCTTTGCGGCATGGGGGTACTTTAAATAGCCGTCGAGTCGCAAGTCCTTTCGTGAGAAGAGAGGTGGGAGGCCCCTGACCCTCTCTCAGGGTGTTCTCCCTCAAAATTGGGGTGGAACCTAGCTAAATCGTACTGTCACCTGAATGGTGATCAAGGCTATGGCCAACGACAGGCGTACATCTAGCCCCTTGCCGTGATGAATTTCGTGGACCTGAATCTGACGCAGTCGAGATCAGGTGGCATAAGAAACAACAACAGAAATTGATAATAAAATTTCTCTAAAAAAACTGTTCCTTTTTCTAATAATTTACATTGCTTGGAAACTGGGAAAATATACCTTGTGACTGATCTATACGTGTCCTTCTATTAACCTCTGGGGAATTCTTTTGGGTCAGCATTTTTTTTATCAACCAACCTTCTCCGAAAAGACAGAAAGCGTGATTATGCAAATCAAGTTTAATATATATATATTCTTTACTCGCAAGGTTGAGAGTAAGTGAAGTGAGAATAGATTGAAAGTGAAATGAGTTGTGAATAGATGAGACGTGAAGTAAATCGGCAGTGAAATGTATACGTAAACAGTGTAGGAAGTGAGAAGTTGGAATATTAAGAAAGTATTTAGTTTAGCTCTTGGCGAGCTGTTAAAGTCAACGTGTAAGATAGAAGACTGCAAGAATTCAGGTACTGTGATCTTTAATCAAGTCGATGTTTAGTGAGTTAAACTATTAGTGCTGTCATTTAATAAATAAGCTCTGTATAACGCAATGCTTCTCAAACTTTCAATGTTTGCTATCCAATTTATATCGCGCCCCCCATACTATAACGATGTATCGAATTCAATAATAGTATACTTTGACACTAAAGCTACACACACAATACTATTTTAACCCCTTAAGTGCCACCGACATATATAAACGTCTCGCGCTCAGACAGTGCTTTAGTGGCCGGTCCGGAAATTCCCGGTCGAGCCCGAACACCTGTTTTTACTTCATCTAAATGTAAGGGCTTGTAGAACGACAATACCAAAACGATAAAAATACAAACGTGAAGCATGTATTTTAACTGCTAATAAAATCTTTAATGTATTGGAATAAGCTTTTCGTAAGGTGTTCCTACCTAGTTTTTGCGGCCGCGGTGGCCGAGTAGTCTAGGCATCGGATCACGGCTAGCATGTCATGAGTTCGAGCCTAGTACCACTAAAGACCCGCCGTGTAGGAGCGATGCACGTTAAATCTGTCGAGAGCTCAAACGTCCTCCCGTTGGGGCAGTGTGGTATTTAGGAGAGGTTGTGCCAGCTCAGGTGTCGTCCTCGTATCTTGACCATAGTTCAAAATGACGAGGTCCGTCCCCAAAAGACCTCGTGTAGCTAAACAATGCGGCGTGAATATTCATTCACTCAGCCAATGCTTTAATTGTCCCGGACGTATATATACGTCTTTCCGATATTTTATGTGTTCTACTATCCACAAAACTATTCCGAAGGCTTTGGAGTGCAATAAAAGGAGCTTAACAGGGTTTGTGACAGATTTACTTATTTCAGAAGATTTGCTTATTTATTTCTTTTCTCCTCCTCCCTATAATACACCACATGCTCCCTCCCCTCTATAATACGCCTATTGTTAAAAAACAGTGGAATTGGGCAGCGAGTCATGTAATTTTTAATCGGCATTTAAGGGATTAATTATAAACCGTACAAATTATCAAGATGAGTGTTAGTTTTTGTGTATAACTTGACCTTTTGGTCACTGGTAATTATTAAACTTGTTCTTAACTAATTAGTTATTTTAAATCTTAAATTAATTATAAAATACATTGCATATTACTGACATATTTATAAGTATATTATATCAGTGTAAATGTGTATGTTATTTTTTATTTTGTCAGAATATATTTTATTTGTTTATTTTGAGTAAATTAATAATTTTTTTAAATAATCTTTAGTTTTCGACTTCCCAATATACTCGCACCCCCTCGTAGGCTTATTACGCCCCCTAGGGGGCGCGCCCCACAGTTTGAGAAACGCTGGTATAAAGTTATCTTAAAGGTAGAGAATATATTCAATCTGCACGATTGAATATATTCTCCCCAACGCAATTTCGTCTCACTCCCAATCTATTACTGATTAAATTAATCTTGTTTAAGTGTTGTTTGAGTCTGAATTGATTATAGTCATAAAATAAAATAACTAAAGTTCATCATGTCGTCTGATCATTTAGTTCCTCCCTCACCTCTAGCCGCATCACAGGGAAGAAGGGAGGTAAATTCTTTATAACCTCATGCAGCAGGATGTAAATGTCGCAGTATTTTCTCTTCTCTGCATAAAGTCGAAAAAAATTAAACGAGCCTTACAGTAGTCGCATATGATGTGTAACATCTGACATGTTATCGTGGTAAATATGCAATAGTAACTTAAATCCTGAAAAAAATGAATCAGGTATGATTGGAAATAATTTTCTATCGAATAATTACATCTGTAATAAAAATTTATTTAATTAACACAAGAAGTACTGCAATTTTTGATCAAAACTAATTATTCTTGTTCAATTTGGGGATGAGCTGAGACTGTGAGTGAATATTCACGTCCCACTGTTCAGCTACACGAGGGCTTTTGGTGACGGACCTCGTGATTTTGAACCATGGTCAAGTGACGAGGACGACACCTGAGCTAGCACCCTCTCTCCTAACTACCCCCACTAGACTACCACGGCCACGAAGAGCGGTGACACAATAGACTTTTGATAATTAAAGTATGACACATATACTTGTGATTTCAAAGTATTTAAAAACCGTTGGAAAACATCGTCAATAACAGTGCCACTGTTAGTTGCCGAAACATTTCGACGCGTTCATTTATTCATTGATGAATTAATCTTAAATGCGTCATTTTTTAGAATCTGGAATTCCCATTGGCGTCCTATCAGTGCATCGATACGATCTGGTTTGCAAAATGTATGATCAGCCAACTGAAGGAAATCTGGAAAAGCTGAGTTTGAAATATTTCATGCGAAAGAAGGTGTTAAGTCAATGATATTTTTCACTAAAAAGAGCTCAATATTCTCTCTGAAGCTTACATCAGTGTAAGTCATAAAAGTACACTTTTTGAATCGAAGAGTTGGTGAGAAATTATTTTAACGGGTGAGAAACCTCTAAATCAATTCTCAGCTGTTTTGGTAAAATGGAGCGATGAATGATGCTTCTTCCCACAGATCCGACAAGAGAATTTAGAAAAACTGACTTTATATTTAAGTTTAAAGGCTAGAACAGTGCTTCTCAAACTTTCCATATTTACGATCCAACTGTCAGTGATAATTTTCAGCGCGCCCCCTTCATACAACAGCAATGTATTGAATGCAATAATCATGTACTTGGACGCTAAAGCTACAATGCGACTTTAATATTATAAAGTGCACATATTATGAATATATGTATTATATATTTTGGATATGAAAAGCCCATGGAAGTCCCTAGTAATTACTAATATTGGTTTTAATTTAGTATTGATAAATCAATTATTAAATACTTTTTGAGCACTGAGTGTGAGTGAGTGAATATTAACGACCCATAGTTCAGCTAGACGAGGGCTTTTGGGGATGGTCCGCTTAATTTTGAACCATGGTCAAGTGACTAGGACGAAACCTGAGCTGGCACCCCCTCTCCTAACTACCACACCACACCAACGGGAGGACGTTTGAGCTCTCGACAGATTTAACGTGCATCGCACCCCTACACTCTGTTTGCGCACTGATACATATATTAGTATCTTATATCAGTGTGAATATGTATTTTACTTTTTTATCATGTCAGAATGTATTTTGTTTTTTTCTTCCTTTCGGTAAATTGATAATTATTTTAAATCCTTTATTTTGAACTTTTCGATATGCTCGCTCCCCCCCCCCACCACGTAGGGTTGTCATGCCATCCAAGGGGGGGGGCATGCCCCACAGTTTGAGAAACACTGGGTTAGAGCATTATTTTTTTTTCACATGCACGAGTCCTTTTTTTTATTTCCATTTTCAGAAAAACTAGACAATTGGTAACTTAATCTTTTAGTCCCAAATCAGGAAATGAGATTTAGAATTAGTCGCCAAATCTGGAAACTGTACAATGAATTAGTCGCCAAATCTGAAAATCCTTATTCCTGATGATTCTGATCAGGACAATGGAACAAAATTATGAAATTATTGTATTGTCATTGGTCCTTGACAAGTGTGCGGAATTTGGAATGAATCGGACCTCTTAAAGTGGATAACAATGGAGTTCAAAGATTCCCTAACATACAAGTGAAACTTATAAATGCGTGTTAAAAAAAGGGCTGGTGGCCTGATGGCTACTAGAGTTGGACCTTTATGCGAGGGTAGCGAAGATACACCACCAAGCGTGCAATGGCTACTAGAGTTGGACCCCGATGCGAGGCTAGTGAAGAGACACCACCAAGCGCGCTGATTGGTCAAATCAAATAGCGCGCGCTCCCCGACTTCCTGTTACGCATTTCCGTCCCTTTTCACGAAATCACTCCTACAAAAATCCAACAACCGATAGGAAAGATGTTACACATCAAAAAGAACTCTTTCGAGTGAGGAATCAAAACCATTGTCAAACATCTATAAGGCAGTATTTAAATTTTCCGTTATATGGTGCATAATAATTTGCTAACAATATTTTTAGCAACTAAATAAAATATGTGCGCGCATGATTTCTAACTACGGATACTTTTGATTGGTTGCTAATTATGGAATTCTCAAAAAGTGTGCAAAGAGTTTGTATTTTTTTGAACTCCCATGTTACGAATAACCTTTGTAATGCTTGTCAGTTCCTGCTTTCTTTTGATCCTCCTTGTCTACCCTCGGACCCGGCTAGATGTGTGGGAGGAACTGAATAATCAGTAGACATGGATTCACTCTAATTATTTTATTGTCACCAAAATATCAAGCAAGCACAATAATAATCTAATTAAGATAAATGATCAGATAGCAGAGCGTGAAGGTGAATTTCGTTAGCCTGGGGATATAATAATACGGACCCTCAATTGACTCCACGATATAACCTGAACAAGCTCACTATAAACTGCGTCGCGCACTAATAAGCTAAACTTCCATTTAAACAAGGATCACGGTACCTGCACTTTTATGAAGTTGAGTCCTCCAGTTGAAGCCTTGAAGGCGAACCTTATCCGGATTTAATCACCGTCGAGGGATCCTCTCTTAGACTTCTTCAATTGATAAACTCCGATTTGCACTTAATAATTTCACGATCCTCCACTCACCAACTAACTCCTAAAACTCGCGAATACAGAATTTATATAATATACTTAATTTGCATAATCAAGTTTCCTTGCTTTGGTGAAAGTTGGTTGGTAATATTATTGCCCCAGAAAAGTCTCCAAGAGGTTAGTTATAGACGCGTAAAAATCCGTTACACCCTGAATCAACGAATAAAATGTTCGGTCCCAATAAACTCGTTAACCGGTTTCCGACTATAGTTTTAAAATACGAATCATTTGTAATTAAATTAATTTGATATAATTTTTTTCCAATTTCTTCCTTTACTTTTCAGCACAATTGTTGTCTATGTGCTGCCATCTCTGAATAATGGAAAGTGTTGTTTGTTGTTTGTTGCTAATTCTCCAGGGTCTGACGAAGTCAGACAAGATCAATTAAATCGTTGACTCTCAAAAAGTCCAGCACAAGAAAGGGATCCGTGTAGATATATTTGCTAGTGAGATCCATACAGCGCATTATGTGCTCCGGGGAAGCCTGGTGATCTTGACACCTTGCACAGATGGAGAAGATCTTATTCGCTGAGAATGAAAGGCACTTGATGTGACCACTAGCAAGATGAGGAAGTGTAGTCTGGGAGCATCTATCACACTTGAGGGCTGGGGCCAATCCGGATCTATTACCCGCATACCAATGATGAATGGGAGGCGCTTCTCCACTCTACCAAATTTTGAGAATTTTTTTAGCGAGTATAATTTCAGATAGGTAAGGGCGGATGTAGAGGGAATTGGAAGATTACAACCCTGCTTCGTTAGTTTGTCCACCATTTCATTGCCATAAAGCTAAACGTGGGATGGGATCCACTGAAAATGAATATCATGGTGTAGGTTATGAAATGATATATGGTTTAGTTTGTGTAAGATGGAGACACTGGTTTTGTCACCAACAATAAACCATTTGTAAAGGTGTTGAAGTGAACTACGGCTATCGGAGAGAATCCAACGCGATTACCGTTAGTTCTTCGTAGATAGAATATAATGGGAAGTATTCGCCGCAAGTGCTTCCAAAAAATGGAATTCCTCAACTGTATTCTATCACCTTAATACAGCGTATTCCACATCATTTAATCTTTGATTCTAGAAAATCTATCGCCCTTTTTTTAAAAAAATTATCTTGTACAACAAAATACAAGGTAGAATAAAAGAGGAGATTTTGAAAAATAATTACTATAAAATCAAATTATAATAAAATTTAGTGCTTTTTTATAAATTGACTTCACGCTTGAAAGCAACACGAAGGCTATAGACAACGGTCCTTGCAATTTTGAGCCTCAATCAAGGGACGAGGTTGGCATGTGAGCTGATATCCCCCTCTTCAAATATCCACAGCACGCTGTCACGAGGGCATTGAGCCTCGGTAGAATAAACATGCATCAGTACCTCTATACGCCGGGTCTTTAATAGCATCAGGAATCGAAAACATAATTAGTCATCTCTATGGTTAAAACTGCAAATTTGTTAGTCTGTGGGGAGTGAACTTTCCCCCCTTTTTGTGTAAGCCATTTTTCAGCTACTATTGGACTAATTTTTAATGATATGATTACTGTTCCTTAGCCTGTGTCTACTCAGAATTTTCTTTCTAATGTACTATTCTCAATCCCTTCGATCAGCTCACTCTCTCTATATTTATCTTGTTAAAATTTTCAATCGTTAATAAAATACTTTCTATTCATCCAATCAAGTTCAAATAATTTTTTAACTTGATTGGATAATTATTAATTACCGGTTATTACCGGTTTTCGACGCCAACTTAGATTCGTCTCCATTGTCCTAACAATGTAACAGTTAAAACGATAGCAAAAGTTGGCGTCGAAAACCGGTTTTTCAGCCAAACTAGCCAAACCGGGTATGCAATATTACAACGATGAGGACAAACCTGCTGTTTTTTTTCAATTTCTACTTTAGTTCACTTTCTCCCTATATATATATATATATATATATATATATACCTTTTCTTTTGTGAAATTATTATTTTTTACGGGGTTAAATAATTATATTCCGAAGTGATATTAGGAACAATGTTTACAACAAAAGAAACATACTTTTTAAAGAAATATTGCTAACTTTTTAAGGAACTATGTTGTCAAATATAATTTACAAATACAAGATGCAATTTCAAAGACTTATCCGAAATGTGAGTGCTCAATGTAAATGAATTGATAACAAATTAAACGGGAAAGAAAAAAAGAATTCTTAGGCGGGACGTCCGATTGGCTTGAGTAGCACATTTCCAATACTCGCCACCCAATACATGTGATGCCATCTGTTAAGCATTGCGTAAACCAATTTCAGTAGTGTAGTTTTGGCTTAAATCCGTTCTGGAAGCACACACAAAATACCCTTTCTTGAAAATAAATTTTTCATCTTTCGAATGGATGGCTGTTCCTGTTGATGCGAATATTAAATTAACACTTCCCAGAATGCGGATGTGTCACGGCTTTTCTCTTTTTTATTAAAAACATTCTCTCCAACAGGAAGCGGAGAGCAATTGTGTTTACATTCCAGGGGCAAGCGGAGCAATTAAAAGCTGGAATCCTGTCCATTCGCGCCCTTTCCTAATGACCCCGTTGTGCCGAGGGTGGCCCTGACAGGAAGCCGCTATTGGTCGCGCTTCATCAACGTCTTTGATGATGCCGCCTTTGAGCAATTAAGAGGGGGTGCCACGTGCTATTCCAGAAGTAGACGCCCACCAGCCTTGTACCTCACCTCGCGCGATTTCTGAAATCTTGCAGAAAATATATTAATGTTTCTTACTTTGTAATGTAAAATACAGAGGAGAAATAAAAGAATAATTATTTTTATTCTGGTTTTTATAGCTGAATAAATACAAGCTCTAGAAATGTTCTTTTGTGACCAGTATTTTAGAAATGAAGTTTTTTAATTATTGCTTTAGAGAAAATCCGTGAGAAATTCTCGTGGAGAAAAAAGAAGAGGAACAGACATTATTATTAAAAACATTGTGGGGGAGGGGTCCTAACTGGGACCCCTCTCCCTCTGTCCGGCGCGTCTCTAAGTGTGGGGGGGAAACAAAGCATCACCAACAAACTCCATAATAACAATTAGATTTATTCAATCTTTAAAGAAACACTTAAACATTCACAAGTTTAACTATAAGAAGAAACCTAGGAGTGATCTCTAAAATGTCGATTAATCCTAATACTCAATTCTAAGTAAACCCGACTACCAGAAATGGATAAGGAGAACAATCACTAATGACCTCAGGCCGATTCTAAATCTACTATCTTAAAGCTTCAATATAATAATTTAATCTCAGAAATTACACCTTTTAAAAGCGCTCTAAGTTTGTGAAGTAAATTCTCCAGTGTTCAACTTACTTGACAGCTTCACGGCTCCTTCTCCCTCTTACATCTACAAAACCTATAGACTTTATACAATCGAGCTAATTAACATATATCTATCTCGTATTGTTCTTGAAAGGCTGTGAATCAGTATAAATGCTAGCCCCAAAGTTTCCCCAAGAGGATTAGTCAGAATATCTCGCGAATAGCCCTGCACAACATTAATTTAAATTTTCAAAATTTTTTTTAAAAGAATGCTTTCCCCCCCTTTTAAAAGGGGTTGCGGATTGGTAATTACCATTGCAAACTTAGTACGTTCGCCGGAAACTGTGGTATCCCTTTTTAGTGTGACACCATATAGATAGATACCAATTGCTGCATTGTAATTTGACACTTAGTATCCTCCCCAGAGGGAGGCATCTGAGCTCTAGCGATGCTATACCGTTCTAGGAAATGAATTTTGCTGCTAGCACCCAAGCCAAATAGGCACTCAAGGAATTTTTTACGTGCCACATAATCATATGACGGGGATTTTGTCGATTTTTTCCATCATGAAAATCAGCCGACTTGGGCCTGGGTTCGAACCCTCAAACTTGGGCGTACAAGGCTAGCGCCAAACCAACTACGCCATTTCAAAAGTAAATTTCCCAAATTAATATATTCAAAATTCTAATAAAAGTCCAAAAGATTACAAAATCATTCGTTCATGGAATAAACTACATAAAGAGGTTAAAACAGAGAAGTGATAGTAAGAATAAGTAGGTAAATAATTATAGCCGAGTTTATCTCTCTATATAAAAATGTATGCTTGTATATAAGAAATCGCTTTGTGGTGACCTGTAGCCACCCCTTACACTAATACCTTCCTGTTTATTTGAAAATCCGGCTGGATGTGTAGGCGGACTTAAATGATCAAAAGACATAATTCCAATTCAAACAGATTTATTGATGCTTATCAGTAAATACGTTTAGACACAACACAAATCAATTTAAGATAAATAAGTGAGAGTGGAGTAATGAAGTGGGGTATCAATACCAGCGGATAAATACAGAATTTCAACTGAATCTAGGAAAGCTTAAACGCGCACAATTACAACACACTACACCACACGATACTAATTTGATTTTCTTAATCCAAGTCACTGACCTTATATTTTAATGCGGCGGTTCCTTCGTGACGACTTCAGGACATTTTAATGGCTGCAAGAATGGGTGAAGACTCCACGCTCAGTAATAATAAATTCCACTATTTTCAATCCGCTTCTCTTCGCGTACATCCACACGTATCAAGCTAGCTACACTTGTCAACAACTACGTGTCGACTTCTCGATCTTTAATTCACTTGACTTCCCACTTCCTACTACTTAGCTTCTTAACTCGCGAAAACCGAATTTATATAATATATCTTATTTACATAAATCACACGCCTGGCTGTCGATTAAGATTGGTTGATATAAATAAATTGTCTTAAGGAAAAAAAGAAGAGGTTAGTAAAAGAGCGTATAGATCCGTCACAGCTTCACTCCCACACCGTTCAACCAATCACTATGAATATTGCCATGTATTTGTATTTTTTGTGGAGAAGGTTTTTGTGCTATCCTTTTGTTGCGGCTCCCAACCAGGTGGAGCTATAGCAAAGCAACTTCTGCACCGTTCAATCAAACGCCAAGTTGCCAACGTGGTCGCCACAAATAATGCCAACTTGGCTCTATCACCAACATTTCTCTATGTTTCCATTGAATCACCATTATAATGAAAGGCACGGCGTTGCTTGCGAATATTATATAATTTTAACAAAAAATAAATACAACAGAAAGTAATATTAACGTATTGCACATCCAGATATAAATTGCTTACATTATTTTAAGCATTCATTATATACAAAAAATTTGTAACAATGTGCTACTTTTGTTCAGCAGAGATTAGTTTAGGAAGGTGTTTTCAACAATCGACCCACAAGAGTTACGGAAGGTTATAAATAAAAAAAAATCCCTTTTATTAGCTATTAGATCTACAGATTTAAAATGTAACAAATATGGTATTTTTTTTTTCAGTTGAGATATGCAAAAAGCCCCCCTTTTTTTTCTTAATTTCAATTCACGTAAAATTAACTCATTAAAAACTTTTTAATCCTTCAATCTGTATTGTTTAATTTTTCGATTCACCCGTGCGAAGAACGGTTGTACCAGCTAGTAGGCTATAATTGTAGATCTGATTCTTTGAGGCTTTTTTATGCGTGAAAAAAATAAGAAATGGTGAGTTTTTTTTAGAAGTAAAAGAAAATAAACTTTACATTCGTGATCAGAGTTCACATTCTCTTTCAGAAAAGTAAAAGAATACGATTTCTCTTATGAATCGGCTGAGCACAGGAACTCCATTCATGTACGAACCCCCCTTTCAAATACGATATCAAAGAAGAAAAGTAATTTGAATACTCTAATGTAGCCTATTACAGTCCTCGAGAGTTATTCCACTGCAAGCATTAGCCTTTGAAAAGTCCCCTTCGGGTATAAAAGCTATACGTTAGCGAAATATTCCGGAAAGTCGTAAGTGTGGTCGTTACTAAAAACCATTCCTCATCGGCCATCATGTCAAGTGGTTGTTTCTGGAGCCCTCTTCCTGTGCATGAGAGGGCGCTTTTAAAGTGGGGAGGTTTCCCGTAAAATAACACTAAAACGTATCGCTGTCTCGTAAAACTTTGGTTTTACGGCGCCCCTCTTTCTGTGAAACGCCCGAGTTTTCTTGTCAGAAATAGATTTGTCACAAAATCATAAATAGGCCTCTGACTTTGTTTGTAGGTCTTTTCCCCGCTTTTTAAAGGAGAGGGCGTGTTGCTTTATTTGTAACATAAAATTCTATGATGCTGTGCGTGTAACTGCGACGTACCAGATTTCCCTTTATGCGTAGAGGAGGGCAGATAGAAGTGGTGGGGCCCAGTTGATATATGTAGTTGTCGGCATACTTCAGTGAGCGATTCGTAAGATTTCTGTGAGCCCCTGAGTTCAGGTGAACAGCCATCGATTCAGTATTCAATTCCTACTATTAGTTCTCTCTCTATATATATATCCATATATATAAATATATGTAATGGCTCCCTCTAGCACCCTTTAAATTTACTCCTTTAAATTACTGCCTAATTCTTTGGTTCGAGACAAATGTGATAACCTTAATCTTAATCTAATTGCTCCCGCGCGTTTGCAACCAGTCATGACTCCTGTTAGAGAGGAGTCGCAATACCTTCACCGCCAGTGTATAAACCCAGAGCTCTGTGTGCTCACTCTCTTTGTTCTTTGTCTGCTTGTCAATAACATGACCTCGTCGCTGCCTGCATTCGCTTAGGTGCTTTTGTGATTTTAGTAATTAGATTGTGAATGAACTGTTGCAATATCCTTAGAAATAATAAAAAGTTACAAGTATAAAATCTCCTTCAATATGCCACGACTACAACATATATGTAATTCAAAAATATATACAAAATAGTTATAAACCTAATATAACTATTCAATATAGTGAAATTATTAGCCACAGTCGTACTATAGCAAACTCCCGGCCATAGGAACCAGGATTGCAGGTTTAAATAAAGTTTTGCGGCTAACCAACCTTCACTTGTATTTGCCAATACTCTGGGCCATAGAAAGTAAGGAATGTCAAGAGGAGTTTAACTATTACAAATAAAACCACAATCTATTAATATAAAAAGATAAAATTATAGCCCATAATAATTACTAGTATATTTTAAAATCAATGCAAAAACAATTAGATGAAAAAACTTACCACGTGAGTACAGCAATAACCATTTTTCCCGCTCGACCGAAAGGAGTCTATCAGTAAAGCATAAAATTAGTTAGTTATGATAAAATAGCATTAAATCTTCTTTTTGTGCATTTAAAAACTTTAAGTGTTGTTTTAAAATTTATAGAAAATAAAAGTACACAAGCCAGACATATACAATTAATTTTATATAAAATATATTAATTTATTTACCCAGTGGCGCAATCTATCGATTAACTGTACAGTTAATTAAAATGCTACTGTTATTACAAGATGAATTACTCTGAGAACTAATAGAAATATAACTGTAAATAAAATTATGGAATTACAAAAAAAAAAAAAAAAAAAATCTGAAAGATGACTAACAATAAATCTACAGCTATTTTAAATTGTTTGATGTGATTGCAGGAGAGATTTGTTTAAAGAAAATTGTGTGTTCTCTGCTTTCCGCTTTTGACTGCATATCTATGGGAACAAAGCTTTAATTGTATGAAAAATATTTTGAGTCTGTAAAGAAGTTGTTTAAAAACTCAGCATTCACAGAATCGTGTCAAACTGAGTCATAAATTAAACCCTTAATATATTTTTTTAATGAGAACAATTTATAAACCCCTGCACCACACAATGTATCACACGAGGCTTACAAAACAAAGGAAAGAAGGAAGAGAATTACAACACAAACATCCATGCCTTCTCCAAGAATCGAACCCAGGTCCTATGGCGACTTAGTCATCGTCATTAACCACTATACCGGATAGGTGGCATACCTTTCATATTGCCATATAAAATAGAGTGGTGAAGGGAAAGAGTTTTTCTCAAGTTTTATTTCCTATTCTAAGTATATTGAAGGAATGCTTGCACTCTCTTTTTAAAGTTTATTTTTTTTCTAATAAATATGTTAGAAGATGCATAATACAAAATGTAAGTATAATTTTAATTTTTAACTTACGTTGGGAATAGGTGTAGTTTATGCCAAGAATTATCTTTAAATGATGCATAATTAATATATAAAAAAACTCTAAATACACTGCTGGCCACCCTGAAGGAAGCACGCAAATAACATGAAATTTACAACATGCATTAGCGGAGGTGAGATATGCAAATGATTAGCGCAAACACACATCGCGCACGCCTGTGGCGCCTCCTCAAAGGGCTATATAAGGCTTGGAGATTTCAACGATTTCAAGTTCGGCAATTGTGTTTTTCTTGTGGTTTTTTCCAAAAACAAAAAACGATCAGTTATGTCTTGTAGAAAACAGCGATCAGCTTTTGATCAAGTATCCGAGTTCGACAGAGGACGGAGAGATTGTGGATTATCTTTCAGGGAAATCGGTAGTTGTGTTGGACGAAACCAACAACTGTAATGTGGATATGTGACCTTTGGATGCAGGAGGGTACGACGGACCGACTTGGTCGATCGCATCCACCTCAGTGCACCACTTCACGTGAGGACAGGTAAATTGTGCGCATGGCTGTGACGGATCGCTCAGTCACATCACGAACCATAGCACAGCACATTGAGTCTATAACGCATCATTCAGTGTCTGCGCGTACCATTCGACGCCGTTTACAACAGAGTGGTCTGTCCGCAAGACGTCCATTGCTGGGTCTACCCTTGACGCAGAACCACAGACGTCTCCGCCACCAATGGTGAGGTGAAAGAAGAATGTGGGCGGCGGAATGGAATGAAGTTGTCTTTACTGACGAGTCACGCATCTGTCTGCAACACCACGATGGCCGGATTCGAGTCTGGAGACACCGTGGAGAGAGGATGCTTAACAGCTGCGTTATGCACCGTCACACTGGTCCGGCACGGGGTATTATGGTATGGGGCGGTATTGTATATCACTTTCGCACTCCTCTAGTACGCATTGCCGGTTCTTTAAACAGCCAGCGCTACATCTTCGAGGTGTTGGAGCCAGTTGTCCTTCCTTACCTTCAGGGCTTGGCAACAGCCATATTTCAACAGGATAATGCGCAACCACACGTGGCACGCATTGTCCAAAGATTCTTCGTGAATCAACAGATTGAATTGCTTCCCTGGCCGGCTCGCTCTCCGGATCTTTCGCCGATAGAAAACATGTGGTCCATGGTTGCTCAATGATTGACCCAGATTATACCCCTAGCTGCCACACCAGATAAACTTTGGCAGCGTGTGGAAGCTGCTTGATCTGCTGTACCCCAAGAACACTTCCAAAGTCTCTTTGAATCAATGCCGAGGCGTGTAGCAGCGGTGATCTTCAACAATGGTGGCTACTCTGACTACTGATTCTGGCAGGAACTACACTTCACAGAAGTCTATAAATTTAATAATTTGATACTTGGTCAACATGTTATCTACAAAATAAATTTTGTTGTGCTATCTTTTGTCTTTCTTGGTGTTGCATTTACGGTTGCCAGCAGTGTATATATATAAATATAGAGAGAGTGTGAGCTAATAATAGGAATTGAAAAAAGGGCCAAGACATCTTCACCGATCACTCTTGACACTCTTCCTTATGCAAATGTCTGAAAAGTTCGTAATATGTAGATTAAATTTTATTGCATTTGTCTTCGGCATATATAATCACTAAGTTTTCACTCCTAACTTTTTTGCTCTGGCATGTATCGATTTAAATTTTTACTAGATGTAGGGGTTAAGTAATGTTTGGTTTAAGGTTCGTTTTTAATCAGTATTAGTATTTAGTCGGTATATACTACACAGAAACAACCCCATTATTCTGTGATACTTAACAAGTAAAGATTTAAATTTTTATATAAAGGTATATGTAATGAAAATTACATAGAAAATTGAGAGGAAGGTACCGGAGTCTTCATTTTATCATCAAAAAGCTCCATAGAACAAAAATGCTTAAGAATCCATTGCTTAGACTATAAATGAGTTTATTTTTAGTTAGGTAGAGAGAAATTTTTCGTTAATGCACTCGTTTGAGGGTTAGTATCCAAATGATTTAGAATCCAATCATGCTAAAAAAATGTTACATCAGATAAACTCTGTGTAAGTCTTTCAGGAGGAAGACGTCTCACACTAATCGCGAAATCTGCTGCACTGTTATAGGTACAGACTTGAAATTTGACAGTCATGCTTCTTTTGTTGAGTTAAATTTGGCTTTGAATGGAATTTGTGGAAATTGACTCCTAAGGGGGAGGGTTTACCGGGATATCAAAAGACCCATTTTAAAAGTTCATATCATGTCTTTAAAATCAAGGGGCTAGAGTCACAAGAACGGTTTTAAATACAGTCGAAAGTTTAGTGCTAGGACTTAGACACAATTAACTTTTTTAAGAAAACGATATCAAGTCTTGCTACGTTACTAAATGCCCAGCAAAGCTAGTGAGTTTGTGGCGGCCTGTAGCCATCCCTTACATTAATACCTTCCTGTCTATCTGAAAACCCGGCTAGATGTGTTGGAGGAACTAAATGATCGGAAGACATTATTCCAATTCAAACTGATTTATTGATTCTTATCAGATATTATGAACTGACACAACACAATTCTAATTAAGATAAATAAACGAGAGTGAGGTGCAGAGGTGAGATATCAATACAAGCGGATAATAATAATACAGAATTTTAACTGAATCTAGGACAGCTTAAACGCGCACAATTACAACTACGCCTCACACTAATAATCAGATTTACTAAATCAAAGTCACTATACCTTATATTTTACTGCTGCGGTTCCTTCGTGACGAAATTCAGGCACTCACATTAGCTGGATGAATTGACGAAGACTCCACGCTCCGTAAGAGTGAACTTCAATACTTTTAATCCGCTTCTCTTGACGCACATCAAAATGTATCAAGCTCGATTAACTTGTCAACAACTACGTGTCGACCTCCCCACTTTTCTTTAATTCACTTGACTTTTCACATCCTCTTGCTTAGCTCTCTTCAACTCGCGAAAACCGAATTTTTATAATATTCCTTATTTACATAAATCACACTTGGCTCTCGATGATGGTTGGTTGAAATAAATAATTTGATTTAAAGATAAAAAGAAGAGGTTAGTGAAAAACCGCATAGATCCGTTTTTCAGTCAACTCCTACTTTAAAGGGTGAATATAGAAAGTATAATTATATATATATACATACATAGGGAGAGAGCGAACTAATAATAGGAAAAAAGAGCATGATTTGTCTGCATTGTTGTACCAATGTACATCCAGTTTGGATAGTTTGGCTGAAAAACAGGTTTTCGACAACAACTTTTGTCATTCTTTTAACAGTTACATTGTTACAACAATGGAGATAAATCTAAGTTGGTGTCAAAAATTGGTAATTAATTAAATTAAATTAATTAACCTTAATTGATAAACTAATATTTGAAAAACTATATTAACATCAAGTGTCATCCACTACAAGTTTTAAAAAATATATTTGAACTTGATTGTGGAATAGAAAGAATTTTATTAAAGCTTGAAAATTTAAACAAGATAAATCTTTATATATATAAATCGTCTGTGCGTGTGTATATGTCCTCCTAAACGGCTGGACCGATTTTGAAGAAATTTTTTTATGTATTCAAGTGGATTCGAGAATGGTTTAGATTTGCAATTCTGTCCGATATTGCAATTAGTTAAAAAGATATTAAAAACCAGTTTTGGGGGCCAACTTTGATTTGTCTGCATTGTTGTAACTCTGTTATTGTTACAACAATGACAAAAGTTGCCGTCGAAAATCGGTTTTCAGCCAAACTGGAATGTCATGACGTTGCTCTATTGACTGTATTAATTAACTTTGTTTAAAAAATAAATGCTTTTAACATGTGATTAACTTGAAATATATTATTAAAGTCTGAATTTCCTTTTTTTTTAAACATTTTTTTACAAATTTCTATGGATTTTCTTGGATTTAAATCTAAAAAAAGAAAGAAAGAAAGTTACAACTATTTTTCAAGTAGATTGGTACATTGTATACCTTTCTCAACGCTGCCAAGTTAGACTGAGATGGAATATTGTAAAACTTCTTTTAAAAAATTAATGAAATTTCGTAATTTTGAAAAATTTTTCTATTTTTCTCCTTTTTGCGCATAAAATATTTTTTAAGAAAAGCACTTTTCCATTTCAGGGAGCCATAAAAATGCAACGAAAAAAGGTGCTAAAATCACCAAATGCCAGAAATAATTAATTGTGAAAAACCTACGGCAGAATTGACCAGTTTGAGGCTTATGGAGCATGTGCAGAAAGAGACAACTTTCTGATACGTTCAAATGATAGTTTTCTTTATTTTTAAAAAAAAGGGATTGAGAGTGAGAGTATAAGAAAATGCTGAAATGGTTTTCCTCAGATAGTATTATTTACTTTTTGAATCTTTCTTTATAATAAGAGGTCGTTTCACAATAGTTAATGGTAAGAAATTTCCATTCATTATTTAATACAAAAATGGATATAAATTTAAAAAAAAAAAACTAAATCAATATTGTTTTTTATTTTCATTACAAAATTAATTATTTAATCATAAAGTCGTACATTGTCTGTTTTCTTGTGGAATAAACTATATTAGCTTTGTAAATTAGAAATAAAAACTAGAAATTTCAAAAAAGATCTAATAACTGGGGGAAAAAAGAGGGAAAAAGCCCATCTAACACTGGGCTAAACCGAGAGAAAAGAAAGCTGTCTGTAAAGGAAAGAAAATTGAAGACATTTTGGAAAAGAGATAATTTTAAGGACATAAGTATAGAAATCTCTCATATCGCGCATACATCCTCTCCCACAAATGCTGACATCTGGTGACGGTTAATTAGTTATTTAATAATAAATTCATATATTGTAAATTATTAATCTTTATATATAAAATATACGTGTCACAGTGTTTGTCCGCGATGGACTCCTAAACTAATGAACGGATCATAATATTATTTTGCATACTGTGTGTCATTTCGCCCAACTTAAAACATAGGGCAGTTTTTATTTTAATTAATGACGCCATAATTTTTTTACTGCCGGAAATCTGAAGAATCCGGAAAACGGGAAAATTCACAAATTATCGCAACGCTCATGTGTTTGTGGAAGAAGATATAGTTAACCAAAATGCACGAAAAGAGTAAGTGGCCAGCGTATTTCGGGGTGTGGAATCCAATTTTCGAATCAGTTTTCAAAAATAACTGTAACTTTGCCGGACAATACCGGTCGACCGTATTTCAGACACACCGTGGCAGGGGCTTAACTTAAAAGCCTTGGGTCGTGAAAACATGGTCCCAGGCGTATTTCAGAACGTATAATCCGAATCTGATATCCAATCTGAGGAATAACTGTAATTCAGGATGACCGTCTATTACGCAAACTGTGGCAGCAGCTTACCGTTGAAGTCTTGGTTAAGGAAAAGTGCGTTTCTGGTGTAATTCGAGATGGTAAACGAGAGTCTGAAATTTAATTTTAGAAATTCCTGTAACTTTGCCAGCTAATGCCGGATAACCCTAAGGCCCCTCCCAGAGACTGAACTTGCCAGCTCAGGGGCAGCCAAAGTAAACTGAATCTCCAGTTGTATATGGGGGGGGGGACGATAATCTGAAAAATAAAATTTCAGAAACTCCACTAACCTTGCAATATATATTGTCTGAAATAGGTGAAAAGGCATATCATTCGAGTCCTGAGACCGGATTTTCATTCCCTCTTGCGACTGAATTTGCACTCCCTGGAGCATTAAGAGTCAGTTCCATGTGCGTTTCGAGATGTGGAATGAGAATCTGAACTCAAATTTCAGGAGTTCCGATAACTTTGTCGGATAATACCGGGTGACCGTATCTTAGACACACCGAGGCAGGGGCTTGCCTTAAAAGCCTTGGAACAGGAAAATAGGGTCCCGGGCGTATTTTAAAACGGATAATCCGAATCTGATATTCAATCTGATCAATTACTGTAACTTCCCGGATAATTCAGGAGGACCGTCTATTACGCAAACCGGGGCAGCAGCTTTCCCTTAAAGTTTTACGAGGGAAAAGTGCGTTTCTGGTGTAATTCGAGATGGTAAACAAGAGTCTGAAATCGAATTTTAGAAATTCCTGAAATTTTGCCAGATAATGCCAGAGGACAGAAATATTCGTGGATAGCAGCACCAGCCCAACTTGGAAACGTAGAGACGCAAAAAGTGTGTCTTGGACGTATTTCGGGACTGCCGATCCAAATATTCTCAATCCAATTCAAGATTATCTCCTAACTACCGTCGAATACTGCCAAACCAACCTATTTTACGCGAATTGTGACCGAGGCTTGCTTTAAACTTCTTGAGGTGTGACAAAAGCTGGTGTTTTTCTGGGCGGCGAACAAGGATTTGAAATCGTATTTTAGAAACTCACGTAACTTTGCTGGATAATGTTGGATGACAGAAAAGTCCCCCTTCAGAGACTGAACTTACAAGAGCAGGGGCGTCGAAAGTGGACACCGAGTGCTTCTCGGGGTGGGAACGAGAAACTGGATACGGATTTCAAAAGCTTCCGTAAATTTTCTGGATATTTCTGCAATGAGATAAAATGGCTTTGCGTTCGAGTTCCACACCTCCGCATTTTCATTCCATACAGCAACTTAACTTTCAGGTCAGTCGTGGGAAAATATGATTGCAATAGGAAATTGCATCTATGAGCTTTGTTGCCACTTGGTTAGATGGTGGAAAAATTACACATATCCACCGAGCCCCGTTAGGGTTTGAAAACGAATGTGTGAAAGTTACTGCTGAGAGAAATCTAATGTACAGAAAACTAAGTAGGGCCATCTTGCGAAAGGCTTACTCAAATACATTATATAAAGATTTTATTAGTAGGTAAATTAAATACTTCGCATTTGTATTTTAATCGTCTTGGTATTGTTGTTCGAGGCGCTTTTACATTTGGATGAAGTAGAAAAAGGTATACGGACTTGACGAGGAATTGAACCCGGGCCCTCTCGCATCCTAAGCGAGAACCATACCCTTAAACCACCGAACCCCATTAGTGTTTGTAAACAAATATGCGAACGTTACTGCTGAGAGCAATTTACTGTACAGAAAACTAGGTAAGAACATCTTGCGAAAAACTTATTCCAATACACATTAAAGGTTTTATTAAGAGGCAAAATACACGCTTCGCGTTTTAATTTTTCATCGTTTAAGTGTTGTTGTTCTACGAGCTTTTACATTTGGAAGAAATAAAAACAGGTGTTCGGGCTCAACCTAGAACTGAATCCGGCACCTCTCGCACCCTAAGCGAGAATCATACCCCTAGACCACCGAGTCTCGTCAGGGTTTGTAAAGGAATGTGTGAACGTTAATGCTGGGAGCAATCTACTGTACAGAAAACCAGGTAGGAACATCTTGCAAAAGGCTTATTCCTATCCATTAAAGATTTTATTAGCAGATAAAATACATGCTTTGTGTTTGAATTTTTCGACGTTTAAGTGTTGTTTTTCTACGAGATTTAAAATTTTGATGAAGTAAAAACAGGTGTTTGGGCTCGACCGGGAATTGAAACCGGGACCTCTCGCACCCTAAGCGAGGGTCATACTCCTAGACTACCGAGTCACGCTAGTGTTTGTAAAGGAATATGTGAAAGTTACTGCTGAGAGCAATCTACTGCACAGAAAACTAGGTAGGAACACGTTACGAAAAGCTTTTTCCGATACATTACAGATTTTATTAGCAGCTAAAATACATGCTTCGCGTTTATATTTTTATCGGTTTTATATTTGCTCTAAGATCTCTTATACTAAGATGAAGTAAAATGAGGCTTTCGGGTTGGACCGGGAATTGAGTTCAGGAACTCTCGCACCCTAAGTGAAAATCATACCCCTAGACCTCCGACCCACGTTGGGATTACTACAGAACTGTGTAATCTTTTTTTAAAAGCAATCTACTGTATAGAAAACTCATTAGAAACATCTTAATAATAATTTTTCCAATACTGTAAAGATTTTATTAGCAGATAAAATACATTGTTCGCGTTTATATTTTTATTGTTTGGATGTTGCTGTTCTACGAGCTTTTAAACTTGGATGAAGTAAATAGAGGTGTTTGGGTCCGAACCCAGAGCCTCTCGCACCGAAATGGAAATTCATACCCTTCGGTTAACGATCCTTGTCATACCAACTCGACCCAAGCATTCAAAAGAGGATCCTGTGGAACTGCAATTATAATTTTACAGCAGATAGAAAAGAATCATACCTTCTTTACTCCTGGTTTATTAAAATTACGTTGAAAACGACAGATGAATTGTAAGTCGCGTTTCTTCAAAATGGTTAAACACAAGCGGCTCGTCCAGGAATTCAGTTCTGGACCTTCCACTCCGAAGCGAGAATCATAGCCATAGACCAGGGCGTCACTTGACAATGGTTTGAAATTTGGAGGTCCGTCGCCAAAAGCCCTCGTGTGAATGAACAATGCGACTTTTATATTCACTCACTCACTCATAGACCAGGGGTGTCAAACTCAAGGCCCACGACAAACTTTTTTGCGGCCCCCACAGTATATCGGCACACAATAATAAAAAATAAAATATCAAAATTTCTAACCAAAATAGGAAAGATAATAGCAGAGAGGAAATGTCAAGTGTCAGGATGTAAGCATTAAATTTTTCTTTTTCTTTTATTTATGTTTATTATAAGGTAGTATTTGAAAAAAATGTACGTTTCAAGGAATTTTGATTTATTTGAGGTCCTCCAAAAGTTAAACTTTGTTTTGCCTAAGTTAGTCTGAGTTTGAAATACCTGGTTGAAATATTGATGCGTGGATAATTTTATGAGAGCCGTTTATTTGGTAAATTTTATCCAATGAATGCAATTCAGTGGGTACACATTTTATGTAATTCAGATTTGCCAAAAGCTTTGCGATGTAATTCGCTCCCTAGATCGACGATTCGATTGCAGTGTCCACTGACGTCATGGAATGTCGAGGGACAATTATTTTTGAAGTTCCACCCTGTCAACAGAAACTTGACAACTGGATGGCACTTCATCTGATTTCCCGTTCGAGATCACGAGATCGGAGGGTTCTCTCGTTCCGTGTTCACTCAGGATATTAAATTGTAGAGCTGGAATTAGAACCCGCGATAATGTCAAAACGGTGCACCCGTTGATACACTTCCGGGAATGATATCGCGGGAATTGAATCTCATTTGTACTGGGCAGTGTGTGAGGAAATTAACAGCAAAGCTTGCTCTAATCTCGGCCCCGGAAAATTAATTGTATTTTTATGAAGAAAAGTGTGGAAGTAGAAAAATGTTTCGATTGTTTTTCAGAGTATGGAAAATATTTTTCTGCTATGATTTTAATGTTTATCCCCACTGTGACGTTTGTGAGAAAAGTTATGTTAGAGTGACATTTATTAATTTAAATATTTGGTTGATTTACATCACAGCGCTATTAAAATTACAGTATATACATTGAAGTTATTAAAAAGATTGTTTAGATCATCAAAGTCTCAAATTGATGTTTCTAAGGGAGGAGGTCACATCCATTCTCTGTGAAGTTTTCAAAACCGTCTTCTTTCTCTGCTCTATTTAGGGTCTCTGGATGTAAACGTTCGGCCTCTCCAGAGTCTTATCCTCGAGTTACATCTGGTTCGTAGGAGGATTAGGGGGTTCCTCGTGGTGTCAGTTGCCAAGGCGATGCCCAAAGACAACACCTCGCAATATTTCAAGGGTGCAGATATACTTAGGAAAGTGGCTATCCTGTCCTCGAAAGAAGCCGATTTTCAGTTGTGTGGGGTTAAAACGCCACACCACTCATAGCAATTCATTGCAGAGTGAGTGAGTGAATATTTGCGTCGCAATGTTCAGCTATTCGAGGGCTTTTGACGACGGACCTCGTAATTTTGAACCATGGTCAAGCGACGTGGACGACACCTGACTTGGAACCCCCTTTTTTAACTACCGCACCACATCAACGGAAGGACACTTTGTAGTAACGTTCGATTACCTCTTACATCCGAACCCTCTTGTCTACCTGAAAATCCGACTAGATGTGTAGGAGGAACAGAATAATCCACAGACATTATTTCCAATCTAATTAATTAATTAATTCTTATTAACAATTATCAAACAGGCACAATAAACTTCTAATTAAGGTATATGAATTATAGTAGAGTGTGTAGGTGAGATTCTATAACACGGGGATACTACTACAGACCCTCAACTGAACCTAAGATAGCTTAAATACGCTCAAATATAACTACGTCACACACTAATAACTAGCTTCGACTTAATCAAATACACAGTACCTGAACCTTTAATACATCGGATCCTACACTGGAACTTGCAGGCACTCTTTTCTGCCTGATCAAATGACGCGCTCTGCAATCTTTAATTAATTCCACTCTGCTTTTCAATCTTCAGCTAACAACTAATTATCAAACTTCAGTTAAACTCCTATTTGCACACATTTGACGTGTCAACAACAACGTGTCAACAAATCACTTCCTTCCTTCCTTACTGCCAACTCGCGAAAACCGAATTTATATAATATACCTCATTTACATAAATCACGTTTGCTTACTCGATGAAAGTTAGTTGAATTAAATATTTTGTTTAAAGAGATAAGAAGATATTAGAGGAACCGTGTATAGATCCGTCACAACTTTGAGCCAAGACAGATTTAGCATGCATCACTGCCTCTGCAAGAGGCACTTCAGTGGTACTAGGGTTCGAACTCTTGACACACCAGCCACGAGTCCTTGATACTGATAATGATCACACACACACATTCAACATGAATATACAGGGACGTTTTAAGACTTCTTAAGATCCTGGGCCCCTACAAAAATTTAAGCTCCCCCATGACCCTGAAAAGTAGACAGCACAAAGAAATGTGCATCACTTATAACACGCCAGTACAAACCGGCTCGACCAACTATCACCTTTTGGCTGCATGTGCAATGATGGTGTACGGTGATTGTTTTAGTTTTGTACGTGTATGACAAGTCAATTGTAGCCAGTTGACGTATCGTCCGAAATTCCCAGTTTTTCGGAGAATAAAACCGGAAATAACTTTTGACCCTGTCACGGGTCTACTCAGATTCTTCTCACTGACAATCCTCTTGGGGGAAAAGGGGTCCTTAAAATTTAATTTATTGAAAGCCTTCCTTCGAAGAAGATGTGAGTGTGTAAATTTAGACTCGTATATAAAGATTAAACTTTCTAGTTAAAAGGGAGAGGGAGGTTAGACTGCTAACGGCTAGAAGTGATTGATTGAACGGGAAGTGAGGCGTGGATACTTCGTAGCTGATTATTGCATTATTAAAATTGACGATTGGTCAATTAGGAATCAATTTAGATTAGGTTGCTAAGAATTCGAAGATATTGCCTAGACGTAAGTAATCGGATTAATTAAAGTCTTATCGTATCTCGTCTACCTCGCTACTGTTTTCCGTATTTGGTATTTTGGGTGCATTTCTAAACTTGGTTAATAGAATTTGTGTTGTTGTTCGTAACTAAAAATAAATTGAAGTTATATTGACTATGGCAAATCTTCCTTTCGACCCCTCCACACTGAGAGATAAGGTAACTCATCTCTCACAACCGTTAAAATTATTCGAGTTATAATCTTATTAAGATTGAGTTGAGAACGAGACAAGGCCCCTATTGCGACCGAGGCCCTGGGCCCAGTTGGTCCATGCCTTAAGACGTCCCTGTATATATATTGAATTATTTCTATCAAATTAAAGACTTTAAAAGTGAAGAAAACAGAAAATTTGTTTGGGGTTTTCTTAATGAGAATTACTTGCACTCTTTTAACGCGTATTATAAATTGTTTTTTTTTTAAATAAGAAGGATGAGTGGCAATCCTTTTATTATTAAAAGAGAACCCTAATTACTTGACATGTCAGAACAATTTGGGAGACATCATCCATTCCATACAACAGAAAAGACTTTGGCATCTTCTGGATGTCAAGAACTATCTTCGGTGGAACTGTCTCTGCCTAGATTCGTACGTCAAATCTGTTTCGTTTCGAGTGCCCCTCCCCCTTATCAATGTTACAGCAATTCTAGAAAAGGAGTTTCTATTAAAAGGAAAAATGTGCATCAAATTCCGTTTTATTTGCATAAAAAGGGTTTAAAAAACTGTGTACAATTTCCCTTATAAAATAATATAATTGCTCTTATAACAAAGAAATATAATTGTGTCGTAGCCTTTCACTACCCCTATGATTATTAACTCCCCTTCGCATATTATCTAAATCTGAATATGTTGGATCCATAATTAATTACAACTAAATTAATAAATCAATATTATTTATTGACCTTTCTTAATAGGTCAATACACAAATATTATTCAAACTTTAAGAACAACAAATTACAGTGGAGTGCGAGAAGAATCCGATTATGAACGACGGAATACTAACTGAAACCACGGAGAATAACGTATACAATCAAACTACGCATTTATATCTAATTTATGAAAATAACTGACCTGATACCTTTTTCTTAAGGCAGGTTTCTCTAATACTGGATTGCTCTAAGGAGCGGCTTCAATCTTTGATATCTTTCAGTTCCGTCCCGAACCGAATTAATGAACCTTTTTCAATAGTCTTCTCCCGGCGAATATATTTCCACTAGATAAACTAATCTCTCAGAATCACCTTCTTAATCAACTTCGTAATCATCCTCATAGTCATCCTCGTAGTCATCCTCCTCTCTTCATTTCATTTCTCCCTTTTATATCTTTTTCGAACTCGCTAAACCCGAAACTATCCTGTTTGCATAAGTCACACTTTTGGCTCTCGGCGGAGATTGGTTGAAATAAATAAAATATTTAAAGATTTGAGAGAAGGTTAGTGAAACGCGTAAGCACCCGTCACAATTTTCCTTATAAACAGAGTAATTGCAGCCCAAAGAACTTGCACTTTGCATTGAATACCGGACCGCACGAGGCCGTTTTTAACCTCCCCGGTGCCCTAGGCACTTCAAGTTGTTTCGCCCCCACAATATTTCCAGAGCATCCCCCTCTTTCAGTTCTTACGTTACCTGTTTTTCTGCAGGATGGATTTTCTAAGTACAGTAGAACGTCGTTTATCCGAATCCATTGAGACCGGACCCCGTTCGGATACGCGATTGTTCAGATAACCGAAAACCGAATGCGATCCATACAGTATATGATACTAGACACTATACAAATATTGAAAATCATCCCATGCGGGAAACGTGCTTGAAGAAAAAGCAAAATAGGTGAAAAATGTCGCAATTTTACCTTTATTGTGGAAAATAATCACTTATATTTCGCTGTACCGTTGTACACCTTCGTTTTATCGCTGCAAAGTCTCTCATTCTCTTGAGCAGCAGTAGTTGAATAGGACAGCACTCTGACTGTTGTTCCTACCACTCCATAGCTGTCTCTAACGCATTAAACGCGTCAATGCATGCTGTGTACTGTCTACATTGAAGGGTCATAGGTGGGCCTTCATTTGAGTAGGGTCCCAGGGCCTGAAGAAGTCTTAAGATGTCCCTGGTTACTGAAATTTCAGATGCTTGACCATTGATCGTGAATCTAAGTTATGCGATTCGTCACCAAATTTCCCGTGATACTTTAATTTCGACATTTCATCCAAATTGGTCTGTTCATTTTAGCAACGACTAAAAGTTGTCGATCCACTGTTTTAGAAAAACAGAACGGTAGAAAGAGACAAACGATTAATACAACAATGGATTATTCTTTTAAGAAACCGCAGACGAGGTGAAATACATAATCCGACAACTCAAACTAGATGCAGACAACGATAGTGATGATGAATGCTGCAGACGAGATGAAAAAAAATTCCTTCAGGTAAAGCATTTAGTTTCACAGGAGAGGTCAACAAAGAACTTAATCGACAATGTTTCGTTAACAAGCAGGGAATCTAATGTAAACTTTTGTAATTCGAATGCAAAAAAATTGCCCGGGATATAGTAAAGAAAATTCAAAATACATTATGTTCCCATTGAATTTTATACTGCACTTTTTTTCTTATATATAGAGGGCGCTTTTGTGGAAGGGAAAAAAACATCGCTTTAAGTTTTGAACTTTTTCGAGGCTACAAATAAGTTCTTAGAGTAAATAGAAGCTCGTTTTCCAACGCTAATAACTAATAAGTGACAGATATCCAATTCTGATAAAGCACAAATTATGACACTGATGTTAATACAGTTTTTAGCCCGTTTTTCACGTAGTGGAACAAAAGCGCTATTAGGACGCAAATTTCGTCTTCGTTCCATATTTTGTCGTACCTTTTTCTCAGCCAATAAGCAACCCATTGACCTCGAGTTTTCGGCATTGGGTCGCATTTGTGCCCTAGATGAGCCGAATCATATTCAAATTTTCCCATAGTTTTCCCGAATTTTCCTACAAATTTTCCTGAATTTCGCTAGTTTTTTGCTTTTTTTATAGTGCTGATACAGATTTGTGTCATTATTTCTTTTCAGCTCAATAGTAGTTCATTTAGAGGAGTGGTACAGTACTACTTTCTGTAAGTAAAAAAAGTTCATTAGTTGCATTATTGTGAAAATACAACATGTGAAAAACGCACTAAAATTACTTGGCCATGCCAATGATTGATATCTTGTTTCAAAACAAATTCATTAATTAAATTAAAAATGAATAAATAGTAACAAAAATAGTACTCTAACAGCATATATTTAAAGGAAAACCGTTCGTTGTGACCCTGTAGCGCAATGGATAGCGCGTTGGACATTTAATCCAAAGTTTGCCGTAATTTCTGAGATTGTTTTCCAAAAGGCTACAAGTAGGGATTGCAATATCGGACCAAAAGTTCAATACCGGTATTCGGTATTTTTTAGATCTTAATACCGGTATTAGAAATTTTTGGGGGAAAAAAGAAAATACAGGTGCTTCTTTGCTTTATTAGCCAGTTTTATTTGTAATTTTAAAATTAATTAATTAATTTGTTTGTTTAATTAATTAATTTGTAGTTTTTAAATTATAACAGTGTATAAAGAATCACAAAAAAGTAAAGAAACATTTATTTAAATCACAAAAAAAACTGTAAATATCCGTATTCCATCTGCGGTACTAATACCAATTTTTGAAATGTAATCTTAAAAAAATATAATGCATTAACTGTGCTGCAATTAAGCCTGGAACGTAATGATAGGCGCAAATTACCAGCTGTCGAAAACGCTCTTTCGACATTTAGTCTAGTTGGTGGCATTGTTAACAATGCGTGACCTTCTTTTTACAACTATTTACTTTTAAATCCCTCATCTTTAAATAAATCGATTTCTCGTCAGATGGTTTTGGATACAGCTGATTTCTGTATTCTATTTTGGTTTGTTGAATTTTTTTACCTATCGCTAATTCTAATTTTTGTTCGATACAATTTTTCACTATCGACATTAGTGTCCTCGTCATCTTCAATAACTGTACCGAATCCTTCTGTATGTGGAAAAGATTTGTGGGTAAAACATTCTAAAAAATTTACTATATACTTGATCAAATATGAATTGGTTAGTCTCTATTCCTCTTTTTCATTTTTATTTTTAAAATCATGATGATATAAAACACAAGTATGGTATACAAAAGCACAATGTGAATAACAAACTCCCCAATTTAAAAAACATCGAAGAAATACGCACTTTCTTCACAACTACAACCTTGTTTTCACAGATACGAATATCAGACTGCGAATCCTGCGCGTGCGCAGTATCGCTCTAAGCTGTAATAGGATAGTTTTGGCTCGCCTTCTTGGATGGTTCACATATTTTATCCCTTCTGATTGTACGATGCCACTTTATATTTATAGTCTAATTGATTTCGCTCGTTAGGGAAACATAAACGTATATTATTCTGTTAGGTTGGCGATCCCTGAACATATAGTGGAGACAATGTAAGAAAATTCTAGTAAATACCGAAAAACCGGTATTTAAACTTGTGAATATCGGTATTACAAAATTGTACAAATGGCTCAAAATACCGGTAATCGGTATCCCGGTATACTGGTAATGCAATCCCTAGCTACAAACAATAGATCTGTTTGAAAGAAGCCTTGTTCTTTGTGTTCTTTTCACTTCTGCACAGAACTTGCTAAGAATGGTGTAGATAACCTTGGCATTGGAACAGGTATCAATGGAAGACCATTCTATTCACTAATGAATCCGGATTCAGCATAACCGTTAATCCTTGATGCTTTTTCGTGTAAGGGAACCATAGACCACTAAAAATGTCCTTCAACGTCAATAAAGATAGTAGCGGATGTCAGATGGATAGTCGAACCACCCTGGATAGCTTGGGCTGGCAAGAATTTGCACAAAAACAGTCCAATAAAACAACTTTAGATATTTTTATCTTTGTACTTTAAGGCTTTAATCGACTAATTTTATCGGAGTGATAACTGCTTTAGGCACGTTTTGCTGAAAAGTAAATCTAAATTACACGGCAGATTCGGCTGCGTTAGCTCGTTCGGATTTGCTCGGCTCCAATCGGCAATTGTGCTTGGGTCTCGTTTAGTTTTGAATTGAAAACTGTTTAGTAGTGTGTTTTTATTGAGCAAAAATTTCATGCGCACTTTTTAAAGAAAAATAAATTATAGTTTGAAAAAAACTAAAAAACACGCTTTTATACTGAATCGAACTAAAAAGTAAAAAAAATAATTCTTAATAAAGAATAAAATGATTATAAAGAGAAAATGAATGTCATTGGGGGTAAAAGCGTGGGGTGCTTTGTACTACATTTTTACACTAATTCAGCTTTTCGGAATATAGAAGTAAGAAATTATAACAATCGATACATTTATAGAACACCCCACGCTTTTACCCCAATGACATTCATTTTCTCGTTAATCATTTTATTCTTTATTAAGAATTATTTTTTTACTTTTTAGTTCGATTCAGTATAAAAGCGTGTATTTTAGTTTTTTTCAAACTATAATTTATTTTTCATTTTTTAGTTTAATCTACAATAAAAGCGTGTTTTTTAGTTTTTTAAACTATAATTTATTCATTGTTGAATTTATCCTTGGGTTTGATATTTGAAGTTGGAATCACGTGGCTGTGGAAATAGTGTTGCTCTTCAATGGATATTAATTAACGGGTCTGAAGTGTATTTATTCTCTCCGTTTACGAGGCCTCGGATGAGTTCCGTATATGAAAGGAATTCCGTATATTAGATTTTGTCTCTTTTTAACAGGTCAAACAAATAAAAGTGTGTAGAAAAGAAAAAGTTCGAATTAAAAATTTTTTTAATGTACCATGTTTTTATAACGGACTAAAAAGTATAAAATTCCTCCTTTTCGTTTTTGTTTTCTTTTTTCACATTTTCATGCATTATCATCCACTTCCTAGCTATGGTCCAAATTTGAAGTCTAGCTCCTCGGAAAGTCACACAATTTAAAATCAATTACAAAATTCCACCCGGACAGACATTAAAGAAAGTGAATTAATATAAAAACATGGTAATATTAAGTGTCAATCGTTTTTTCACCTTTTAAACATGTTCCTTTCATATTAGTTCGTATCTATCATTTCTAAACGTATTGCTTTATAAAAATAAAAAATATTTAGCAGTTTGAACGCAAATTATTTTTTTTTCCACATGCACGAGCCTTTTTTTTATTTTCATTTTCAGAAAAATGTTTATATTATGGTTAGTAATTGCTAACACACACCCACCCTACACTTTCTCAGATACAGAACACCTCTTTTGTTGGTTTTATTTCTTTCAACCAAAAATGTTTTTTATACTTGCATATAATTAGCTTTAAATTCAAAACACTCGCTTTAGGGTATCACCTTATTCTTTTAGTCGCTAAATCTGAAATTAGTCGCCAAATCTGGAAATGATGTATGAAATTAGTCGCCATGTCTGTAAATGGTAGTCGCCAAATTTTAAAATATGTGCAATAAGTCGCCAAATATGGAAGTAGTATATGGAATTGTCGCCAAATCTGATTATTCTTATTCCTGACGATCCTGATAAGGACAAGGGAACAAAATTATGAAATTATTGTAGTGTCATCAGTCCTTCACAAGTGTTCGAAATTTCGAATGAATCCGATCTTTTTAAGTGGGTAAAAATCGAATTCTAAGATTCCGTTACATGCAAGTGAAACTTATAAAAGCGTGTTAATAAACGGCTTTCAGGGCATAAGTTTTCCTAGCCTTTCATAGTATACGGTGTGATACAGGTATATAAACGATACATACATATTATCGCAACTGTATTGATGACATTATATGAAGGCAAGCCCATGGTTGCCAATTTAGCGCGTATGAGACATGGGAAATCAGGGTTGCCAACTTGGTGAGTTATCTTGAATCACATAATTATTTAAACATTGACATCTACAGAAAATGGATGAAATAAGCAAACCCATTGATGAAAGGTCTCGATAAAGAAAGCTACTTAACGCCCGCATGCGAAAATATAATAATACATCCGAACAATTGGATTCTCTCGCCCAGAATGAATCAGAAGTTTTCACTTCTATCGTGTGGTCATAAGTGAACACACAATTTTTTTTTTTTTTTTATAATTGAATGCTCGTTCAAATGGAGCTCATCTCGCCAACGAATTTTCGGAAAAGTAAGATATTCACCGGATATATTAGTCTACTAAATATCCCTCTCTCTCCTTTTAATCTCAACCCAAATTAAGGGGTTGATAAGGATTTCCCAAGATTTAGAATTAATTGAGGCATTAGTTCTAAATCTTGGGAAATAAATTACAACTTTCCTTCTCCCTCCTAGGAAAGCAATGCTGCTGAAGAAATGTGACCGGTGGCCAATGAGATTCATTTACTGTTCATTTCGAATATAACTCGCATTCTAAAATCAATATAATTATAAAAAGGGACCATACTTACCATGATGGAACACACTACCATGCTTTTGTATTGTATCAATGCGTATATATATGTATCTAATTCCGCTTAAATTTGTCCTATTCTTCTGGAGATCATCTACCAAAAGGAGAAAATTATCTTCATTTTTAACACGAATGTATAAAGAAAAAATATAATTCAGCAAAGAATTCGCCAATAACTTTTTTTATATGAATTGGAAAGAAAGATAAATGTTTCAAAATACAATCGACTCTCCATAATTCGAAGTTGGAGAGCCCGATGGAAAACTTCGAATTATCAAGAGGGTGGAAAAAAATTCCTAAAATACACGAAGAGAAATTTTTTTCTAACACATTTACTTGTAAATTTGAAACTATGTAATAAAACAACACAATTATACATATGTATAAAATTATTATAAAATATTTTAAAAAAGTATATGTTATATATATAGTGTGGCAGTGTTCATCAAAGACCCATTTCCCTTCGGGAACGAGTGACGCCTGAAGGGTCAAGCAGTTTCTCGCGGGAAAGTATCCCAGGGGGGACACCCCGGTTCTGATGTCCTAAGGGAAGTCAACCTCTGACCTTCCTTGATCTAGCCGACAGTAAGGTACCGGTTTCAAAGTACACCGCGCGAAGGGGGACTTTGGACCAATAGAAGAAGGGTTTCACCAAATACGTCCAAAGAGAAGTGACTATATATATATATATATATATATATATATCCCGTGTCACTTTCGTGGGCGGGACGTATTCCACCTTTAAAGAGACTCTGGAATCGAAAAAGAGAGCGACACCAGCGCAGAGACATGACATGTCTCCAACAGTCTCTCCAATTCCAACAGCCTTACCAGCATCTGCACCCCAGCGCTTTTAAAGCTCGTTTTAACACAGCCTTCATCAGGAGCAAATATCAGTGCACTCCACAGCACTGCCTGTTATAGAACATTGTCGACCCGGCATAAGCCCCCGCAGCAACATTATAAATATTTTATAGAAGTTAAAAATCCTGAATTAAAAGAATACATTAATACACATTTATACGCATATCTTTTTCACAATATTGGATCATCTTTTCTGAACCCATGTGTATCAATGCCACGTGTTAAACGAAAGATATGGACGACCGACAACAGGTGAGCTTGGTCTACTGTCAACTTAAATGAACGAAATTAATAAAAGTGTCTTTTCCCCTGAGGAACTAGAAAACACTAAGAAGGGGTAACAAACACATGGTCATCAAAGGGGCTACCTTACAGGGGAGACGCGCAAAGACAATACAATACAAAACTTGAAAGCTCCAAACTGTTTATTACAGGACTGCACATGATAGTGAGTGTTCGAAATGTCGAGAGTTTTATAAGACAATTTCGAATTATTGCGTGTTGTAGTCTGGCCAGCCACAGATATTACTGCGAAACATCAAGTGTACCAAAACGTATTGTTTTAGTTCGAAATATCAAAAGTTTTTCTAGGGACTGAGCATATACTTCGAATTATCAAGAGGTTCGTATTATCGAAGGTTTGAATTATCGAGAGTCAGCTGTAGTAGGTTTTTCCATGGTTTTAAAAAGTATCCCCATTTAATTGAATAGGCAAAACTGCATTTGTTGTAAGCAACGGAATATATCAAGTAGTCTCCATGTTAAGAACGGCGAAAAATAATGGTATATAACAAAACAAAGGCAAGCTACTAGTTTATAGATACCGCATCTGAAATGATACTGTGGCCGTGATAAGCTTGTGGTTATGGTTGGCGTCTTCCGGAATCGACCCTTAAGGCCATTGAAGAGCCGCCGAGTTCAGGGGCTGATGGCCGTTCAATCTATCAAGGCTCAAAATCCTCCCGTTGGCGTGGTGTGGTACTCAGATATTGTCCTCGTCACTTGACTGGGGTTCAAAATTATGAAGTTCGTCACTAATAGCCCTCGTGTTGCCAGAAGTACAACGCTAATAAGCACACACTCACTCCCCATCATTTGGGGATTTTTTTCCCTTCTAAATTTAAGGAAAGGAATCATTGTAATGAAATTTTTAAGAAAATTATATACTTTTTATTGAAATTGTAAAATAATAAATTGCTTGAGACTGTGTGCCTCTATGTCAGAATACTTTATTCTAGACTTCCATGAAAACTTTACACTACCTTAAAAAAATGCACGCTTTCTTTCTCCCTTATGTTCCTATATTATTCCTCATGTTCCAAGGGTGAAGTAAAATATACGATTGCGTTGTGTCTGTCTGTGCGTGCGTTTTGAATTTATCCCTCTCCAATTCTCCCGCTAACCTCAATCCAAGCCAAATCTTGCCCGTGGCGATATCTCACAAAAGTCGCCACACAAGCCGCCAAACCAACCGTGCTTCCCGATAAGAAAACTCACCTTATTCCGGCCGACAGAAGCCAATTTCCTCCCAAGCGGAAAAGAGTTTTGACGTAATAGGAACAAAGAGAGGGAGGGGGACGGAGCAACCCCACTCATCCCAACCCCGTCTTCCGAGGAAGAATCTGTGACAAAAGTCAGCGATGACAACGCTTTTCAGAATTCCTTTATATCAAGGAAAACCCGATAAAAACAGTTGAGGGAAAGGTTGAAACACAATGGAAGCGTTATCATATCTTGGAATCGTTCGAATGTTAGTTACATTCCACTCATTGCATACTTCCATCTTTTCGTCGAGGGATTGGTTGGAATCTTACCTTCGTTTTGTTACATATTCCATAAGTGTATAAAGTTTTGTTGGTGTCATTTTTTTTTCAGGAGATAATTGTCCCGTGAAGGGTATGGCGGGTTTTCGTGAAGAAGATACCTTTGTTTTGGACAAAGGCGTTTGAAGAGTAGTGTGAATCAAGATGGTTAATCTGGGGGATAGAAGACAAGAGAAAGAATTCGATTATATATTTATTTTATTTCGGGAACTGTAATTAAATAGATTTGTTGGAGGAGGTACTTAACTTTTTGGTAGCCACCATCTTTACTAACAGTTAAATCAAGATTACTTTCCTACCGATTTCGAAACAAAAGGATGTGGATGAATGGGCAATTAATTCGTTGTATGAACTACAGAAAATAACAAAGTTTTACAAATGCATGAATTTTCTGGTGGTTTACGCTTGTTGTTTAAAAACTGTTCAATCCACTTTGAAGACTTTTAACTTTCTTCAATTCTTTCTCTAGTGTGGTGGTCATCGCTCTCATTCTCGGGATATAAATTTACTTGGTATTTACGTACATACCAACAACCAATTTTGCTAAAAATGTCGCCAATTCAAAAGTGTTGTCAAATGCAGTTATCGCTATTATTGTTTTAGAGCATACACGGGGACACATTGGCGTAACGGAGAATATTAGCCCCCCTCCCTTCAAAGTCAAGTTTTGGGCACCTAGCCGGAGCTTACAGGAAATTGCAAAACCATATCATTGGGGCCCCTAGAATCCAACACCCCACACGATGCGGGGGTTGCGAGGGTATACGTAACACCACTGAGGGAGTAAATTTCCACTATTGGCTGTATATCGCAGCATTTAGAGGCGGGTTTTTCTTTTAATTGTAAAAATTGGTCGATAATAATTGTAAGTAAGTACCATTTATTTGATTCTGAATTCTAAAATATCTTCCCTTTCGAGAAAAATTCCTATTAGTTTATTAAATCAGAATTATATCTCCTTGTGATTTAATGTGATTGATGAAATTAAAGGAATTTATTTTCAAAGTCTTACCTGAACAGCAAAGTCAACAATAAAATGGGGAGATAATTTTATCTTTGCATGTATTTCAATACACCTGATTTCAATTAACAATCCGAGGAACCCAACTAAAAACGAGCACAATAATTGATAGGGGCTTCAAAGAATTGTTCCCTTCGGTTGTCTCACTTACTTCCTAAGCGTATGCACGAGTGAGGCCACTTTCACACTAGTCAACTTATGCGGCACATAACAGAAGGAGCAGACAGTCGGGAGCTAGTTTAGAAGTCCCTGCCCATGTGGTCAACTGGTTTTCACTGCAGTACCTCACCCTCAAGCACTGGAAAAAAACCACATTATCTTCTCTATTAGTTGATTCAAGTTCGAGGATATTGTAGAAGCCATACACATCACAAGCGGCTACTTGTGTATTGAAAACGGTGAAAGCTTTTTATTACTTCTTGAGACTCAATCATTGCACCTATTAGTCCGGCACTTCTTTTTCAGTCAACTTTGTGTCTTTTTGTGAAGGGAATTCTCTCCTCTCTTCACACTAGACAAGCTGTGACAGAAGACGAGTTGACTGACCCAAAGGGGCTTCGAATGAAACCAGCCTGAGGTAGGATTGCAGCATCCTGGGTAAAATCCTATTTTGGTGCACACCTTGACAACGATTTTAAAATTGCGCTAAAATGACGCCAAAGGGCATTTTTCAAATTTGAAGTTACAGTTGCTTGAAACAAGATGGCACCCCTTCTGAAAATCAAGGATGGCATTATTGTTGATATAATGAAACGCATGGCATTTTACACTACGAAACGTATTGTAAACATCATACTACACTGATCAAATTAATTGGCAGACATGGTAAAAAACGGTTCTTTTAAAGAACTCTAGCTTTTAATCATTACGTACCTTAAGTAGACGATAAAAAATCTCTGTATCAGTACGTAGCAGAAATGACCTCTTCGTCTTGTGGTACTGACTCCACTAGAGCAGCGAAAATGTTCTTCACTTCGTCATCGTGGAACCACACTTGTATAGCACTTTGGATGATTTGTTCTTTGTGCAACTCATCTCAGCCGAACAATATTTGAGAATATGTAATAAATTCTCAGTAGGATTTAGGACTGGTTAATTACCAGGTCAATTAAGCACTTTTATATTATTTTATCGCATACAAGTCAGGACAAATATCGAATTGTGACAAGAAGCCAAATCATGTTGAAATGTTCCATCAAATATTTCAATCAATGGAACAATTCTACTATGTAATATTTCTATGTATTTGACATAATTCATCATGCATTGAAAAGAAACTAAGCTTCCAGTGCAATTTGTTGTGACCCCCCCCCTAAAAACTGCTTAGAAGGGTATTTTGCAGTCTGTTTAATAAGACCTAGCAGCAGAGTTTCAACTTCATTTCATTTAATTACACTTGATTTGTATCCTTGCACAAGAAGGTTAATTTCATCACTGAAAATAACCTTCTTCTAGTCATTGACAGTCTAGGATCGGTATTTTTGGCCCATGCTAAACGTTTTTTCACTACTTTTCTGAGTTAAAAATTGCTTTTCCCTAGGTCTTTTTGCCTTACGACTAATTTCCAGCACCATTTTTGGTACAGTTGAGTTACTCACTTCAACACCATAATCCAATAAATCCCTTTGAAGGTCTGTGCTTGTCTTATTTTGATTTATTTTACTATTTCTTATTAGAATTTTATCAGTTCTTGGAGTAATTTTCCGTTTGAGCCCACATCTTCCTTTTCTGTTTGGAGACGATCATCAGAAATATTGAAATGCCCTTAAAATTCTTGAAACGCCTGATTTGTCTACATCAACTACCGTAGCTATATCTCTCTCAGTCATAGAAGTGTGTTATTTAGAGCGATTATTTTAGAATGCTTCTTAGGAATAATATCCATCTCTGAAGAAGCAATAGTAGCACGCGTTACGTGGAATGCAAAATTATTACCACCAGCTACCACACTAAAAGGCTTGCAAGTGAACTACTAATGTACTAAAACCAATCAAATGGGTAATTTATAGTCAAAGTCGATCCGTAAGTCTTCCTGCGATGCAGCTTTCATTTCATCTGAGGAGACAAAACGTCTTTGTAAACATTTTTTTTTTCATTTTAGGGAACAGGCATATGTCACACGGGGCTAAGTCTGGTGAATAGGAAGCACATTAGGGCGAGTTTTGTGGAGGAACTATTTTACCAATTGGGATCAACGTGGTGGTGCGTTGTCATGCAGAAGATACCGGTCGTCACTCTGCCAAAACTGAGGCCGTTTATGACGAATGGATTCCCTTAAACGACGTCTTTGAGAAGTGTGTAACCTCAGAGATTTATTGAAGTGTTTGATGACGTCTTTTCAAACAGATTCAGACACCAACGCAACATTTTCCTCGTTTTGTGAAGTCGAAGGTCGTCCAACGCATTCATTATATTCGATGGATTTTCGGCTCTCTTTAAAACGCCGATGCCATTCGTAAACCTTAGATCTTGACATGGTAGATTCACCATACATCTTATTTAGCATTTCCAAAGTCTCCATTGATGTTTTACCTAAGCGTTAACAGAATTTAATGTTCAACGCTGATTAAGAAAAGTCATCTTTGCTAGATAGCGGAACAAAGCTAACTAACTAGCTTCGGAATATAACAGCTGCGCGTGCTGTTCGGTCACATGGCATGGACTAAACCACCCTGGCTAGGTAGGGGAGAGTTGTGAGAACTCATTTCAAGGTTTAACTTTAAGTACTTGCTTTCGTCTTCAGTAATGGCCGTAATTTCTGAATTTTTGGATTGGACTATGTAGGTAAAAAGTTGCTCACACACATACACTTATTACGAGATCTATGGAACTAATAGACCTACAAACTTGAAATTTAGTAAACATGCTTCTTTTGTTCAACAGAGATCTGCTAAGAACAGGTTTTACGGAATAAGGGGTTTAAAAAGGTACATAGATAAAAAAAAGATTTCCGTTTTTGAAATTAGATCTATTGACTTGAAATTTAGCAAGCATGTTTCCTTAGTTCAGCAGAGATCCCCCCCAAAATGAGTATTGAGGAAATCAACTCTGAGGGGGGGTTACAGGTGTATAAAAGATAATTATAATTCCGTTTTAAAAATTCAAACCATTTCCCTTTTAAATCAAGAGGTCATGGATTTAAGAATGTCTATCAATAGAATCGAAAGCTGAATATCAGGGCATAGATATTAATACCATATAAACAGTATACAGTCACACATCATTAAATACCTTTCGAAACAGAATACATGGCAAGTAACTTCATATCCATAAGTTTTTGTTTCCAATTCAGTATCTTCTTAATGGCAATTCGTATGCCTTATAATCACTGATTTGCATCTCTACACTTGTTCAAGGCCCTTCAGTCATTATTTTTAATGTCTTGTAACAGCATTCACTATAAAAAGTTAAATGAAAATGAATTTATGCGAATAAAATATACATTCCGAGTCGCTTAATTTGAAAAAACTGATGAATTGAAAATTTGTCTTCATGTGCTGATAAGAGTAATTAAACAGTTTAAACATAAAATCTACTCTTTCTTTCCCACGTAAAGGAATAAATTTTTCATTTTTACACTGAATTATGATAGTAACAAAATTAAATTGCATAAAAAAGCATCAAAGAATGAGTATTCGCATAGTTAAATTTTTTTTACGTAATACACTGTGTGACGGATCTATATGCGTCCTTCCACTAACCCTCATGGGAAATCTTTGGGCTATGAAATAAACAACCCTTTCCTGAAGAAGAAACCGTGATATGCAGATTTAGTCTACATCATATAGTTCAGGATTGCTTGCTGGGAGTTAGAAAAGGCAAGATAAAGTGAGATACAAGTTGGAGAGATAGATGGAAGAGAGTTAGTAAGTCAAGATGATAGAAGAGAGATAGAAAGTTAGAGATATAAAGAGATAGAGATAGTTATAGAGTGCTATATTTAATAGAAGTTACCAAGAGACTGAAACATTACGAAGTAGAAGATATCTACAGTTCAGTTCTTAGTCATATTTATGGCGCGTTTTGATATTTAAATTAATAAAGAGTTTTAAGTGATAGTTAGTCACATAAATACAGTTTAAATCAAGTATTAAGGTAGAAGATTGATTAATAAAATTATTTATTAATCAATCTTCTACCTTAATGTTTGGTTTAAACTGTAGTTATGTGACTAATTATCACTTATATCTCTTTATTAATTTAAATTAATGCATTTGGAGCAATTTATTAGAAATATTCTCCAAACACACTACTCTCGTCACTTAGCTCTGCTCCCTACTTGAAAACATCTTATTTATTCTGATTGGTTTATTTATTTTTGGAGTTAATTAAAGTGCTAAATAAATAATTAGAAATTATCATGTCGAGTCATTTTCACTTCCTCCCACACCTTTAACCAGGTCTCAAAGTAGAGAGGGGCAGGGGGTTACAACTGAAACAAAATTCGAAAATACAAATGGGATGATTATAAAAAGAAAGAAAAGTGAACATATGTTTCAAATTTATATGAAGCGAAAACTTCGAAAACGAGCATTTTCTTATTCCTGAAACATAATTCCGAAATATTAATTTGAAAATGTTGAAGTGTTCTCTTTGTGAATAATAATAGCAAATTTTATATACATAAAAGTTTTTAATATTAATACTTTAAAAAAGGGGCTACGGAAGGCATTAGTGGTCCTGCTCACTGTCGGTGTATCGTGTCGGACTCGTGGCCGGTGTATCGTGAGTTAGAGTCCTAATGTCACTGAATCTCCGTTGTGACACACGTTAAATCTGTCAATGCTCAAAGTTATCTCGTTGGCGTGGTGTGGGAGGGGGTTCCAGCTTAGGTGCTGTCGTCGTCACGTGACTGTTGTGGAAATTTGCGAGGTCCATTGCTAATAAATATTCACTTAAGAAAATATTTTACACTGTTCTGAGAATTTTACTTTGTACTTATTTTTTCTTACTACTTTTCTTGAAAAGTGAATATGATTTGTAAATTTGTATCTTTAAATAACTCGGCTTTACCGAAGTTTTAGCATTGGAGGCAATCATGTATATATATCTGATCGCAGACTAATACTGAAATGAACTCAGAAATGCTAATTTAAGGTATCCGACTATTGGCGACAACAGTTTTTTTTAAAAAAATAGAGATGTTGGGATTTTTTTGTTGATTTTAGATTTGTTTAGAACATTTTAAGAAAAATACGCTAAAATTAAGAATAGAAAAAGAAATTTTTATTACAAAAGTGGGAAAATTTATAAAAAATAGCATAAACGCGGCCCATTCTGTACCAAAGGTTTATAAACAGATTTTAAATTTTGACGTGTTGCTATGTATGTTATTCATTTTTGAAATAACCTTCAGGATAAGAGATATTTTAATTTTTACAAAAACTAGAGCACTTTATCTTTGTTATTACATGAAATTGCTTTAAAAAACAGTGGTTATATTCACATAAAGGACTGGAAATTTTGTAATAAAGCAGGATTGATAAATCTGAAGGTTAAAACACTTCCACTATTATACAGATCATACACAAAAAACTTCAGTTCATCATTGTCAAAACGTTTTGAGCAATTGCTGTCCTTTTGTTTGAGCATTTTAAAAAAAAACACATTTCGAATAAAGCGCGTTTTAAAGTATGACATCTTGCTTAAAGTAATGGCATCTGTTTTTACTAAAACACTTGTAGTTTTTGTTCTAGTGAACGGAAAATAATAAACTTGGTGTTTTTATAAAGCTAATAAGATGGCCTATAAAATAAAATCATAAAAAAATTGTCAATTTCTGGGTAGTTGGAAACCTTAACTATAGAATTTTTATTTTTCAAATACAGTGAAAATCCTTTAACACGAAACTGAGGGTGTCTGAAATATTTTAACAGGTAAAAAGAATTTCGAGTTAAAAGATATTACAAAAAGAACGAAATATATTACGAAAACGGAAGCTGTGTAGATTTTAGTTTGCAGTACCAAAATCTACACAGATTCTGTTTTCGTAATCAGTTTTTAAATAACAACCCCGAGAAGCTCCCTCTTCGATTTAAGTGAACTAGCAGTTTGCGTTTCCCCTGAGTTTTTTGCCACTGTGCTCGTAAGAAAATTCTTCTGAAAAAGAAAAAAGAGCGAGCTAAACTTACTGATTCTTATCCCCAATTCGATATACTCGTTATTGAATTCCAAAACCAACTGATGAGAGGAGTTTGTGTGTGTGTTTGTGTGTGTGTGTGTGTGTATGTGTGTGTGTATGTGTGTGTGTGTGTAGCGTTTGTAGGGGTGGAGGATAAAAGTAGATTGGATAAATAATAAACTAATGGTAAAAGAAACTTTTTAAGAAAAAAAACAAGCTTTTACTCAAATGCTCTGAAAAAGAATAGAATAAACTTTTCCCCTTTAAAACTTTTTTTATTATCACCTTAAAACATCATTACATAATTGATATGATATAAAAGTTCGTCGCGAGACTTAGTTTGAAATTTTTAGAAATCAAAATCAATCGGATCAAGTAATTCATTTTACTTGTTTACCAACACAGGTAAATCTTCGACAAGCTTTTATATCATGTAAATTGTGTAATGACCTTATAAGTTAATAGCAAAAAAAAATTTTTAAAGAAAAAGTTTATTTTATTCTTTTTAGCGCATTTAAATATAAAAGCTTGTTATTAAAAAAGTTTTTCTACTTTTAATTTATTTTTTTACTTTTCAGTTATCTCTGGACAGGTTTATCAGTCTGTTCATCTTATTCAACGCATCATTGTTGCTAGGTCGTTTGCCGGTTAATTTCGAACAGTCTAGCTAAATGAATTGTCGCAAAAAGGGTATTAGACGAAAACAGAAAAAAAAAATTTTAATCCGTAATTTAAGCAATTTTTTCAATCTTTGTACAGATCTCAGATAATATTATTCTACACACGAAAAAAAGTTTCGTGAGATTATTTTCATAAAAGATGAAGTTATTAAATATTTAATTAAAATTTTGGGTATTTTTTTTGAAAAATCGTAAAAAAAAGTTTTTCGGTATTTCATTTTTCAAATCACTAATTCTAAAAGAGCAAAGCATGAGTTGTTTTAGTACGGAATGTCGATTCATTTAAATGAAAAAAATTCATGCGCAACAATTTAGACATCATTTTCATAAGAACGCATCGATTTTGACTCATTTAAAAAAAAACCGTAAGAAATACAAATATTATCATTTTGTTAAAATCGAATTATACCGTATTGTGGCGAAATAAACGATCTTTCCAATTCTGTAGTTATTTTCTGTCTGAGTTTCATAGAAAAATAAGATCGATATTTTGAAAAAAGTCAAAACTCCAAAAAAAAGTTTCCCCTCACATTGTTCTTTATTTTGCGTCACCGAACACAGCGCAAAAAACAGCCCACAGAGATAAAATAATGATGCGTTTTAAGGTTTTTAATTAATATCTCTTAATATAAATGGTCAAAACATGCATTGTCATCCAAACTAACACACGATTTATGTGTGTGTATACAAAATTTCAGCTCAATAGGTTGAAGATATCAGTTTCATATTGAGTTGCAAGATTCCACCCGAACAAATTACATTGCAAGTTAAATGAAGGCTTGTAAAATTGGCTCGCGTCACAGGCTATTCCAAGGTTATTTCTAAGTCAAATTAGCCACCTTTCTACGAAGCATGTGAAATCATCTCTATTTTGTTTCCCACCCCTTTTAAATCTCACGTGTGCAGCTGGTGATTTCCATATTTTGTTCATTCCCAGATGAAAAATCTTTTCGTGTTAAGCGATTTTCGTTTCGAGTAAAGAGGGAAAAAATACAGGAAAATGTATAGTAGTTTTCCGGGAGTAATGTATTACATTGTGTTAACCGATATCTCGTCTTAAAGGTTTTTGCGTTAAACGTGTTTCACTACGTCATTAAAAAAATGTTCATAATATACATAATCCGAAAAAGTCAATAATAAACTTGGAACTCACAAAAGGTTGCCTTGATATTCTTAAAGCTCCCTTACGATTTCGAATTCTTTCGTCTTAACTATTCGGGAAGAAAAAGGGGATGGCTGTCTTCCCTGAATGGCGAAAATGAAAAGAAAATTCCGGGTTTCGAATATCACCTTCGTAGAAAACGTATCGGAACTGATGCCAGGTACTAGAATACATTCACAAACGATATTTCCTCGGAAAAGGCGGCGGGGGGTTGCGCAACAAGGCCTTTCAACCCCCACCCACTCAGTCTTCGATAAGCCGATTTTCCTTCTGGATAGGAAAGGGTGCTCGATCAATCAGGTTACGGTCGCGAGCAGACGAATCGCTAATGGAGATGCTATATTTATCTTCCTTTCTGGCAAAATCTCGGCGTCTTGCTTTCGATTTGTATCGTCTGCGGTTTTGCGGATGATGAGAAGATAAGATGCGAGATTACGGGAATATTGGGTTGTGGGCTGCGAGGGGTAATAATTAGAAAAATATTCGTTACAGGAGCGTTGTTAGATATAGGATATTTATATCAACAATTCATATAGGATATTTTGCTTCAACAATTCATTTGGGATATTTTACATCAACAATTAATTTAGGATATTTTACATCAACAATTCTTTTAGGATATATTACATCAACATTTCATAGGATATTTTGCATCAACATATTCATATATATTCACATAACAATTCATATCATATACACTGGTGTGCAAAAATTAAGGACGAAGTCGAAAATTAGCATATCAGCTGAATGAAGAGGCAGAGCGGACAGAAAGACCAATCAGGAGATTAAGTGAGGTGATGTACGGTAGCATATGCGCAGATATGCAGGTAGACGTAATGGGGGAGTGTCTGAGTAGTAAAGCATGTTGTCGGTGTAAGATTAGTATTTCTGGCAAAGCGATTACACACCGTATAGCAGTTAAAATCGCACCAAATTGCTGTCTCAGCGAGAAATGGCGAATAATTAATCTGTTAAACGACATCTGGATGCTTTTACCCGAGGTCGAATCATTGGGAAGTTGGAGGAAGGTCGCAGTGTGACAAGTGTGGCTGCAGAGTTCGGAATTGCTCACAGCATCGTTTCACGACTTTGGAGACAATTTCAAACTACAGGAACAGCTATCCGGGGGTTCAGTAGTGGTCGTCCACGAGGAACCACACCCGCAGATGACCGGTATATTGCCTTACAGGCCAGAAGAAACAGGCGGCAGACAGCGGGAGAAATCGCTAGACACACGACACAGGCGACTGGACGACCGATATCGCGTTTTACCGTGGCCAGAAGACTGCACGGTGGTGGTCTGTTTGCACGACGTCCTGTATGGTGTGTACCTCTAACGCCTGCCCATCGGAGGCGTTCTCTGTGGTGCCGGGAATACTGGAATTGGAGAGACAATGAATGGGGACGAGTACTCTTTACAGATGAGAGCAGATTCAGTCTGAGTAGCGATTCTCATCGCATACTCATCTGGAGAGAGCGGGGAAGCCGCAATCATCCCTCGAACAACATTGAAAGGGACAGGTATGGAGGTGGCGGTGTTCTCGTTTGGGGAGGCATCATGCGTGGTAGTCGTACAGACCTTCACATCTTCGACGCAAGTTCAGTCAACGGGACCCGTTTTTGTAACGAGATTCTTCTTCCATATGTGCGTCTTTTTAGAGGCGCTATGGGTCCGCAGTTCCTTTTCATGGACGACAATGCACCATGTCATCGCACAGTAGCTGCCGAACAGCTCTTAGAGAGTGAGGATATTGTACGTATGGATTGGCCTGCACGATCTCCGGATCTCAATCCCATCGAGCATGTATGGGATTTTCTAGGCAGACGCTTGGCAGCTCGTACCTTACTACCAGTAACGATTCCGGAGCTTCGATTGGCGCTGCAAGACGAATGGGCGCAGCAATGGCTCAACAACACATTGACACCCTCATTCTCAGCATGGGGAGACGCTGTGAAGCCTGCCTAGCAGTCAGGGGAGATCATGTCCCCTACTAAAGACCAGATATTTCTTGCTGGACACCCATCACAAGGATGTTTCGGCCTTCAGTCGCATTGCTCTCCATGCTACTTTTTCAATAAAGCTTCTTTTTATCCCTCTGATTTCTCTTTTAGTAAGTGTTGCTTACATTACTCATGTCCTTACGTATTGGGGATCTTACGGTATTAAATGTGTTGATTTGGAATGCTTTTGTACAAAGTTATATTGAAAAAACCGTCTCGTCCTTAATTTTTGCACACCAGTGTATATTCATATAACAATTCATATTCATATAACAATTCATATTCATATATATTCATATAGCAATCCATTATCATATAACAATTCATATTCATATATATTCATATAACAATCCATTATCATATATATTCATATAATAATCCATTATCATATATATTGATGTAACAATTCATATTCATATATATTCATAAAACAATTCATATTCATATATAATCATATCATATAACAATTCATATTCATATATATTCTTATAACAATCCATTACCATATATAATCATATAACAATTCATATTCATATTTATTCATATAAGAATTCATATTCATATATATAAATATCATATTATTATATTATTCATATAACAATCCATTACCATATATAATCATATAACAATTCATATTCATATTTATTCATATAAGAATTCATATTCATATATATAAATATAACAATCCATTATTATATGTATTCATATAACAATTCATATTCATATATATTCATATAACAATTCATATTCATATATATTTATATAACAATTCATATTCACATATATTCATATAACAATTCATATTCATATAACAATCGATTATCATATATATTCATATAACAATTCATATTCATATATATATAACAATTCATATTCATATATATTCATATAAGAATTCATATTCATATAACAATTCATATTCATATTACAATCCATTGTCATATATATCCATATAACAATTCATATTCGTCTATATTCATATAACAATTCATATTCGTCTATATTCATATAACAATTCATATTCATATATATTCTCATAACAATTCATATTCATATAACAATTCGTTATCATATATATTCGTATAACAATTCATATTCATATATATTCATATAACAATTCATATTCATTTATATTCATATAACAATTCATATTCATCTATATTCATATAACAATTCATATTCGTCTATATTCATCTATATTCATATAACAATTCATATTCATCTATATCCATATAACAATTCATATTCATCTATATTCATATATATTCATATAACAATCCATTATCATATACATTCATATAACAATTCATATTCATATATATTCATATAACAATCCATTATCATATATATTCCTATAACAATACATATTCATATATATTCCTATAACAATACATATTCATATATATTCATATAACAATTCATATTCATATAACAATCCATTATCATATATATATTCATATAACAATTCATATTCATATATATTCATATAACAATTCATATTCATATATATTCATATAACAATTCATATTCATCTATATCCATATAACAATTCATATTCATCTATATCCATATAACAATTCATATTCATCTATATTCATATATATTCATATAACAATCCATTATCATATACATTCATATAACAATTCATATTCATATATATTCATATAACAATCCATTATCATATATATTCCTATAACAATACATATTCATATATATTCATATAACAATTCATATTCATATAACAATCCATTATCATATATATTCATATAACAATTCATATTCATATATATTCATATAATAATTCATATTCATATATATTCATATAACAATCCATTATCATATATATATTCACATAACAATTCATATTCATATATATTCATATAAGAATTCACATTCATATATATTCATATAACAATTCATATTCACATAACAATCCATTGTCATATATATTCATATAACAATTGATATTCAATTATATTCATATAACAATTCATATTCATATATATTTATATTCATATATATTCATATAACAATCCATTATCGTATATATTCATATAACAATTCATATTCATATATATTCATATAATTCATCAACATTCATTCACATTTTCAACAACAATTCAATTTGAGGGTGTCTTTGAGATAAAATTGTTTGTTTACATTTTATTCTAAAAAAAGATTGAGGGGGGAAGAGAAAATGTTGGGAAAAGTAGGCTTATTGAGAACGAGAAAGTTTAAAAATGCATATAAAACTAAAGTAATCAATGCTATGAAATTATAGGTGACTACGATATTTTCTTTTGATTTCAAAAAAGTATTGTAAAATCCGGCGTATAACGCGCTCTTTTAACTCAAAAAATAAGCTCGAAATTTATGGTTGCGCGTTATACGCCGGGTATGAAAATAAGAGCGTTGAAATTGAAAAAAAGAAATGTGCATAGAAAAATAAATTAGACTTCTACATGTATCGAAGTACTGTTTATTTATTAGACATGACATCCCTTATGAACTTATAGGATTGTGTGTGTGTGTAGTTCAAGAAAGATATTAATTTTACTAAAGTTTGGAATAATGTCTTGAGTATAAATATCTTCAAAACTTAAGAGCATTATGCACATACATTTTAGGTTTCTTCGTAAAAAAGAGGGCGCGTGTTATACGGCTAATATACCCAAAAATTAAATGCAGCTTGAAAATATATGCGCGTGTTGTACTCCGGATTTTACTGTAAATTTGTTATATTATCACTGTTGGTCAAAATAACACAAATTTATCACAAATTTTTATAAGCAAAACGGATCTCAACCATATGGGATCGCTATACTTTTCGAACTGATTACAAAAAGGTTGAAATAGTTAGCTCGGAGCTAAATCTACACAAAGGAATTCTCGCCAACCGGCGCCAACTATAACCTAAGGCGATTCACTCGCTCATCACGAGATTTCCGGAACTATTAGACCACAGACTTAAAATTTGGCAAGTATGTTTCTTTTGGTGAGTAGAGATCTACTAAGAACAAGTTTTGCTAGATTCTACTCCCAAGAGGGTTGCGAGGGATTAAGTGCTATTTTTGATAAAAAAAAATTTCCACTTTTGATCTATCAGACCTACAGACTTGAAAATCGGTAAGCATGTTTCTTTTGCCGAGTATAGATCTGCGAAACTTTTCGGACTCGTAGCAAGCGAGTCGCGAGTTCCAGCCTTTGTGCCACTGAAGACCTGGAGTGTAGAGCAGCCGATGCACGCTTAACTTACGTAGCGTGAGTCAGTCCTCACATTGGCGTGGTGGGGAAGTTAGGAGAATGAGGTACCAGCTCAGAAGATGTCGTCACTTACCTGTAGCTCAAAATTAGGAGCTCCGTTGGCAATTACCCACGTGTTGCCTTAGAGGACGACATGAAGCAACACTCTCTCACTAAAATGCCTCGAGGGATATTTGCGATGGATCTCGTAATTCTGAACCTCGGTCAAGTGACGAGGACGATACATGAGCAGGAAACTCTCTCTCCAAACTTCTACACCATGTCAACGTGAGGACTTTGTGACGGATCTATACGGTTCCTTCCACTAACTTCTTGGGGACTCTTTTAGAGAAATATTTTGACCAACCAACTTCTACAGAAGGTAAGAAAACGTGATTAAGCAAATAAGGTTAATTATATAAATTCTGTATTTGCGAGTTTTGAGAGTTAGTTGGTGAGTGGAGGATCGTGAGTTATTGCAGTTTGAATTTTATAAAAATGCGCATTGAAGATTTCCCAGTGAGGATCAATCGGATCGGATTTGATCCCATCAAGTATAGGCGTTTCAGGCCTTAACAGTAGGACTTCGACTTTACAAGAGTACAGGTATTGTGCGTATTATTTAAATAGAAGTTAGAGGATAACTGGTAGTGCACGGCGTAGTTGAAATTGAGCTTGTATAAGTTATCGTAGAATCAGTTGAGGATCCGTAAATATTATCCCCAGGCTAACGGGTCTCACCTTCGTGCTCTTAATATTGGTCAACAATCTTAATTGGATTATTATTGTGTCTGTTTGATAGTTTGTGACAATAAAATAATTACAGTGAATCATGTTGACTGATTATTCAGTTCTCTTCACACATCTAGCCGGGTCCGAGAGTAGACAAGGGGGATTAGAGGGAAGCAGGAATAGGCACACATTACAACTTTGAGACTCTACAGATTTACTTTTCCTCAGCCCCTCTACACGATAGATCTTTAATGGCACCAGGACTCGATCTATGGACTTGATAACGCCGATGACAAATTTGTGACCATAATCTCTCGGATATCAGGGTCACAAGCTTTTGTTGAATTTGGGCTCGAAATTGTGGCTCGATTTGATTCTCGCCTACCCCAAATCTCACAAAAATTGTTACTGATTTTCACTCCCACCAATGAAGTTCTAATCGCTTACTAATTTCTTCATAAATCTAGAAAATAGCTTGCAAATTTATGCTAAACTTATAGTTGGAATTTTTGAAACAGCTATATTTCCAAATTTTCTTGGTGAAGCTTGACATTTTAAAGAATTTATACTTTGATGTATAGGTTAATAGAGATTATATTAACGAAAGATTTATTGAATCATTTCAAAATATTATCTCATTGAGCTGAACTTTCACACAGCATTGTTGCAAATTTTCCCACAATCTGTTCTTCAGTTTGCAAGGGTCATACAGTCAAACTTCCATGTAACGAACTTCTTTTTGCGAATTTCTCTATTTTGCAGACTTTTTCGTGGAACCAAGAATATTTTACTATTTTCATCATAAGATAACCTCCAAATAGTAAAGTGCATTTTCTACGTAACGAACTTTTTCTCCTGTGATTCGATTTTTTCCCTCCCTATTTTTAAAATATTTTTCAAAATATTCACTTTTTTGGCGTATTTTATGGTGATCATTGACCTTCAACTGCTTTTACCAGGTGCCTAACTCACCTAGAGTAATGAAATTAATTGCCTCAATTTTTCATACAAAAAAAACTCAAAGAAAATTAACAGATTTGTCAGCATTTTAATGTTAAGACGCATGTGGTAGTGGATGCTTAAAATTACTAAATATTGTTAAATATAATTCATCAATTTTAATGTAAAATTATTTTTTAAAGTTAAAAATACAGTGGACAATGGTTTTAAAGTTCAAAATAGTTTAGTGTTATTGTTTATTACATTGTTTAAAACTGTCAATATTAAAAATTGTTAATTTATTTATATTGTTTCAAATTGTGTAGTTAAAAATAGTTGTATTTTTTAGTGTAAAGCTAAAAATTGATACAGTGGTTTTAAAGTTAAAAATTCCTGGATAATGTTTTTTTTCTCTTTTTGTTATCTTTGCAAATTTATTTTTGGTGGATAAGATATATAAAATGAATAGATATTAATTTTTAGCGCGATTTTCACGTAGTGGAACAAAAGCGCTATTAGGACGCAAATTTCGTCTTCGTCTTCGTTCCATATTTTGTCGTACCTTTTTCTCAGCCAATGAGCAACCCATTGACCTCGGGTTTACGGCATTTGTGCCCTAGATGAGCCGAATCAAATTTAAATTTTCCCATAGTGTTTTTCCGAATTTTCCTACAAATTTTCCTGAATTTCGCTAGTCCGGGCTTTTGTAGTTTCTGTAAAAAAAATTTTTTTTTTTTGTTGCTTTTTTATAGTGCTGATACAGATTTGTGTCATTATTTCTTTTCAGCTCAATAGTAGTACATTTAGAGGAGTAGTACAATACACACCACTTTCTGTTAGTAAAAAGTTCATTAGTTGCATTATTGTAAAATATAACATGTGAAAAACGCGCTAAAGTTAATTGGCTATGCCAATGATTGATATTTTGTTTTAAAAAAAAAGTGTGAATAATTAATTTTTTTTAAGTAATGCATAGTGTTTGTGTATTTAAAGTTTGTTTTATGTGGTCTCTAAGGTTTATTTAAAAGATGAATCCCTATTTAACGAATTTTCTATGTACGAACTTTTCCCCCTCAACATCTAGCGACTTCGTTAAATAAAAGTTCGACTGTATTCTTATTGAACAATGGAACAATTTCAAAGATAAGTTGTAGCGACAAGAAAATATTCTGTTGCATCCTCATAGAACTAATTAAGTAAAAAAGAGAGCCAAACAAGAGAGTTTGCCTGAAAACTAATTTGAGGCAAAAGCCTGAAATAAAGTGACACCCTCAAGACAGTAATCTGCGTTCTCAGACAGTTATCTTTCCTCGGAGTTATCCCGTTGTCAATTGGCAGTCGGAATTGACACCGATGTGTCCGACTAATGTGGCACTTCACAGCCCTCCTCGAGTCAGGTGACCAAGGGGATGTTAAAACAGGGAAATGCACCTCTCTGCTATTAAGTCTCCAAATTGGATGTTAAGGCAAGAGTGACACGCGGAAGTCGCAGAATGTCAATCCTACCTCTTCCGCCATGTTTGTACACAGGTGACATTCAATTTAGACGCTGTGGACCGGTCTTAGGAGTCTTGACGGTTTCTTTGTT
>BMAO01009849.1:0-17269 GCA_019973975.1 Trichonephila clavata | reverse complement strand
TATATATATATATATATATATATATATATATATATATATATATATATAATTAAATATTTATATCAATAATAGTCATTTAGCATGCTTTTAAAGAGAGTTTCCTCTCTCTCTCTCTCTCTGTTGATTAAAGTTGTTTTTTTAAAAAATATTTCGTGATTCCAGTACAGAATTAATCAGATTTGAAGATTGATCCTGTGCTAGTCTAATATTAAATCACGGAAATACTTAGTTTCAGTCTTAAGGTACCTGACTACTTGCGACAACTTTAAAAAAAAAAAAAATGGAGATATGGGTTGTGGGTTTTTTTTAGTACATTTTAAGTGAGTTAGAGAATATTAACGTCGCACTGATTAGCAACACGAGGGCTTTGGCGACGGTCCGTGTAATTTTGAACCATGGTCAAGTGACGCGGACGACACCTGAGCTGGCACTCCCTCCCTCTCCTAGTTACCACACCAACGGGAGGACGTTTGAGCTCTCGACAGATTTAATGTGCATCGCTCCCCTACACGGCGGGTCTTTAGTGGTACTGGGATCGAACTCATGACACGCTAACCATGATTCGATGCCCAGACCACTTGGCTACCGCGGCCACTAGTACATTTTAAGAAAAGTATGTTAAAATTAAAATAATTAGAAATTTTTTTTATTAAATGGGAAAAAATGGGTAAAAATAAACGGGGCCCATTCTGTACCAAAATTTAATGAATAAGCTTTAAATTTTTAAATTATGATGTGTTGCTATGTTATTCATTTTTTAAAGGACCTTCAGGATCTTAATTTTTTCAAAAACTATAGCACTTTATCCTAGTTATTATATGAAATTGCCTAAAATAACAGTGATTATATTCACATAATTGATTGAAAATTTTGTAACAAAACAGTGATTGATAAATCTGAAGGTTTAAACACTTCTACTATTATACACAAAAAATTTCAGCTAATCATTTTCAAAACTTTTTTAGCAATCGCTGGCCCCGTTTGAGTATTTTGAGAAAAACACATTTGGAGTATAACGCGTTTTTTAAAATATGACATATCTTGCTTAAAGTAAGGGCATCTGCTTTTACCAAAACACTTGTAGTTTTTGTTCTAGTGAACGGAAAATAAAAAATTTGGTATTTTTATAAAGCTAATAAGATGGACTACAAAATAAAATGATAAAAAAAAACTGTCTTGCAAAATTCTCAATTTCTGGTTAGTCGGATACTTTAAAAAGAGTATCTATTTTTTTGGTACCAAAAACGTTGAACACACACACATTATATAGGAGAAAAGAATCATTCTCATCATGAGATCTACAGAAGGATTAAACATATGGACTTGAAATTTGGCAAATATATTACTTTTGTTGAGCAAATTTCCATCAAGAACGGATTTTACAGATATTGACACCCAACGGGCGTAAGAGATAAAAATTTCGGTTTTTGAACAGTCCCACAGACTTGAAATTTGATAATCATGTTTTTGAGTAAATATCAGTTAAAAACAGATTTTGTAGAAAATGACTTCTAACGGGGGTTCCAGAGGATTTGAACTATAAGGCCTACAGACTTTAAATTTGGTAAACATCACTTTTTTGGTGAGTATAGATGCGGTTAGAGCGGGCTTTTGTTAAAATTGATTCATAAAGGGAGCCGGTATAATGGTTAGTGACGCTGATTGCGATGCTATTGGGACTGGGTTCGAATCCCAGAGAAGGCATGGATGTCTGTGTTGTAATCTTTCCTTCTTTGCGTTGTAAACCCCCGTGTGATACATTGTGTGGTACACGGGGTTTATAAATGCTAAAAAGAAGGGGGGGGGAGTTGGAAGCTGTAGGACGTGGTACAGATATAAAATTCACCCGTGTATGAACTGTGAGACCTACATGTTTCTTTTGTTGAGCAGAAATTCACTGAGGACGCGGGTTTTGTGGAAGCATATTTCGAGAGTATGGATTACGTGGTCATAAAAGATAAATATACTTCTGTTTCAGTCCTGTCCTTTTCAAATCAAGTTGTGAGGTCTAGAAGAATATTTTCTTAACACAATCGAAAGCTTTATTATAGATATTAACAAAAAAAGGCAATATATAGTCCTACAGTACCATGAGATACCCAGTGAAGCAAGTTGGTAACGGTTATTGTACATATACATAAGGCAGAAGAGGTAAACGCCATTTAATATTGAAAACTTCCGAAAAGAAGCACAATCGCTCCTAATATAACTTCCCTCCTTCTCAGGAGAGTATCATTCCCTTCAGTGAAACAATGTGCTACGCGAGTGAGAGAGTGAATATTAACGTCGCACTGTTGCCTCAAAAGCCAATGGTCAAGGTACCGGATCATGGCTAGCGTGTCATGAGTTCGAGCCCAGTACCACTGAAGACCCGCCGTGTAGGGGCACGATGCACGTTAAATCTATCGAAGGCTCAAACATCCTCCCTTGGTGTGGTAGTTAGGACAGGGAGGTGCCAGATCAGGTGTCGTCCTCGTCACTTGACCATGGTTCAAAAATACGCGATCCGTCGCCAAAAGCCATCGTGTAGCTGAACAAACAGTGCGACGTTAATATTCACTCACTCACTGAACGTCGCACTATTCAGCTACATGAGGGCTTTTAGTGACGGATCGCGTATTTTTGAACCATGGTCAAGTGACGAGGATGACATCTAAACTGCTTGACTCACAATTTCACAAATCGATTCGAACGACTGCGACTTTCGACTGATTGAGTCATAATGGTGTAAGAGGCGTGAGAGAGTGAGGTATTAACGCCACACTATTAAGCTGTACTAGGGCTTTTGGTGACTGATTGCGTAATTATAACCATGGTCAAGTGATGAGGACGACACCTGACCTGGCACCCCCTCTCCTAACTACCACACCACATCAACGGGAGAACGTTTGAGCTCTCTACAGATTTGTCGTGCATCGCTTCCCTACACTTTAGTATCTTTAGTATTTAGTGGTGTTGGGCTCGTACTCATGACATACCAGGCATCAGCAGATATCTTGGCCACTATGCTACCGCAGCCCCAAACAATATGCTACAATAAGGATGGTAAGACTCCTCAAATCTTCAGGGTTGTAGTTATGGGATGGCTAGATGAACGTATTCGTAATTGACTGATAGTAGCTTGATTCTTGTATTTCCATAGACCGACCATAGAAGGTTAATACTCCTATTAGTGGGGCGGGGATGTGGTGAATGATGTGATCAGAAATAGGAGATCCGTGTCCGTTTTCAAGTGTAACGTTCATTTAATTCAACCAAAATCCTTAAACTTTCTGAATAAATGAGTGTTCATTGACGACACGGTGCTATTACCAATGAACCTTGTCATTTTAACCACGGTAAAGTGACGAGGATGGCACCTGAGCTGTGATAAATCCCTCTCCTGACTACTACACTATACTAACGGAAGGATTTGAGCATCTACAGATTGAACGAGCAGCAGCCCTTATGCATGAAGGGTCTTCAGTGGGATTAGGGATCAACTCATGATACGCCGACCAAGAGTTCGCGGCCATAACGAATAGGCTACCTTGATCCTGAATATCTGATGTAAGCCCAAGATCTATGCGACCGCGGTAGCCTAGTATTCAAGGTAACGGACTCGTGGCTGGCATGTCATGAGTTCACTAAAGAGCAGTATCACTAAAGACCTGCCTTGTAGGGAAGCGATGCACGTTAAATCTGTCGAGAGCTCCTACATCCTCCCGTTGGTGTGGTGCGGTAGTTAGGAGAGGGGGGTGCCAGCTCAGATGTCGTCCTCGTCACTTGACCATGGTTCAAAGTGGTGAGGACCGCCGCCAAAAGCCCTCGTGTAGCTAAACAGTGTAACGTTAATATTCACTCCCTTACTCAAGATCTATGTGTTACAGCACATTAGCCTTCAAAACATAAGTGCTCTATGAATTGATTTGGTGACACGAGGTGCTATTAATGCAATGCCCAAGGGAATCGAGCTCACCCGAAAGAGATTTAGAGCTACAAAACGATCCCTCGGGAAACAATCACCCCCATGATCAACCTTTATTGAGCAAAATCGTAGTTTACAATTCATACGGTAGCACACGTTAAAAATTTACATGTTACAAATTAAAGGTAAATGAAACGAAATACATATGTTATTGCAAGGTACACACATACAAAGCTGAAAATGATAATAAAGAATATAAAGGGTAAGAAAAGGGAAAATAATATACATTATTCCGACTTTTTTGCAAATACATCAAAAGTAATATACAGTAGAACGTTGTTTATCCGAATCAATTGGGACCGGACAACGTTCGGATATGCGATTGTTCGGATAACCGAAAACCAAATGTGACCATGCAGTATATGAAACCATCACATGCGGGAAACGTGCTTGAAGAAAAAGCAAAATAGGTGCAAAATGTCTCAATTTTACCTCGATTGTGGAAAATAATCACTTATTTTTCGCTGTACCATTGTACACCTTCGTATTTAGGCTGCGAGGTCTGATTCTCTTGAGCTGCAGTATCTGAGTAAGATAACACTCTGATTGTTGTTCGTACCACTCCATAGCTGTCTCTAACGCAGAAACGCGTCAGCATTTGATGGATCCTTGCTACTTTCGTTGTTGTTGTCCTCGTTTTCATCCGTTTCATCGCGACAGGGTAGGAATTTTCTTGCACGGAAGTCCCAATCTCGTCATCCTTTAGCATTTGAAATCCCTTCTCATCTTCATTGTATGCCATCCATGTTTCTACATCAACAAGACTCAACAAAAGAGCACGTATACATCCTCTCACTTGGAAACAAACTGATCTAATATGCCACGCAGATGTTTACCAAATCACACAACTGAAATTCCCCAAATATCCCTCACCTTGGGTCTTCCCGTCACTTTTTAGCCTCACGCGAAACAACTGCTGAGCATTTCACTGCTCAAAAACGTATACGGACTTTCGTCCGGATAATAAACGTTAGGATAAACGATGTTCTACTGTAAATATATCAAAAAGCACTGCAAAAATAAGGAAAAAAATCAGGAAACATTTGAGGAAATAGGGGGAAAAAGGAAAAGGAGAGGGGAAAACCCCATAAGAGTACAAATCCAATTCCACCTAAGAAATTTGATACCGGATTGTAGAGGCAATTTTAACACACACACACACACACACACACACGATTTTAATTTAGAGTGAATGGAAGGACTTTTCTAACGATAGATTGGATCCAGATTTTTTCAGCATTTTGAGATGGAGAGACCAATTAGCTATGGGCCTGGGCTATGGAGAGGGCTATTAGCGATGGACCTGGTATTTATAAACCACGGTTAAGAAATGAGACGACATCTAATGTGGCATTCCATCTCCAAACGTCCACACCGCGCGTCATTATGATGATTTAGCGCTGTACGAAAGAAATGAATTGGAAACTACAGAAGTCTTGAAGGAAAACAGAAGTGTTAGAGAGGTTATTCAGAACTAATCCCAGCATTGTCGGAACTATCCCTAATTTTTCTCCTTTTCACAGAATTGAAAATAAAATTGCAAGATTTTTTTTTTTTATGAAGTTCTTGTTTTATAAATCTCTTTTTTAAAAAAATTCTATTCTTCAAACTAGTTTTTATAACTTGAAGCTTTTTTGATTCGTATTTCATGATGTTGCATAATATAAATAAATAATAATAGTTGTCTATGTAACTGGTTTTTATATGCTTTTTTTAAAAAAAAATAATGATTCTTACTTACTATCTCAACCATATTTTTGAATAATTTATTTATAAGAACACATGAAGTGGTTTAAGAGTTAGAAAAAAATTAAAGGGGGGGGGGGTAACACAATCCATTAAAAAATGAGAAAGTTTACCTTACTATAAATTAATTTATGGCAACAATCTCTCTTTTTCATTTTATTTTTAATTTTTTCGGTACACTTAAAAACAGTTATAAAAAATTCGAAGCATTTTTTAAAAAAAAATCTTGATTCATTAGAACAAACTAAACTTACATTTGTTATGCAAGGAAATAGCCGCAAAAACTGGTTTTATTTCATTTTCGCGTCCTCCGTTGCATTTTTTAAGGCTCCGGGGAGGGATTAACAACCTCACACATCACATTTTAATTCCCAGCATAATCCAATTTTCAAGTTCTGAAATAGATTTTCATCCTGCTCTAATCCTTTAAGCTCATAATGGATTCGTGAGCGCCTACGCACCGCTCACTCGACAGCCTTTCAATAACGGCTTATTTGGCTACAAAGACAAATTTATGGACGTCTGTGGCGAATGGATTATGGTTGTGAAATTTGTATACTTATTCCGGTTCTATTAACTTTCAATAAGCTAAATTTATATAGAATAGACAAAAAGAAAACGTTCTTAAAGACCTTTGTACTCTTTTGGATATTAATATTCTTTGGGTTTTTAGTAATTATTCCAATCTCTCCTGCCAGTTTCAACTTTTCATGTTGGAAAATCCCACTGCCGAGTTACTTTCTGGATAATTACGTACAATTGCAACCATGCCAACTTTCAAGATAGCTTATCAAATTGGCAACCCCGATTTCGTACGTGCCGTACATGCTGAATTGGCAACCACATGTTTCGTTTCATACTTCTCCGCTTGCCACCATTTTCTAAGCCTAATCGTTCTTAAAAATGGCAAGTTCGAATATTAAAATGCTAATATGTGACTTGCCGCGAATTAAGTTTTGAAAATCATTATAAAATCTGGTACTTTTCCGTTAGCCGGGTGCAAGTAAAAAAATCGCCAAATAATGTAGAATTCCGCCAAATTTCTTACAACCATAAGGGTAATGCTCGTTTGGGTCGTGTGCTCTATTCTCTGAATTCACTGAAAACAAAGCACTTTTTCCTTCCTATCTTCCATCTTAATCTTTATTTTAACAAGAATATAAAAAGAACTTTTTAAAGTCAATTCCTACTTTGAATGGATGATTAGAAAGTAGGAGAGAGCGAACTAATAGTAGGAATTGAGAAAAGAGCATGATTTGTCTCCATTGTTGTAACAATGCACACCCGGTTTGGCTAGTTTGGCTGAAATACTGGATTTCGACGCCAACTTTTGTCATTTTTTTAGCAGTTATTTTGTTACAACAAAGGTGATAAATCTAAGTTGGCGTCAAAAACCGGAAAATAATTTAATTTAATTAATTAACTGGTAATCAATGAATTAATATTTATAAAAAGTTATATTAACATCAAGTGCATCCAATACAAGTTTTAAAAAATTTATTTGAACTTGAATGGATGAATAGAAAATATTTTACTAACGATTGAAAGTTTGAACAAGATTTATATATAAATAAATATATATAGAGAGAGAAAGTGAACCATATATATGTATATAAAACAGCAGAAATTGAAAAAACAATTCATCCTCCTCCACTGAATCTAGTAGGCATGGTTACGAACTCCACATTGTTTCTATTCAGTCATGTTCGAGTCATTAGGCTACTTAAAACCTGCTGTTTAGAAGATTCGATACACGGGTCAGTCTTTCGAGGCTCAAACTCCCATTGCCGTGGAGTGGAAGTTTTGAGAATAAAGTGTCAATCCAGGTGTCGTTCTCGTTATTTGGCCGCGATTCAAAACCGCGAAATCCTTCACCAATAGCTTTTGTGTAGCTTCACAGAGCATAGTTAATAAACCATCAATCTATCAACTCCAGTACTGTAATTGACATAGACGATTTCAAGAAAATTCTCAAAAAGTATGTTTAATGTTTGTTTAATTGTTATCTATAACAGCGTTTCCATAGTGACAAATTTTTAGAAATGTATTTGAAAGCGTTATTTATCATACGAAGTCGAATTGTATTTTACACACAAAGAAAAAATAGGTTGTTAACCCTAAAACAAAGAGATTTTCATTAAAAAAAATAGCGAAATTGTTTTAAATAATAACTACTACTAAATTGAGTGGAAAATATCTGACGTTCAAATTCGATTTACGATACTCAAACCCTGCAAAGTAAGATGTACTTTCCCTAAAGAAAAGGGGATGTGGTCAAAGATGGCAGCATGTTTGAGGCATCCTGTCTGTAATGGAGCTGTCTTGTCTTTCTCCCGTGATGTCGTGGATACTAGTGGAAATCAATTTATTAAACATAGAAGAGCCTCCTTGTCAGTGTGTGCCCGCCGTTTAGCCGCTTATTAGACCCTGATTAAACATACAACGACCGCCTCACGGCTAACGGGGAGGGGCACTGCACATAGTGCGCCCCGGTTTCACTTCGAGCGGCTGCTTGGAATTGAGTTGAACTCTCGGGGAAGTCGTTGTTGCGAATTCCCCGAATCCTAATGAATGAATCTGTAAACTGGAATCAGCAGTCAAAATGTAGAGGAATGAAAGAATTTTGGAGAAGAATTCGAAAAAGTTTTTTTTAAAATCCTACATCCGTTTTCGGCATCTCTGCCATATTCCACAAAAGTAAAATGGCTCATGGCTTAGAATTTTCTTTTAACTAAAATCTGAAGACATTATCTCTGTCATCGTGAAATGGAAAACAGGATGAAGACAGTAACAGTTACTTCATCCAGCCAAATTTGAATAGGAGTCTTAGAATAAATATCTAATTTAAATGAGAATTGAAGCCCAATGGCTGAGATGTAGCGTATCGCGCTTCCCCGCCAAAAGTCCGGGGTTCAAATCCCGGCTGGACAATGTCAACCCAGCCTTTCATCCCTTTAGTGGATCGATAAATGAGTACCAAACTTGCTTGGGAAGTGTAAACTGGGGGTTTCGTGTCAGACTAACCACTTGACCGAAACATCTGCACATGCACCCCACTGCCTAAGGTCACATAAACTGAGATAGGCACAGTAAGCCTTAGCCCTCATGGGTTGTTGCGCCACTAAGATTGGTTCAGTGAGAATTACACTAACGTTGCACTATAAAGCAACACGAGAGCTATAGGCGACGCGCCAAGTAAATTTGAACTTCAGTCAAGTAAAGAGGATGATGTCTGAGCAGGCATTTCAAAGAGGATCTTAGAGGCTTTAAGCTCGAAATCACGACATGTCGGCCTCGAATTCTGGACCATAATTACTAGGTGACCGCAACCACTTCTTATATGTGAGAGAATAACAAAATATATATATAAAAAACATATTATTGTAAACCTTGAAATGTGAAAAAGATAAAATCTCTCTCTATACAAATACATAGTAATCTGTTGTTTTTTCTTGATTAAAAAAAATGTGCATTGAGTTCGACCGCTTTTACTGGGCAAAATACACACAAACATTTTGTTTCTTTCTAATAGGTTTCTTCAATTTTATATGGAAGTATAATTTTACCATCAGATATAATTTACATCAGAAGAAATAGATTTTGTTTGTTGTTTGAACTTAAAGAAAGAAAATAAAACAATAAGTTATCTAGATCCTAATTTAGTCCACCCCTTAATGATAAAAGTTATTAGGCGCTGAAGCGACAATAAGTTCGCCAAAATGGCAATCATATTTACTGGTAACCCTATTCACCGTATTATATAGTACGAATAACTTTTTTCTTTTCGCCCTAAGAAACACAGCTTTTACAATGTGTATCCTTTTTTATTTATTTTTTTTGCATTAAAGTGGAATTTTTGTCAAGAAGTGGAAAGAAAAAAATTCTGCCTGTTGAGCTTTTCAATAAAGATCTCTTTTCGTTCCTTTTTTTTTTAACTCTAAACTGCAATTATCGTCAGAAGGTTGGAGAGAATCTATAATGTTTTCTGTAACTTTCAGACTGTAAAACCATGGACGAAAATTCCATTTCGTTCTCTTTTCAAGCTAAATTGCGGACGTCAGCTATTTCCCGCGGAACGCAACATGAGGACATGAGGGGGGGAGGGAATGCTTTAAGACGAAGATAACCAGTGGCGTAACGTACACTCCCGCATGAGGGGGGGGGGGTTAGGGCTCTAAGGAGCCCAAAACCTGACTGCCACCAAGTACCTACCCTTGGTAAAACCCAACTTAAGTCCCAAAACCTGATTTCGCAGGAGGCCCAAATGTTCTCCGTTACGCCACTAAAGGTAACATTGGAAATTTAAAATGTGGAAAATTGATAAGAAAAATATTATATATATATAACATCTGTTTTGCTTTTTTTAATTATTATTTTTTATTATTTTTGAAGTAAAACTTCTTTACGCACGTTTGACTTGGGGAATAAGCTGGGGAATGCATGACAAGAGCGTTACGAAAAGTGTAATCGGGAGAGGCGAGTGAGTGAGAATGAATGATGGAGTGAAAATGAATGAGTGAGTGAATGAATGAATGAATTAGTGAGTGAGTGAATGAATAAATTAGTGAGTGAGTGAATGAATGAATTAGTGAGTAAGTGAATGAATGAATGAGTGAGTGAGTGAATGAGTGAGTGAGTGAATGAGTGAGTGAGTGAGTGAGTGAATGAGTGAGTGAATGAGTGAGTGAATGAATGAGTGAGGGAGTGAGAATGAATGCGCGAATGAATGAGTGAATGAATGAGTGAGCGAGTGAATTAGTGAGTGAATGAGTAAGCGAGTCAATGAGTGAATGAATGAATGAGAGGAGTGAATGAGTAAATGAATGAGTGAGTGAGGGAATGAGTGAATGAATTTATGAGAGAGGGAGTGAATGAGTAAATGAATGAATGAGTGAGTGGATGAATGAGAGAGCGAGTGAATGAGTGAGTGAATGAATGAGTGAATGAATTTATGAGGGAATAAGTGAATGAATAAATGAATGAATGAGTGAGTGAGGGAATGAGTAAATGAATAAATGAATGAATGAATGAGTGAATGAATGGTGAATGTATGAGTGAGTGAATGAATGGTGAATGTATGAGTGAGTGAATGAATGGTGAATGTATGAGTGAGTGAATGAATGAATGTTTTGTTTCTATGAGAAGCCTGGTGTGATGAAAATGTTGACATTCCTAATTTTAATTGTATTACGAGATTTAAGCGTAAAAATGTTAGATCAGCAGGAGTGGCAATTTATCAGAAATCGAATGATGCCTCGAATAAAGTAACTTCGAACATGGATATTGGTCAATCATCAATTAGTGATATATGTGCTGCTCATTGTGTTTTGGACGATGGAACAAACACCATAATGGTAGTTGCTTACATTTCACCCAATAGCACAGTTATAACATTATAAAGTTTTTATATAAAAGACTTATGATTTATGGTCGAGTAAACTCTACAGAATTAGGAGGAAACTATCATACGTTGCCACTAATTTTAGCAGGAGATTTCAATGTCAATTTCGCTTCTGAAGATGGGCAACTCTTGGTAAACTTTCTACAAGATAAATTAGAATGAATGAAGACAATTGAATAAAATGACAAGACAAATGAATAAAATGAATAATAACGGAAATGGGCCTATTGCAAGACATGGAACAACAATCGATGCAGTTTTCTCTAGATACCTTTCTAATTTTCATTCGAAAATATATGTAGCTTATTTTTTATACCATAAGCCTATTGTCCGGTCTTACAATCAACCACAGTAATTACTGATGTATCCGATAATGAAAATGATGAATAAAAATAAAAAATCTATTCAACAATATTAATTTATCGATGAAAACGTAATAACTTTAAATATTTGTAGAAAATTAATATACGTATATGAATATACATGTATATATTATACATATCTAGATATATAAACATACATATATACATACATATAGATGGAGCTAAAGAAGTTTTACTTCAGTCGTGTGGTCTAAAGCACAATCGTTTTTTTTTAATAACACTAAATTAGAAGCCCACACATTTAAGAAACTCTCCTTCACAATTTCTGCATCAGTAAACGGTTTCGTTTGATGGCCAATAATATAACAAACTTCATAGGATGTCTTTGTTACCACCGACAAAACCCTTTGTTACTGTTGTAAAGATTATTCAAGAAGGCTTGTTTATCACCTTTTGAAAGAGGTCTTTGAGGAAAAGTGTTATTGAATGATTCCTGTTCATTGGGGGGGGGGGGGCATATCTTACATACAGCACCGTAAAACAAATCAAACAATTACTGGTCCATGCTTCCTTTTTCACTACAAAACAGTCAACCTCCCAATAGTCTTGAAACACGATCTATTTTCTTCGAACATTTTTCGCTTGCAAGATATGAAAGATATTTAAAAATTAGCTCCACCCATAAAATTGTCGCTACTCCACTGTTGTCTGTTATCACTAACAGTAACCATTACAAATAGAAAAGGAATATTAATTCGCACCCGTACGACATCGACATTAAAAAGCAAAATTGATATATTTGATTTCTTGACAAAGAATTTCCCACCAATGTTTTAATACTTTGTTCTTAAATTAGTGAATTTCTCAGAGCAATAGGCCATGACCGGGCCACTGCAAAAGGCTCGGTGGGCCGCAGGTTGAATACCGCTAATCTAGACGATGCCCTTTATCAGGTCGGTGATTGTTTCCCTCTATTTCATTTGTCTTTTCATTGTACTTTGCGGAATTCGTCTTTTTCTTCCTGTCTTGTTTCTATTGATATCAGTAACAGAGCCATCACGGATTTTCAACGTCACGTCATCTTGTTTCTCATTGCAACAACTTCAAATATGAAAATCGCACTTTAGCTTGATATTGGAGAAATTTTAAAATAACCACAAAGGGATTTTACCCTAAAGTGGACATTAGTAACCCAGGATGGGCCCCGTTCAGGTGGCATTAGTAACAACAACAGTGATTCCTAAAGTGGTTTATATCGACCCCCAGGGGCTTATGACAACCTGCAAAAACTTCACTTAAGCGAAAAAATAATTTGGAGCTCCATAAGGTGTAAGTCTGCGATAGTGACATTCACATTAAACCAGAGAGTGACTTTAATTTTAAAAGAAAATTTAATCAAGTGGAAACCAGATTTATTTACTAAATTTAATGAGGTTCATTTGCATTACAAAGCGACAACATCAATTTTATTAAAAAAGAGCCATCTCATTTCAGTGTTTCTTAACAGAATTAAGCTATGGGAATATAATATTGAACATCGCGAATTTTATCAATTTCTCAATTTGTCACAGACAATCTTGCCAGGAAAACGGACGTTTTAACATGCAGTCAACTTTTAAATGTCCTTTATTCAGATATTTAAACTAGGTTTCAGAATGCTTTGGCTGGGTGGTAATACTACAGTAAACAATTAATTTATCTGGTCACATTTGAAAAAAAAATCAAATGTTTGATTATATAGTAGCTTTTATTTGTCGCTAATGTAAGTCAGTTTAGTCGAATTGGTGGAAATATGAAACAAATATTAATTCAGAATACCTTTCCAAACCAACATTTTATTTACAGCACAATAACTAACTGAAATTTTATTCTATTACCAGAAAACATTTTATATATTAGCCAAGAAATAAATTATAAAATAAATCGTCTGCTGAAAAAGAATATTTAACAAATGAGAATTATATTAATATTAAAATTTTAATACATAAATTATTAAATTAACAAAACAAATTAATTAATAACGAATCGGTTAATTAATAATTAATAAACAAATAATAATTTAGTTCATATTTTAATTATATTTTTAAATATACAGAAAATGTTTTCCATTTTAAATTAAATCGTCTGCCAAGAAGAAAGGTAAGAGTCAAGTTTCCTCTACAATACAAGATAAATAGATCGGATTAACCTTACAGAGATCTTAAAGTAAAGTTTAGAAACCGATCTGTCTGTAAGAAAAAGATGTATGTTATTTATTCCGAACTATGGAACATCTTGAGAAAGTTTTTAATTGTGCTTTTTCTTAGAGAAAAGGAGTTTCAACGTAGTTTACAATCTCTAAAGCAAAAGCAGAAAGAAAAAATAGAATATTGATCACTACTAACCGAGGAGAATTAGGGTTAAACCTGACAATATCGATGCCAAATGTTAAACATTTGTTCTTGTAGCACCACATTCATCCAACTCTTTAATATCATTTGTTTGTTGCTCAGTTATTTTATATATTAAATTTAATTTAGTTTATTAACCATGTATTTCTTAAGTTTTAAACACTATTCACTTACAGCTAGAAACAAAATACTTTTAAACTAGCTCTATACCTGCTGTTAAAAAGACATTTACGTTAATAAATGTGCAAAAATTCAATATTATGTAAGTAGGGGTTTACTCAAAACGAAGAACATAGAGGAGGATCTATGAGACAAAAAAGTTAAGGAACCTTTTGCTTTTTTTAAAAAAAACATTAGAAAATTCCCCATATATTTATTCCTGCCATAGAAAATCAGAAGGTTGCGTGTTCAAGTCAAGTTTGGGTCACTGATATGGAGTAATTTATTACATCATAATAAAAACATCTTATAAAAGAAATAATATTAACAACCATTTCAGAGGTGAAAATATTAACCAACTTTATATTATACGCGCTCACTTTATTGTTCTTCCCCCCCCCCCCTCTAAGCTTGTTCTACCCTTGCTAAGGCACCTAACAGCAAATTCATTGCGAGTTTGATTTTTTTTTCATTCACTACAATATTTTCAATTCACAAAGGAGGGTCATTATCAATATTACCAAAACACGAGTTTGAAAAAAAAATTTATACTTTAAAAAAAAACACATAGTAACATTATTCTAAACACAGGCTACTCCTAATAGCTCCACAAATTCCACTAAATGACTACTTAAACTTATCTAAAAATATATATATGTAAAGCGTCTTTATAAGAAGCCATTTCTACCGGGGGAAAACGAGTCATTTCCTTGCAAATATTCATAGCTTTCTTATTTATGGGAATCACATTCCTTCTGGAACTTTCGGGAATTGTCAGAAATACCTGCGCGTGAAATGCTTTCGTTCAATCTCATATCTAAAAATCCGGGAATCATTATTCACTCGGTTTGATCCAAAGATGACTTGAGTGATAACGCATTAATTCATTTTTACTTCTGACTAATATTTTTCTTCCAAGAGGAATCACTTAAGACACACGTTTCAACTTCTTCCGCCGTGGAAACTGGTCTAATATGTAAACATGTCTTCGCTCCTCGGGTGAATTCCCAACAAATACTTCGTTTCCTATCTAAAAATCTAGAAAACTAGGCATTATTTAGTGCAAGGGCGTTCGCAATTACGTGACCGCGCATTAAGCCCTTTTTCGAACTCTTTTCTGAATGCAAAAAAAAAAAAAAAAAAAATTGTGACAGGTTTTCGTATTCAACATTTCACCATATAAATATTCAGACATAGATTAAGATTATGCAGGCTTTTGCAGTGTATAGTATGCAAAAATAGTTATCTGAGTTATCTATATAACCCTAACTGAGCTATATATAAAAATAGAATAATTTGTTTCAAGGTAAATCTTGAGCGTTGATTTAGTGCATTCCTTTTTAAATACGTATATCAAACTTAGGATATGTCTCAAAATATAAGAAATCAACAACAATTATTTGTGGTGAAAACTAGGAAAATGAGATAGTTTATTTAGATTTTTATTAACGTCGCATTCTAAAATAACGTGAAGGCTATTGGTGAAATACCAAAGGGGACCGAGAGCTATGAGCTACATCCCCCACACACAAGCTTACCCTTAATTGAGGGAAAATATTTTTTTTTTACAGAAGTCTACTAACAAATTTAAACATAGCTTATTTAGCAGAGGAAAAAATCTAGAAAATTAGGTGAATCTAGAAATTGGTGAAGGACCTCGTAATTTTGAACCTCGGTCAAGTGACGAAGACAACATCTGAGTCAGCTCCCCACTCACCAAACCACGCCAGCTTAAGTATTAAGTAAGATGCCACCATGCATCATATCTTCTATAGGGCGGATCTTTGATGTCACCCAGGACTTGAACTCACAATTTTCCAGCCTCGAATTCGGGACCTCGACCTCACAACTAACGTGACAACAAGAAAAAAATATTTTCTTCAAGTCTGTTTTCCTAAAAAGTGGGGACAATCGATGCTCAGTTAGGGTCAATATACCTTACGGTCGGGGTCATATGAAGCCTAGTGGTTAGAGCATTGGACTCCAGATCGGATGGCCTGGGTTCGATGCCCGACGCCACCAAATACCCTCCAAGTACACACGGAATACGTGCTCGTTAAATCAGTGGTCTAAAAGTCATGTGGGCGGGTCACAGAAGAAACCACGGGCGGGGGAGCTCCCTGCACCCTATTTCCCTCCCCTCCAGTTCCATGCCTAAATTGTGAAGGTGGAGATATAGGGTGTCGCCATCTCCCGTGTATGAACCGAGCCAAATCATGTTGTCACCCGCATGGTGCTCAAAGCTAAAAGCTAACGACAGGCATACACCTAGCTTCTTGCCACAATGAATTTCGTGATCTAACACCCTCAGATAGGTAGCGTTAGAAATAACAACATACCTTACAGTCGCTTACCTTTATTATTCAAAATTTTAGAGACAAAATGTGCTGCTATATATACTAAATAATATAAAAACAATTATTTTTTTTATCTATCTCTATATATATAAAAGAGAAAAGCTACTCACGCACTATTGTAATTACAATATCTCAGGAACTATTCAGGACTTAAATTATATTAGAATTGTTTAATAATAAATGTAATACTTTTTTAATTGCCTTTACATAAAACGCGTATAACATGTCGATCTACTTTAAATATTATTTTGAGATATATTCTTCGAAGTATGTTCATTGAATAAGGTTCCATGAAAACACTTTCTGGGTTCCAGGGGTTCCACGAAAGCACATTCAAGTTCTACGGATTCCGTGAGTTGAAAAAGCTTGAAGACCCCACTGGTGTAAGAGTTGACCGAAGGAAGAGACACTTCTGAAACACACACACAGCAAATTTTACTCCTATAATTCTAAATACAATAAGATTACAGATAGAGAATGGAAGCGAATTAGTCCTAATCAATAATAATAAGTATTAGGTATACTTACCAAGCATATATGAAAAAATATTGACACCTGACTATCTTCTCTTTGATAAAAAGGCTCCAAATGTTATGCCCAGACGTTGACGATTGTGAATACATTTCTCATAGATATAACTCTAACTAGCGTCAACATACCTTACTGCTCTCTATCTACCCAAACTCGACCCCTCAGGGGCTCATTTCTTTAATGAAGTAGAGTTCTGCTAAGAACAGATCGTGCGGAATTCTGCGTCCAAGGGGAGTTACGAGGGGTTGACGTATTTAATAGATAAACATTCCCGTTTTTGCACTCTTAGACCTACAGACTTGAAATTGGCAAACAGGTTCTTTTCATGAAGTAAAGATCCGTTGCAAAAGGGGGTTTTCAAAAATAACCCCCTAAAGGTTGTTTCAAGGGGTTAA
>BMAO01009848.1:40836-53910 GCA_019973975.1 Trichonephila clavata | reverse complement strand
CATACCATATCAGCACCAGGAAATACCTCTTCATGCGCCCTGAGTGATGCTGAAAGCTTTGTTTTCTAACCTTGTGGTCATGGCTTAAATGTACAGTTAGGTAAGTATAAGTTTTATTTATCTATTTTATCGTGGTGAGGTATAGAAAATAGTAATGAATTGAACAATTTCAATAATGGGTTTTACTATCGCCATTTTTTCCCTTTGTATTATTGCATAGTACAAAGGGGAGAGGGAAAAGTGTGGAAAGGAAAGAAGGAAAGTTGGGCCTACGTCTGAAGGCCCACTTTTGATTTCCCAATCTTAACTTACATGTAGAAATATATAGTCAATATAATAATAATATAAATTGCAATAACTCTAAATAAGCAAAGCACAAGTAGAAGTAACAGGTAAGAAATAAGTAGTCGCACAGTAGTAGTATATAGTATATATACACACACACATACAGTCAGATCTCTATTTAACGAAGTCGCTAAATCCCGAAAAAAAAGTTCGTTACATAGAAAATTTGCAATATAGAGTTTCGTAATAGGAGGTCTGAACTGTGTATATGTAATAATTCCCTTCCAATTTCATCTAAACAACTTTTTAATTTGTAATGGTCCTGGCCCTTCAGGATTCGCGAGTAAATAATTAACTAGCTTGCCCACCTGACGGGATTTAATCGTGACTGCACCTCTTAAAAACTGAAATCTCAGCGCTTTTAAAGAAAAGTTACATCAGAATTCATCGTACGATATCTTTCCACCAATCACAAGCCCCGTCACGGAAGTCATGTCGAATTTTGAACTTCCAGGGAGAAGAGTTGCCGCCATATAAAAGCTCTCGTTTCCAAAGTAAATTAGCCTGCTTCCTGTCCCTCGTCAAATCGCCCGCCGCTGCTTGCTTTTGTGGATTGCAACGCTTAATGCAGTCCAATATTTTCTATAATGTATGAGATCGTCAATAAAAAAGTGGAATACCCAAAGACCAAATGAATCCATTCAACAGCTTGAAATCAATCATCTCATAATGAAATAAAGAAAACTTACCACTCGGCACACAACGATGACATATATATATATAGCTCTAGAAAATATATCTTTCCATTTTGCTCAATTTACTTTTTATACACTGCTGACCACACAAAAAATACTATTCCACAAAGGACCAGAGATATCACAGCGAAATTTATTTGGCAGATAACCTGTTGTAGAAAGAGCAAACGATTAAAATTAAAGCCTTTTACGACATGTGGATGATGACAAAATCAGTAATTAGGTGTAGCCACCATTATTGACTATAATCGCTGCCACACGCTTCGGCATAGAATCAAAGAAGCTTTTGATGTATCCTTGGGGTACAGCAGTCCATGCGGCTGCTACATTTTGCTAAAGTTGATCTTGTGTAGCAGTGCAGGGGCGGCTCTAGGGCCGGACAAACCAGACCTATGTCCGGGGCGGCATTTGAATCAAATTATAAAAATACTTTTTTTTATTATGGAAAATTTGGAAGAAGTTAAAGGAAGAAGTTTAAGTACACTATCTAGGGAAAAATATTCAGAACGAGATAATTTCTCTTTTATGTGAGAATATTAAATTATACATCGTTCATAAAATAAAACAAGCTAAATATTATTCGATAATTTTAGATTGCGCCCCTGATGCCAGCAAGATCGAACAAATGACATTTATGGTAAGGTATACATGTATAGAGAAATTTAATTCTAACGAAGTTATCGTTAAAACTAATGCGAGTTTTTTGGTTTTCTTCCAGTTGAAAGATTAACCCGGAAGAGAACTTTCAAATTTAATAGTTGAGAAACTTAAAAAAAATTAGGGCTAAATTTGCTAGATATGCGGGGGAAGGGTTACAATAACGGAGTGAATATGAAAGGCGATAAATCAGGGGCTCAATTTAAAATAAGGACGTTAAATCCGCGAACAATCTATGTGCCATGTAGTAGCCACTCTTAAAATTTGTTCGTTAATGACATGGCAAAAGCATCCTTAGAAGCCTGTACTTTTTTTCAATATAGCTCAAAAAAAAATTTTTTTTTCATCAACTTTTCGTTGGGTTATATTATTAAAATGTATAAAGGGAATAAAACTTTAAAGCCACTTAGTGTAAATAGCTGGGAAAGCTAAATAGGGGCTATTAAACCCTTAAGTTATCAATTGGAAGATTTTTATGATGCTTAGTTTTTATAATAATGCTGAAATTGACAACTCTATAAGAGATGAGGCCTCTGGATTATTAATTCTACTTCACAATTCAAGTTCCTATGACCATCATTATTTGGTATAAAATCTTTAATTGCATTAAAATCCAATAAGCAAGCTATTGCAAGCAAAATATTACGATCTACCATCTACTATGGAACTCTCAAGAAATTGTAAAGATTTTTTTAAGGATGTGACTTTTGATAAAATGCACTGTGATGCAAAAGAACTGGCCCTCGAAATTGATATCTCTGCTAACTTTGAGGTGACTCAGCTACGTCACAGAGTTCGACGAAAAAATGTGAATTTTAATTATGAAGCACAAGATGATCCGATGGAATATCCTAAATTAAAATTCAAGAAAGAGTTTTATTTTTTTTTTACATTGGACGAAACAGTTAATGCCTTGGAATGCAGATTTAATTTAATGATTACTGACAGTAACTGTTTTCAATTTCTGTACAATATATATGATTTAAGAGATACCCTTAAAAACTTAAATTAATTAAAAACTGTAAAAATTTAGAAATGATGTTGACCGACGGAGAATCATTGGACGTAAACGCGCTTGATTGAGCAGATGAGATAATGTCAGTTTCTGCTTTAGCAGACAAAAGAAAAAGAAGCCCAGTTGAAGTTTTAAAATTTAGTTCTGTTTTAGAATTTGCTCCAAATCTTGCTATTGCATTTATTTTACTTTCTTTGCTAATAAGTTTGGTCAGTGTAGATATTAGTTTCTCAAAATTAAAATTAATCAAAAATTTCTTAGAAGAAATTTCTAAAGATAGATTAAATGGCTTAGCTACATTGCCTTTCTAACATGAAATAGCTGAACAAATTGATCAGAAAGTTTTCAGAATTAAAAGTCAGAAAAAAAACAGTGGTAATTTTTTACGTTTTAGTTTTTAATATATATATATTTATATGTGTGTACTGTTAGCTCCCTTTTTCTTCGCAAGAAATATTCAAGTTTTATAGGTGTGCCTTTACTAACAATTTTTATCTTTTTTAATAATAATTTTTTTTTTTTTTTACTTTGGGGAGAGGGGCTGCATTTTCATTTCTGTCAGGGGCGGCAAAATTGCTAGAGCTTTCCTTGAGCAGTGGGAGGTGTATCCCGGGCCAGTCGTTGTGCAAGCATGGACAACACATGGTTTTCGATTGGTGATAGATGGAAGAACAAGCAGGCCAAGGAAGAAATTCAATCTGATAGGTAAATAAGAACTCTTGATCATTGCGCGCCACGTGTGTTCGCGGATTATCTTGTTGGAATATGGCTGATGGCCAGCGCTGAATGTATGGGAGGATCACAGGCTCCAACACCTCAGAGATGTAGCGCTGTCTGTTCAATGTACCGGCACTGCGTACTAGAGGGTTGCGGCAGTGAAATCCAGTACCACCCCAAACTACGATATCTGGGGCAGGACCAGTGTGCCGATGCATAACGCAACAGTTCAGCAGCCTCTCACCACGATGTCTTCACATTTAAGTCCAAACATTGTGATGTTGCAGGCAGAAACGGGATTCGTAAGTAAGCACAATATCGTTCCATTCCTTTGTCCATGACCGCCGTTCATCGTATCATTGGTGGTGCAAACACCTGTGGTTTTCAGTCAAGGATAAACGGACGCCTTGCAGACATTTCACTCTGCTGCAAACGGCGTCAAATGGTACAAGCGAACACCGACTGATGCGTAACAGGCTGAATCTGTTGTGTTATGGTTCGTGATGTGGCGGCGCGATCCATCACTGTCATGCACACAATCCACCTGCATCACGGGTAGTGGTGCAACGAGGTGGGCGCGATCGGCCCAGTTGGTCGGTCGTTTCTTCCTGCATCCAGGGATAACAGATCCGCACAGCGGTGTAACGGAAAATAATCAGGCCCCCGCAATGTCAGGTCTTGGGCCCCAAGCCGGAACTTTATATATATATATATATATATATACTTGCTAGAAAAAGTCTGCGTTCACCAACTACTGCTTACATAAGCAATGAAAAGAAATTTTTAAACCGGAATTTGAAATTTTTTTTAAAATTATATTTCATTTAGTTAATTCCAAGTACTGAGAATAACAAAAGTAAACTCAGTTTGCTTTCATAGCTTTTAAAATTAAAAACATGTTTGTAGCGATACAACAAAAATCAAGTAGGAAATGTCTGCGTTCACTGTTTTAGTAGTAACTATAAAAATTATTTAAAAAGAATAATGAGCTATTTAATATCTGGTTGGATAACACCGTCTTTTGAGAACCTCCTGAAGTCGTTTCGGCGTTGAATTAACAAGTCTAGTAGTTACTTCAGAGGTTATTTTTTCTAATTCATTCTTTAAGCAGTCTTCAGCATATCCTTGCTAGATTATTGTGTTGACGAATCCTACGTTCCAGAAAATCCCATAGGTGCTCTATAGGATTCAGACCAGGTGACTGCGTGGGCTTGATTTGGGATATTACACAGGAGCCAAAGCTTCACAATCTCAGTGGTACGCTTAGGATCGTTGTCGCCTAGCCAAGTTTGGTGGCATTTCCCTTTAAATTGTTTTTTTAGGACATCGAGATAATCATATTTGTTCACAATTGATTCGACATACTCCAACTTTACAACACCATTACTCGCCATGTACCTCCAACATCATGACACCATCGCCGCCGTGCTTTACCGTTGGTTCTTAATGCTCTTTTTGAAACACTGGGAAAGCTTTCTCCTATTTACGACCTTTTATACCAAAAATGCAAAATTTGCTCTCATCAGAGAATATCAAAGTCCTCCGGAACTCCGGGGGCTTATAAATATGCTTTTTTGCGAAATCTATCCGTTTCAGCCGGTTGGCCATTTAAATATAAGACTTTCTTCAAGCCAGTTGACTACGGTATTCGGCCTTTTTCTAGCTTTTTCTTGCAGTATTCGCATAAATGTTTTTCTTAAACTTTTCGTGATGTCTGTTTCTATTTCAGTTGCAATTAAAAAAAAGAGGGGTTTTTTTTCCACCAAGGATATCATACTTAGTTTTTCTCTGAGTGTGTGTTTAGATGGACAACTTGAACGAGGTTTGGGTGTATGAACTCCTGTTGATTTAAAGATATTAATAACACGCTGGATAGATGAATACTGCCGTTCAACGGATCTGCAAAATCCCGACGACTTTTCCATCTTTCCGTATTTTTACAATGATTTTAAGCTACTGGTACTAATTTCCTTCCTTTTATTTTTCATGTCCTTGAATTGCTTCGTATCTCACAAAAACATTAAAATTATTGCGTCACAACTTTCTTATAAGCTATTTTACTTGAAAACTGAATGCAAAAATTTTGTTAACCTATAACACCTTCTGAAAAGAATTGCAAGTCAAGAATATTCAAATAGTGAACGCACACTTTTTCTGCCTACGATTTGTGTTTTACTTTGCTACAAAACTCCCGTTATCTTATGTAGTTTTAATTCAAAATTAACGAATCCTTTTTGCATGGTCAATATTTAAATAATAGTAAATAAATTCATGAATGTTGGGAAAAAAATTATATTTCTATTAAATTTTACCTTTTTTGTATGATTTGTTATGGGTAAACGCAACTTTTTCAAGCAAGTGTATAGATATATAAACAAAGAATTGTCAAACCATAACATAATATGCCTTTACACATTACGTAAAAATATTTAACATAAAACTTATAACTGAATACAAAATCAACCGGAGTCTGAGTAAAAGAAGTAAATAATGTATAACATTCGAGAGTATTTATAATATTTACTAAAATGGGAAATCTAAAGACAGATAACCTGGTAACTTAAATAAAAACGAACACTAAGAGAGACCGGAACATTGTACAATAATATTAGTTTTTTAATTCTTACGAAAGAAGAAAATTGTCACTTGCCTTTTCTTCGTTTCTGGAATCCCGGGATAAGCTTGACCTAAAGTTCGATTATATTCTAGCATACATACTGCAACTTTTAATAAAGAGAGTTCTTTGTAGGATGCAAAAATGATTTTATGAAAAAAAGAAATAAAAAACTGATACATTCCATTTTGCTTTCTTTTCATTATGTTTCATTTGATCGAATACTCATACATCTAAACTAAATAATTATCATTTAAAATGCTCTCTATGGTTATGGTCTTACTTGAAAAAAGCATAACAGATGTACGTTATTTACGACTTCGCTAAATGAAATGAAATACATGGGCAGGGAGGGGGGGGGGGTAACTAAAGACGGTGATTACTTACTCTGTTGCTTCGTAAAAAGTGAATCATGTCTTTTTTTTTTTTTGCCTTAAAGCTAACGTAAGGAATACTGTAATAATATAAGTGATGGATTTTTATATCTTCCTAGCATTTCATCCGATTCTCCGTCTGACTTTTGTTTTATCTGTTAGTAATTTAGGCTTAAAAAGAAAACCCGCTGAAGAAAGGTATCTCTCGTCGAGAGAATTACAGCAAATAAAAAAAAATGTTTTCTCTTTATTTGGTTATTGGATCAAAGATATCTAATGAGTGTATTAGATTCAGATTTTGAATAACTTTAGATTGAATTGGAATATCGCTTAAAAATTCGATTTTAAAAAATGCAAAGCTAATCATGAAAAAATCTACGTTTATAGCGTCAGTCCGGCTTTGGGCCCCCCCCCCGCAGTGCGGGGGCTGTACGTTACGCCACTGGATCCGCATCACAGTTGCTTGGTTTTGTCCAACACGTTGACAGATTTCTGTGAAGAATAATTCGCAATCCCTATAGGATACTATTCTTCCTCGTCGAATTTGGAAACTTAGTCGACAGACGCTCGATGTCTTCCACGAGGCATAGGTAAACAGCTTACGCTAAAAAAAACGCACGAAAAAACAATTGAGTTTAGGTAAAAACAATTAATACCTAAAACGATGGTATTAATCACAGTAACAAATAGAGCAAAAAACTTTTTGCTACCTAAGTCAAAATTATTTTAATTTGACTAGATTTGAGAAAAAATGTAACCTTTGACTCTCCATAAAAAGAAAAATATTGCATACTATCCCAGGCAAGTTATTTCAAAAGATTACCCATTAGTTAAAATTCCAAAATGGTTCAACACTTGCTACATTTTATCCATAATAATTATTGCCAGTTTTTATTAATTTTTATAAAATGACTTCATTTACAAAAAAACTCAATCTAAAAGTGCGTGAATCGAAATAAGCAATAAATTAAAAAATAAAACTAAAAACATTTTTTAATACTTAAATGCATTGAATGTTTGCCTTCAACACAAATGTAGGCTATGAATCTTTTTAAAAGTAATACTGGTCGCTTGAGGAGTCGTGAGTAAATAGCTAAATTTATTTTTTCTTCTGCTTCAGGAATTCCTTTGGTGCAGTTACGTTACATTTTCGATTTGCTTAAAATAATTTAGAATGCAAACCTTTTGAACATTTAATTCTTTAAAATATTTATAAAACATGTTTACCGTTTTATTTTTAAATTTATCGCTTTATTTACGTTACACACTTAAGATTAAATTTTTTAAATGTGAAGTCATTTTTGTAAAAAAAAAGTTGTCAATAATTGTTATGGATAGTTAAGTAGCAAATGTTTAGCAATTTTGCAACTATAACTGAATGGGTCGTCTTTTGAAATAACTTGCCAAGGGTAGTACGTAATATTTTTTTAAGGAAAATCGAAGATGACATTTTCTCGAATCCAATCACACACACACACACAAACTAGGCTAATTTTAACTAAAGCAGCAAATATATTTTTGTTCTATTAGTGACTTAGATTAATAGCATGACTGAAAAATCCCATTAGAGAAAGAATCACTGTAAAATTGAGGAATTTCTCGTCACAGTACCAAATGATGTGATAGAGGGTGTCTCAACAGAATTGTTTTTAAAATAGTGATGTGTTGCAAATAAAAAAAATTGGCTTTGATTGTTATGGATAGAAATTAACCAGTATTGTACCATTTTGGAATCCTAAATGGACCATATTTTAAAGAAATTGCCTGGAGTTGCATGCAATATTTTTCTTTTTCTGGAGATTCAGAGTTTGGTGACATTTTCTCAAACCCCGACTCAAACAAACTACATTGATTTTAAGTAACTCAGAGTGTTTTGCGCCAATTATGATTGTGATGTGATTAATAGTCAGTGCCAGTTTAAGCTCATCTCGGGTCCTGGGCGGAGAAGATCTACTTGCCCCAAGGCGAGGTTCTTGGATCCGGTTAAGTTCAGCTTATCTAGGCCCCAGGGCACCCGCCCCAATTGATAAACCTGCACTGTTAATAACACGGCTATGTAAAAGCACGTTAGTGAAAAAAATTGTAAAATTTGTGATCAGTCATACTACCTAATAATGTGATGGAGGGTGTCAATTTTCCGCATTTTCAAAAATATGCGAGTCATCGCTTAACCAAGTTAAAGGGAATTTTTTTCTCCAAGAACTGAGACCCCGCCTCCTTTCATCCTGTGCCCGCCTGATGTTGAGTTTTGGGGTACTTTGTATAAATGTTACTTCGTGTCACAAATACATAAGATTTTTTTCATTCATGTCCTTTTAAAATTTCTTGCCTATTTCTGATCAATATGAGTCATTATTCAGAATGCGGAAAATTCAATTGCATATCATTGTATTATAGTATATTTATTGTGCTGCGATGAAAGAAAAGAATGTAAAACTAAATGTTCTTTTGATGGCGTCACTTTCAACACGAATTGAGCCCCAATGACTAGCGATGACATATCTGATGATGTCCAGGACAGTGGTGAGATACTCACCTGACTATCGTCCACTATACAACCCGACAACGAGAGAAGCTGGGTGTTTTTTTCATTGAACAGGTGGACTCCTTTGGTTGCCATCCGTGATACCCTTATAACGCGATAGTTTATCGGAGACTCTACGCTCCATTTCGTTGCCCTTCTTTTCAAGAGCCCTTGAACATACATTTCAACAGGATAATGACCGTCCTCACATGACACTCCTTTATACTACTTGTCTTCGTATTTCTTCAGCACTTCCCTCACCGGTGCGAATGCCAGATCTTCCTGCAATAAGCCATGTTTGGACTCTGATAAGCAGATTCTATGGCTATCTCTGGAGTGAGCAGATCTAACAAGCCCCGATTGGAAAATACAGCTAAGCTGTCCTTCGGGAGCACATCTGTTATCTCTACGAGTCAATGCACAGGAGGATAACAACTTTCAAAAAGGCCAGATGCTGACAACACATTGATTTTGTTTTTTCATCTCATTCGGATTATTCCTTCTTGGTGGGTCACAGGTCACTTTTTATATTATAGTGTATTTCTAAAATAAATTTAGTTTTACACTAATATCAAAAAAGTCTTTCTTCTTCAATTTGTATATTATGCAACATTTTCATTTTTCTAAAGGAGGGGGGATATTGTATTTGACTTCAAATTAAAAGGGGACATTAGATATTTTATTTCACCATTACGAAACAGAGAGAGGGAGAACAGTTGTATTTTATTTTATGAAATCTGATAAACTTTTTGTTATATCGTTCAACAAATTAAAATTTATCTTTCACCCAAAATAGATAAAGTAAGATATAAATTGAAATCAAAACTTTTGCTAGCCTCGTATTATTCTTAAATTTCAATGCAAGGAAATAATGGCCTTAAAGAGGAAATTCAAAATTCTGCTTTAAAAAAAGTAGTAAATTAAATTCTTTTAAGAGTAATGACATTAATTTGTTAAAATATACATGACATGGACGGCTTCTCAACTGGCATGTTTGTGAATGATTTTGATTAAATAATAATGCAGTCGTTGATTACATTTTTAGTTTATTATATCGTATTAAATTTAACTTTTTGATATATACTCAAAGCCATAACTAAAACTCGAGCAGTGTACGCAACAGGCGTCGATAGAGCGAAGTTAGAGCTCGTTGTTACAGGAAGGAGAATTTCCGTGCTTCTGGTAAGTGGTAGAATTAAAGTAGTAGTTGTTATGTGAGAGTTGAGTTGTATTGGGTTGGATGTGAACAAACTGATAAGGTGAAGGGGATTCATCACATATACATATATATTTAGATACCATTAAGGCGTTTATTTTTTTCATATGAAATTAACGTTCATTATTTTAATAACTTCTATTGGTTTACTTATATACTTGGGATATCATGAAGTTCCGATTATTGCTAAAAATAATCGAGATAGGAACTTAATTTTTATTCGTTATTAAGACTTTTCCACATATAGTCACCCCCCCCCCATCCAGAGTAATACATTTCTCCAGTTTTTTTTTTTTTTTACTTTTTGAAGATCTTTATTGTAGAACTTGTACTGAAAACCACTGTTCCTCCTCTTAAAAGATGTCATCTGTCTAGTCAAATCTCCGACTCTGCAATATTTGAGTAATGGGATTAAGAAAAAACATCGTTTGAGGCAAGATCCAGAGAATGGAGAGGATGTGGCAAACATTCAAAGCCGCAACACTTTAACTCTCCCAACCGCTGTGGCTTCTTCAATGTGACAGCATCATTGGTCTTCCATTTCTTGAATCGTCCTGTGAGAGACTTATGGTCAGTTAGAAATCCCTTTGCCACCTCTCAACAGTTTGATATGATGGGCTATCATTTCCAAAAAAAAACTATCATAGATTTGGCGGGCACTATAACATTCCAAATGAAGGAGCTTAATCCCATTCTGAGCCTCTATCGTATACTTACTGAGGTTACTTCAATCTACAGCTTCCCGAAACCAAATTACCATTAATAGTTGTAATTTAATTTATGAACATAATGATTAATATGTAGATTTTTATCCATATATATCTCAGTTATTTCTTAGTAATACTTAAAACTTCATGGTATCTAAACGTAAATAGTTCTACACTTTATGGACAAAAACTTAAAACAAATTTGTTATACAGGTGAAAATGAAGTATGTTATTTTAATCACTAAAATAGTTTTATTATATCGAACAATTAAAAGAGAAAAGATACAATTTAAATATCCAAGTTTCAATTGTGAGTGTGGTTTCTTAAATATCTAGGACTATTACCTTAAACATGTTATTGTTTCTAATCATAAAAAAAAAGATAATCTTAAAATAAAGACTAATTTATTTACACTTTAGAACTCCTCAAGAGATTTTTTAAAAAATATATTTTAATCTATTGTGGCTCTAGAGTCACAATGTAAGCGAAGAACCTCTCATAATTTTGAATAATTGTCAATTAACGAGACTTACTGTTGAACTGATACTTCACACTTCCTCGGCAAGGAGTGACTTTAAGGATCATTGATCTTAAAATACTGCAAGCCTTATTTCACTAAAATATTTTGTTAAAACCAAAATTTAGTTCAAATGTCGCAGGTAACGAAATTTACGACCCTGAGCACTGAGCTGTCATGGCTCCTGTTGATTCATGGTATGTATCCAGTATTATTTGATTTCAAAGTCATACACACCTTGTGTATTCACAAGCGAGTCTCAGCAGATATATCTCGTTCTGACACCAACATAAAGATGGAGATAATGTATAGAAATAAACATAACCAAAATCATTTGGGTTTTTGAATGAAAATTACAAATTATGTAAAAAAGGGGGGGGTAATCATTCATGCAATTGGTTTATGTCTCTTGTAGTGAAAGTTACAGACTTCCTAGCAAATAACGGAGCCTCTCCCTAATGAATTCAATTTTTATTCTGATATGGTGGTAGAAACGCTTTAAATCGAATACACACTGTAGATAATTCTATATTTTAATGGAATCGCAAAAAAAAAAAAAGTATTTTTAATGCATTTAATTCATAACCATTACACAAATGATAATCAAATAACATTTCTTTTACATATATATATGAATTATTTTGAAAAATTTTCACAAGTATTATTTTTTAACGAAAATTTATATTTAAAAACTAATGGATTAGTCTATAGTGCATTTACTCTTTTATTTCAGTGAACAAAGGAAAGTACGAGTGAAACAAGAACCGTCAAATGATGATATGAGTGATCTTGGTGAAAGATATCTTGTAGAAGAGCCAGCAGAAGCCAGTGGACCAGAAGAAGCAGAAGATTTATCAACACCTCAAAACAGTGGATGTTTAGGTCAACCTCCATCAAGATCAAGATCATCTATAGCCAGGCCAAATTCAAAGTGAATAAACACAAGCTTATCCAATTGTTTTTGTTCAGAATTACTCTGCATGGGTATTTATAAAGTAGGTACCATACCCTGCTATTGCCAAACGAATTTTATTCCTTCGATTGAAAAAGTTTCTGGAATTTACTTACATATTTACGGTTCTCACAATTTCTTTTAAAAACAAACACAAAATGTTTTATTCCTTATTGTAGAACGTTCCATAATGGAGTAGGAAGTAAAATAAGAAACAGTTCAACTGCATTATGAAGACTACTCCAAGTCCAGAGAAACTTTTGATATACAATGTGGTTTTAGTAAAATGGCTTGATGAGATTTTAGCTTAGAGATCAATGTCCTAAACCATGCAAAATGTGTACTGATGAACTTCGTACTGTTTGCCTAGCATAGCCAAACTTTGTGTTTTGAATATGGTTAGAATGGTTTTAACTTGAAAAAAAAAGTGTACAGTACTTCAGAAGTACAGGCATAAGTTGTTTGACATTAATTCAATAAACTTACTATATACTGTATAGATTTTATGTATGATCTGAATTGTGAAGAAATAAGTTGAAAAGAAAAGTACAATTTAAATCGAAGGAAATATTTTTCAGTGAGTGAAAACAATGAATATAAGTTGTTTGTAAATATTCCCATAAGTATTCAAATTTGATTTGTCAGAAAAATGCATATACTATCTAGTATAATATAACTTGTTTTTGTCTGATAGTATTTTATCTCTAAAAAGTTATCTTAGAAATTTGTGATGCAAATGT
>BMAO01009848.1:0-26345 GCA_019973975.1 Trichonephila clavata | reverse complement strand
ATTGTCCCTCTTCAAATCTACTTCTGTATTTCTACTTCACTAATGAAGGTTATAGTTTGAGTACTAACTGAAAGACTCATTATTCACGATTACTACCTTCAATGATTTACTTTAAGACACCCTTCCTGCTGGTTATATAGGTACCATATTAGCAAAACAACTCTCCTATGAGAAATGGTTTTAAACTCCAAACACCTTCAAAGAATAATTTCTCAAGTAGATTAGTTAAAGAAATGAGGATCGAAGTCCCTACACTGCCTTTATGTTCTTAAACCACTATAAGCAACGTCACCGTCGGTTTGTTGTTAATGCATATGCATTCTGGATAACGGTTGAATATTCCTCTATGCAGACTCTACAACGACATGCAATTATGATATACCTGTTGTCCAGCTAACACACAGGCCAAAGACAAAGTTTCATGATGTCTGGTTTGGCCCTTTTCCCAAGAACTTACACACTCTGTCATTTTTCCTGGCAATCACTCTCTACCCAGAGCTGCATGGTTGTCCCTGCTGCTCTGGGGGTTTTAGCAAGTTTCCTGCATACATCTTTGAAGTTTCCTTAAACTTATGTGCAAAATTCATCAAGCTACGTAAAATTTGTTCAACCTGATCATTTTGCCATGAGTAGACGAACGATCCTGATGTTTTTATCCATTATGAGTGCAATTTCTACTCTTCTAACTCAGCATGTCTGAAAGAACTCCTAAGGAGTAGATGAATAGTGTGATGTTAATATCCATTCCTCACGGCGGAATGTCTGTCCAGCAATACGTAACTGAAATCTACAACAGAGAGAGCAGTTTCAGGAAAGAGCTGACAAGTGGTTCTAGAGATAAGTGTACCTTTTATAATCTTATAATCTTAGATTAGGATTGCTCCTAAGAGATTGTTGAATTAATCATAAAGTAATCACAAATTACTTAATCTGAAGTAAAAGTAACTATTTTTTATAACCATCTCTGCTTCTTCAAGGACCCTACTATACTCTCAACCTCCAAGATGCGACAACAGGACATCACATAAATGAAGTCGCGTTCTATTTACTGAGGAAAGTCTCTTCATAATGAGCAACGACTCTCGGAGTTAGTTAATATAGAGGTCAATAGGCATGCTGTTTCGTCCTACTCACATGAAGAAAAGAGACAGTTGAGGTGATCCTGAAGTGCTTGTGTGGGAAGGAATTATGTTGAATGGATTAACGGCGTTTCAACAGAGGCTCACTAACCGGAGATCGTTACTGTGATGAAATTATAATCCCACATGAGCGTCTGTTCCAAGGCAAAAATGGTCCTGATTTTGTTTTTGGTTTTTTTTTATAGAAATGCCCATTCAAACAAGACTTTCTTTGTTGAAAAGCTTCTGAAAAGCGAGGATATTTTAGAATGGATTGGTCAGCGTGCTCCCCTGGTTTAAATCCCACGGAACATGTGTGGTATGCCTTGTGGTATGGCTGGTAGCAACATCGTATCCTTCGCAGACACCAAGACAGGTGAAATACATGATCCAGGAAGTGTGGCAACATCTTATCTCATGAACTGCTGGATAGTTTGGCATTGAGTATGAAAAGACGGTGTCTCGCAGCCATTGCAGTTAAAGGAGGTCATGTTCCTTACTAAAGGATTCTGGTTTGCTGTTCTTCCTTTAGACCAGACCATGTTTTTTACTAACGTCATTTTCTCTATAAAGTCCTTTCCTGCTTTGTTTCATAATGTCTGTGTATAATTCATTTGTAGGTTGGTATGCATTCATCAACCTTTAATTTCAAGCCACTCAGTTGAGTTTTTTTTCGGAACTATAAAACAGTTTAAGGAGTTGCTTGAGTCTTGAATACCAGCGTGTGTGTGTGTGTGTGTGTGTGTGTGTGTGTGTGTGTGTGTGTGTGTGTGTGTGTGTGTGTGTGTGTGTGTGTGTGTGTGTGCGTGCGTGTGCGTGTGTCTGTGTGTGTGTGTGTGTGTGTGTGTGTGTGTGTGTGTGTGTGGTGTGTGTGTGTGTGTGTGGTGTGTGTGTGTGTGTGTGTGTGTGTGTGTGTGTGTGTGTGTGTGTGTGTGTGTGTGTGTGTGTGTGTGTGTGTGTGTTTTAGACACACACACACAATTGTGCTATGTTTTTTGCATAGAAATGATACACATTGGTCATTGCTCCTTTCCTTTCGTAATCAATAAGAAATCTTAGAATTAACTAATTAACTATATATATATTCCCCCAACATTTATAAATATGAATGTTTTGGTTTCAACAAAAATATTTTTATGTTATTACATCAAAAATTCTCAAATATTTTTTTTTTTATTTTAGATAAAAATGAAGTTCTTCTTGAATGAATAATTTATACGATGTCTTAAAAGTTAGCACTTTCTCATCATACATATCATTTTACTTAAAAAAATTTAAAGACTTTGTTAGTTTAGTCTAAGAATTTTTTGACACATACTCATTTCAATGTAACAAGTATACAGCTTTCACAAGTTTCCTATTGAATTCCTTCTGATTTGAAACAGACTCTTGAAATAAACTTTTAGAAGTGCTTCTAGTCACATCAGATTCAATTTTAAGAGATTTAAAACATCCTTTGATAACACGTAACTTCCAAGAATGTTGTACTTAAAATGCAATATGTATATATATATATATATAGATATTAATTTTCTCAAAAAAAAACGCTCTTTCAGATTTTAGATACTTTGAAACAAAATAACTAGCGCACATTAATTTTATTAAGGAATGAAGGAACATAATTGAGAGATGCTTAAACACCGAACAGAAATATATTATATTAAATTCATGTTAAAATCTTTGAATCTCTGACAATGTTTCCATAGAGATACTTTAAAGAAGTTTTCTTGTATGAACCTTTATAATTTAAAAGTTGTTTTACGTCTTTCATTCACGCAGGTATAATGATATCAATTTTATAAGTAGAAATGAATTGGGGAGCTCGTAAAATCTGTTATTTTTTTCCTATATAAGAGCTTTTTTTAATTTTCTTAATTTATTAAATTGAGCACAGTTTCAATTGAAAAGTAAGGTTAATATTGTACAAACAACAAGGAGTTTGCATGGACGGACGGTGGCATGTCCTTACTTCCCCGAGGTGACAGGCTGATTGGCCAAGTATTTCCACGGCCAGGAGAGGGCACTACACTATTGTTCTTATTTTTACCTTTCGTTACAAATTTAGGTAAATGTTTACGCTATGTCCAAATTTATCTGACATCTAATCAACAAAATAAAATTTAATTGAAACGTATTAAAGTTTCCTTTTCATTAAATGTTTTATTTAATTAAAAACTAACCATTTTTCTCTGTAAAATATTAACATAAAGTGAAATAATTACTAATAATCACTTTAAAGTTAATTTGAAAGCATTTCTACACTATTTAATCTATTCGTATTTGCTTAGCTTATTTGTCTAGATTTTAATTGTGGTTAGAGTTGAATAAAATAATTATAATATTCTTTTAATGAACTCAGATATTATAAGTCATAAAATTTTAGTCTGCTTCATACGGTAGGTAGTAACTTAATTGGAATTGATTCTTATATTTGGCGACTATTGTCCTTCAGATTTCTTCCCTAACTCACTCTGTTACCTAACTCAAAGAAATCCAAACTCAGCCATTACTCATGGCATTTCGAACATACTATATTTGTAATTCAGCTGTTTACGAAAGTATTTGCTAATCAATTAAAATGGTTGCTATGTGTGGTTGCTATGGTTCATTATCTTGCTGAAATATAAAACTCTGTAAGAAAGATCTGTATCTCTCTGTAAGAAAAGATCTCTCTGTAAGAAAGAGGCAAAATAGATAGCATAGGATTGTGTTCATATAATAACATGTTGTAAAAGAGTCCCGTATCAAAATTAAATCTGTCCGGCTTTTTCCAGCAAAACGACACTTCAAAACTTTATTCCTGGATGTTGAACTGTGTGGTAAGAAAGCAGAACACATCAATGAAAACAAATAAGCTTCAATTTAGACCAGTGCTTCTCAAACTTACAATATTGGAGATCCAATATTCAATAATAATTTTCATCGCGCCCTCCCCCCTTCCATACAAGGACAATGTATTGAATTCAATAATACTATACTTGGACGCGCTAAAGCTACAATACGACTTTAACCTCTTAAGTGCCACCGGCGTATATAAACGTCTCGCTCAGCCAAAGCATTAATTGCCCCGGACGTATATATCCGTCTTCCTGAAGTACGATCTTTTCTGTGCACTTCTTTTCATAAAATTATTCTAAAGGCTTTGGAATACAATAAAAAAAGGCAGTGCTTGACAGTGTTTGGGAAGGATTTACTTATTTCAGAGGATTTGATTATTTAATCCTTTTTTCGCGCCCCTTCCCCTCCGCAATACATCACATACGCACGCCTACGTGGAAAACGGTGGCATTAGGGAGCGAATTGTGTAACTTTTAATCAGCAGTTAAAGAATTAATAATAAACAGTACAAATTATCAAGATAAGTGTTAATTTGTGTGCATAATTTTATATACGACAAGCTAATGGGGTCACTGATAATTATTAAAATTGTTTTTAACATAATTTTATAAATTAAATATAATATATATCATGAAGTGCTGTGTAATTGTTAATATGTGTATTATATTAGTGTAAATGTGCATTTTATTTTTATTATGTCAGAATGTTTTTGTTTGTTTACTTTCAGTAAATCAATATTTTTTTTAAATATTCTTTTTTTTTCGACCTTTCAATAGGCTCGCGCCCCCTTCGTACAGTTATCACGCCCCCCCCCTAAGGAGACGCGCCCAACAGTTTAAGGAACGATGATTTAGACAGTGATATTTCAAGTACCCGGAGAATATTAAATAAATCCTCTCATCAATTTAGTTCTAGAAAAAGAAATTCTATAACTCTATCTTGGGAATATTGCGATCTCTTATATTCAAGAATCTAATTAATGGCATACATTTGTGACAGATGTATCCGCGTCCTTTCCTTAATCCTCTTGGGAACTCTTTGGTCTATCAATTCGGGTTTATTCACAACCAACCCTCTGAAGAAGAAACCTTGATTATGTAAATTAGGTTGACTATATATAGTCTATATATATATATATATATATATATATAGGTTTTAAAGCTAAAAGAGAGAGAGAGAGAATAGATTGCTACTTATCAGGTATTATACCATTTTATAGCGTATTTGATGGGTGAAAGAATTAAAGTGACGATTGGTCACTAAAGTTCAATTAGTGCTCAGATAATTAGGATAGTAGATTTGATACTGAAATAAGAGGGTCGATATTTAAAGTCTCATAATTTGCGCATCTCGTTATTAATCCACATATTGCTTAGATTTAGAACATCTCTTCTCGTTGAAATTAATTGAATTGTTTTGCTGAATTGTGTGATCAATAAATAGATTGAATTTTTATATGGCTAGTCTTCCTTCCCTTCCTTCCACATCTCTAGGCAGGAATGAGAAAACATCTCATTCCTTACACATAATGCGATATAATTTAGATACAAAACTCTGATCTCGGGTGAATTTTTCTTGATTTTTATTTTCAATATTAGTTGAAAGACAATTAAATCGAAAATTAAATTATTTTGCCCCAATGAAAAACTGTTTTGAAACTAAAAACCTAGTACTAGATCTAACACTGTTTATAAAGTAATGAAATTTTTTACTCAAATTGAATTTTTTATGGTATCAGATTTTTCGACGCTTTTTTTCCATGTAATCCGACTAAGTAAGCTTTTATGAATCCAAAAATAAATAAATATGCAATCTTCCGAATGAATGCTTCAATTTTGAAGATGCGAAATTAGATTTAGGGAATTGAATTGGAACGACAATAATTTTTTGTTTGTGACATTTCTCCCTTAATTTAATCTAATGACCCTTGAATACGGTAAGTATTTCTCTAAAATCTGGCGGATATTATGTATAACCTCCTAATAAAACAGTGTCACTTTCTAGAAATATTTAACGCATTTCCTAGAAAAAATGGCGTCTTTAAGAGAAAAATAAATTTTTTCTGACGAAATTATTTACAGTTTTTTTATCTGTTTCAATCTAATCACTCTATGTAGAAAATCTATTAACCTTTTAAGCAAAACTTTAAATTTAGCAAAATAAATGATAGGGAATAAAAGCTATATTTACAAAAAAATCCTAAATTTCCAGAAAACGTATTCGAATAATTTTATTTAAAGCGAAAGAATTATTTTGTTACAAAACTGTAAATAAACAATATCTACCCAATTCAAACTATTATGGTACCAATTGCAATGAATCCAATTGGCATGTATGATTTCAATAATGATGTTATCACATAATAACTACATAATATAGTCTAGCTCATTAGTTTGATTTTTACGAAATTGAAATATTTTTTTTTTTAAATTCGTCAAATCCTTATTGAAATTAATCATGCATTTAAAACTTCCTAACTTATGAAGAAGACGACAGAACAAGCCAATTTTGTCAAGCAAAGAGATTTTGGAATTACTATTTATTTAAAGGTGTTTAAAGAACAACATTATATACCGTGAAATCCGGCGTATAACGCATAACACCGTATATTGCGCACCTATACTTTCAAGCTGCAATTTATAGTTTTTAGGTATATTCACCTTATAACGCACCCCCCCCCCTTTCTTACAAAGAAACCTTAAACGCAGTATATGCACAATGCTCTTATGTTTTGAAGTCATTTATTCGAGGCATTATTCCAAGCTGTAGAAAAAAAATAGTATACTTCTACAACTACAATCTTTAAGTTCATTAGGAATGTCGTTTGTTTTAAATAAGCAATATTTCGATAAATATACAAGTCTATATTTTTTCTATAGGCTCATTATATATATATTTTATTATTATTATTTTAAAGCTCACATTTTCTTACCGCGTATAACAAACACCCGTAAATTTCGGTCTTATATTTTGTGTTAAAGGTATGCGTTATACGCCGGATTTTACGGTATATATATTGATCTGTTTCTCATCAAACTTTTATGAAACGCTATACTTGCTAAGTTATATACGCTATACTTGCTTATACTTAATAGTTTATGAAGTTGTCTAATCTTGTGATCGAGATACGTTAACTTAAACCAAATCCATTTTTGTAAAAGGTCTCTATCAAGAATTGAAATGCAAATTATAGTAGATTACTGCTTATCAAATCTAACATGTGGATGCAAAAATAATATTCAATATATTGTCAAAGTTCAGAATGTGAAATGAACAGTGTATAAAATTTAATTACTAAGTTTTGTGATACACAGAATTATTATTTCAATAAAAATAGATTGATATAATATTTTTTCACCTTTTTAATGAGATCCTTTATCGGTGATGCAGTGTGTTTCGTATTTTTAATTACTATAGAAAGCTTCTTATAAGGAATTTATTTTAAAAAATAAGATTTCTTCTCACGAATTCCACTAATTTTTCAACTTGCTTAAAATATATTCCTTCGAGATTTTTTTAAATATATGAAAAGATAAAAGCTTATATTTGATTCATATCAAGTGAATCTATCGTTCCGTTGTTTATTTCATTATCAGTTTATTTGATCTTGATAAGTATTAATTTTAAAAAAAGTTAATTTTTTTCAAATCTTTGTTATTTTTTTTAATTCTGTTTAATTGTATATAAAATTTTATTTTAATTTATTATTCTTGAAAATATATATCAGACAATTTTCTTGTTTGAAAGGATTACTAATGAAAAATTTTCTTCTGCACAAAAAAGAGCTTTTACGGTATAGCATTACTAACTCTTGGTAAATTATTTAATACATACAAATACAATAATTACGTTTTTTAATAAGAATATATTTCTCATAAGTCTTCAAATTAGACTAGTGTATTTTAATTTGGTGTGGTACTTATATATGTATATATATATAAGAGAAGGGGTGCCACACAGCTCATGTCACCCTCGTCACTTGACCATGGTTCAAAATTACGCGGTTCGTCACCAAAAGCCCTCGAGTAGCTGAAGTGTGTGACATTAATGTTCACTCACTCAGTGTATTTTAATGATTTTACTAAATTCAGTAATTAATGATAAGTATGCGTAAATTTGATTAAATACAATTGTAATTAAATACACAATTAAGTTTTAACAAAAATTACATTTTATACATTACAACAAGGATGTTAAACTCGCGGCCCCACAACGAACACTTTTTGCGGCCCGGTCTGTATATCGGCTCACAATAACATATATTAAAATGTCAAAATTTCTTCCGGAATAGGAAAGCTAATAGCAGATAAGAAGTATCAGAACGTAAACCTTAAATTTTTTTGTTCGTTTATATATGTTTATTATAATGTATTATATATATATATATTCTAAATATAAACTTACGTTTCTATGATTATTGATTTTTTTTGCGGACCAACTAAAGTTGAACCTTGTTTGTTTCGCCCAAGTTAGCCCTTGAGTTCGATACCCTTGCATTGCAATATTGTTATGTCAATCAAAACTTTATACATCCTGATACTTTTGTTACATTTAAATGAAATTAAATATTGCGAACCAAAGATTTTTATAAAACTCACTATTCTCTTTGCAATAACAAAAGCATACTACATCATTCTATAAATAAAGAAAACGATAAAGAATTATTTTTACTCCGAAATTAATTATACCACATTTGTAACTTTTAATCGCTAAATAATGATAAAAAAATATTAAACGATGCTATCCGCTTAGGATCAATAGAAATAATAGGCCTCAAGAGGTTTGAAAGATTTGGTTGTTATGTAACTGTGATTGGATTTCGTGTTTATCTTGAAGAGAACGTTTAGGATTTGACGATAATCAAGATTGAAAGCATAATATGAGGGAAACAGAGCTGATCACATCAACAACAGATAATATATTGAAAGAAGCGAAAAAGACGGGAAATATGAAGTTACTATTAAGAAAGTATATTATTCCAATTCGGAAACTTACATAATCCTAGTATTAGATTTACAAAATGTTGTCATGAAAGGAGAAACGGGAAATGTTATCCAACGTTTTGTTATAAGTAAATGAGATGATGCTAAGACGCAGCATATATAATTTGATATCATGAAAATGATTCGTTTTATGCAATTACTGACTTTTCCTGTTTGGAATAAATAGTGAATCCTCAACAATTATTTCATAACAAATTAAAGTGTTTAAAATGTATATTATTGGTGGTAACTTTGAAATATAACTTTCTTTATATGACATATTATTTTAAGAAGGTTCTTTAAAAAATAAGGACTTTAAATATATAACACAAAAGATTGAGTAAGAATTGATAAACAAAACAGACATAACAAAGTAGAAAATTAAACAAATTAAAGAATATAAAACAAAATAGAATTAACTTATATAATAATTTTACGATCCTCCAATATAATAAGCAAAATTTCGATACTTCAGCTACCGACTGATGTGGTTCAAGGTTTAAATAATAGAAAATTTGGCATTTATTTTTATTTTAATCAATTCTTATCTTAAAAAAATTATTTACATTTTTCTAAAATATACTTATTATAATTTTTATGATACGTTTTACAAAAAGCAACAACAATATTTTTATAAGTTTAAAAAATTAAAGCAGCAGCATAAAATTTCCTATAGTTTTTCTATGTCTTGAAAAAAATCCAAATCTGTATTTTTGAAAAAAATAATTTTCTTTCAAAATTTTTTAAGGACCACTGTTTGCTTAAAATAGTATCATATTACACTGCTGGCCACCGTAAATGCAACACCAAGAAAGACAAGAGATAGCACAACACAAAATTTATTTTGTAGATAACATGTTGACCAAGTATCAAATGATTAAATTTATAGACTTCCGTGAAGTGTGATTCCTGCTAGAATCAGTAGCCAGAGTAGCCTCCATTGTTGGAGACAATGGCATTGATTCAAAGAGACTTTGGATGTGTTCTTGGGATACAGCAGACCAAGCAGCTTCCACACGTTGCCAGAGTTGATCTGGTGTGGAAGCTGGGGGTGTTATCTGGGTCAATCGTTGAGCAACCATGGACCACATGTTTTCTATCGGCGAAGGCTCCGGAGAGCGAGCCGGCCAGGGAAGCAATTCAATCTGGTGATTGACGAAGAACTTTGGACAATGCGTGCCACGTGTGGTCGCGCATTATCCTGTTGAAATATGGCTGTGCCCAAGCCCTGAAGGTAAGGAAGGACAACTGGATGCAACACCTCGGAGATGTAGCGCTGGCTGTTTAAACCGGCAATGCGTACTAGAGGAGTGCAAGAGTGATATCCAATACCACCCTCTACCATAATATCCGGTGCAGGAAGAGTATGGTGGTGCATAACGCAGCTGTTCAGCATCCTCTCTCCACGGTGTCTCCAGACTCGAATCCAACCATCGCGGTGTTGCAGACAGATGCGTGACTCTTCAGTAAAGACAACTTCATTACATTCTGCCGCCCACATCCTTCATTCATCGCACCATTGGCGGCGGAGACGTCTGTGGTTCTGCGTCAAGGGTAGATCAAGAGATGGACGACTTGCGGACAGACCACTCTGCTGTAAACGGCGTCGAATGGTACGCGAAGACACTGAATGATGCGTTACAGACTCAATGTGCTGTGCTATGGTTCGTGATGTGACTGAGCGATCCGTCACTGTGATGCGCACAATTTGCCTGTCCTCACGTGAAGTGGTGCACTGAGGTGCATGCGATCGACCACGTCGGCCCGACGTACCCTCCTGCAACCAACAGTCACATATCCGCATTACAGTTGTTTGGTTTCGTCCAACACTACTACCGATTTCCCTGAAAGATAATCCACAATCTCGGTAGGCCACTATCCTTCTTCTGTCGAACTCGGATACTTGATCAAAAGCTGATCGCTGTTTTCTACGAGACTAAACTGATCGTTTTTTGAAAAAACTACAAGAAAAACACAATTGCCGAACTTGAAATCATCGAAATCTCCAAGCCTTAAATAGCACTTTGAGGTGGCGCCACAGGCGTGCGTGATGTGTGTCTGCGCTGAAATTCTAATCATTTGCATATCTCACCTCCGCTAATGCATGTTGTAAATTTCATGTTATTTGCGTGCTTCCTTCAGGGTGTTGCATTTACGGTGGCCAGCAGTGTAATTTCTTTTTGTTATATTAAAGAATTATTTAATTATTATTTACATTAAAAAGACCACATTATTTGAACTATTAATTATTTTGAAAAATCAATTTAAATATCTATTAGATGCATTTTCCAATAAATTTCTTTTATTTAAAATTTTAAATAATATAAAGATAAAGTAAAACAAAATCATTGTTATTGCACATTTAATTTTTAAAACAATGCTTTAATTCCTTCAATTCAAACTTATGGTTTCCTTTTTCAATTTAGAAAAGAGAAATCTAATATTATAGTTTTGTAACACTAATACAGGATGTGATACAAAAATATAATATTTTAAACTAATTATAAATAATATTTTCATAGAATTTCTTTGTAAATATTATATACGAGCTGAAATGCCCGTTCTTCACACGGGTTAAGTTTTGAAAAAATAAATTCATCTATTATAGCAATTATAATATTTTTTTTAGTGAGGATAAAACCCTGTATAAAAAAGTAGTATAACCAAAAATTAAAAATAATTTTTTCAAATGAATGTTTACACTATAAATAATTTTAAACAAATTGCAACCCTGTCTCAAAGTAAATAATTATTTAACAAAAACAAATATTTCAATGTAAGAGAGAAAATTAGCAAGCTGAAGAGTAAATAGATATGAATGAATGAATTTATGAATAAAAATTCTTACATAAATATGATAGCAATAGTAAGTTTCTGCTATGGGAACTGTGGGGGAAATAGCCTGCAATAGATAAGCGAAAGAAAAAAATTAATGATGATAAACTGATTCAATAAATACTATCATAAATAAGAAATATTAGGAAGCCTTCAACTGAAAAAAAATTAAATTAGCATTGCACTAATACCTCATATAATACAATCATTAATTCAATATTAAAAAAATTTAAGTAGTATGAACTAAAATCAAAATCCAAAATCTACCAAAAACAGGTCCCCGTTGAAATAGTCCAGAACTAACAACAGTACTGAATGAAACAAATAATAAACCATATTGAAAAAAAAAACTAATTCTTGAAACAATACTTTTTTGCAATATTTCTATTAAAAATTATAATTTGATTACAAAGAGCAAAATAATGAGTACATACAATGATAAATAACTATAGTGATAATTGAAATATTTATATCATATCTGGACAGTATGATAACATAAAATATGCATATGATCTCCAAGAAACTATAAGAGGAACAGATTATCAGAAGCAACGTTAAATCATGAGAGCGTAAAATCATTTCAACACTGAATTTTAAAGAAATCCAGAAGGAAATATGAGAAAATCTTTTCAAGGTGCATCCTTTTCTGTGCAAACATTTTTACGACCACAAATGATACAGTTTTCTGATTTGCAAGATTGCCAAAAGCAAAGTTAAGCCATGGCGAAAAATCTGGTCAAAATGGAATTCAAAAGAATCCAAAAGAAAATATAAGAATATTATTTCAAGGGTGCACCTTATCATAGTTTCAGCAAATAGATTTTTGTTAAAAAAAATTCTGATTTTTTTTCATTTAAAACGAAGATGAGTTCTTATCGGTCATAGGAACCGTATGGCAAAAAACAGTGACATGCAAAAAAACGTGGTACATTCTGGTTTCTCTCTCATAAATAGGAAGCCTTATCTTCGCTATATTACCAACATGTTAATAGCAATTAGTTTGAATTCAGTGTCATTTTCTTTCCGTTATACTTTAAGCAATATTTTGCTACATTGAACAAAATATTGACTATGCCGATGAAGGAAGAATTATTATTAGGAAGATGAATATTTATTTTCAACGACAGAAAATTGCACAGATATGTAAAACATGTAACATTTATATGTAAAAAATGTATACAATGCATGTGTATATATACAATCAGCATGAAGAACCTTTGAGGAGCATTTAATCGCATCCATAGTTAGTTTTCGTGTTCATCCATAAATTTCTAACACATAGTTTTTTTTTTTTTTTTTTTTGGTGATTAAATGGATGTGACAAAAAAAATTCTGGTGAGAAGTGAAGTTGTAGTTTTATTTGATTGTAAAAAACTCTTTGATATTTGTGGCATGAATAGGTAATCATGATCTAAGATTCACTTTACAAAAAGCCTCACAAACTATTGTTCGGCTGAAAAACAGACTTTTGAGTCCTTTGTATCACATAATTACTGTACCTACAATGATACGCAAGAAAAGGATACTTCAGAAAAAATAAAACTGTGACACTGAAATAGGAATTATAATATTAATTTATATTAAAAGGTTTGAAACAGAAAAGGAAACCCTAATTTTGATAAAATTGTCATAAACAATTTTGAACAATAACAAAAAACACATAACAGAACATCTTAAATATTTAAAATTGAAAAAGAAATAAAAGAAACAAATAAATATGAAAGTAATCTTACATACAGTATAGAAATTATAATATTAATTCAAACCAAAAAGTTAATTTAAATCGATAAATTAAGATTTGATTTTGATGAAACTACCATAAGTAGCTCAGAACAAATACAAAGCATGCCAAAAAATCTTATACAGTAAATAGAAATCTTAACTTAAAATCACAATATTGACAATCTGTTAATCTCAATTAGTTTGAATTGAGAGTGTCGTTTTCTTTAGTTACATTTTTCTACTTTTTCTTACAATGGAAAAATATGGATCTGCCAATGAAGGAAAAGGGTACTTATGTATTGGCGTGCCCGCAGCAAAATTTGCACCACGATATCAAAATAACAGATTCTTATGTGTCTTATATGGAAAAAAAATCAAATTTTGGTGAAAAAAGAGCCACTTTGGCTGCAGTGACTCTAATACATAAGTATCAGGAAAAGCAGTACCCTTTTTCTTTTTCAACGGAAGAAAATGTAGGTACATAGAAGTCCGATAATCCGGCACGTTCGGGACCGGCTCGGTGCCGGACTACCGAAAATTCCGGTCTATCGGGCGGTAATTATAAGAACAATTAGGTTAATAATTAAACTACAAATACATACAACAAAGTTTATTTTATATTTCATATAATGTATGTACACGTACTGTAAAACATATTACACTTAGATTTAAAAAAGTCACGAATGCCTTTTTGTTTTCTTGACTTTTGCGTTTAGTATAAATTTATTTTTAATGATATGGAAATCAATAATTTCTGAAGCACTGTAGCTAGTACTAGCCTCAGCAAAGAGATAAACTTATTTAGTGATTCTGCAGCTTCTGCCAGCTGATTTTTTCCTTTTCTTCCGTTTCGGCATCTGAGTCACTTTCTTCAAGATTTTGAGTAGGCTGAGGGTTTACTACAATGTTGATAATGTCCTCATCGGTTAGTTCTTGTTCAACAGGCTCATTCTCGTCGATTAGAAGCCACTCCTCTACCTCATCTTCAGGCAGGTTTTTAAGGATTGTCAGCACTTCTAACTCGAAGTCTTAGGTTTTGAAAACATGGTCACTGTACAGTTAGAACGAAAATCACTTTTTTTATAAAAAAGTTTCAAAAGTTACGTTTACTGCGATGTGAAAGGACACAAAACAACTACGCACAAAAAAATGGCGAAGACGCTTCGTGATTGATTAACGGAGCTGCACTGCACCTGAATTTGTTCTGACAGCTGAGACTAGCTAGCCGCTAATTGTTTCCGAACAATACCGAGCACTTCCGGATGATCCCGAACTACCCCGAAAACTTCCGAATAGCTCTCGAGCGTTTTTATTTGCTTTAAAGACACACTTTTGGAGAAAACCAAAATTTTACAATTTTCCGGACGATGCCGGACTATCGGCATTCCGGACTGTTGGATGCCGGACTAATGGACTTCTACTGTACTTAGATTTTACTGGCCAATGCCACTGTTCAAAATAACTCCCTAAGTCGGCAACGCTGATTTCACATGTGTTGTACGCGCTAAATTGGCAACCATGTGTTTTGTTTCATGTAATGTTTCTAATAGGTTGCGATAATATGTAAGAACTGAAATATCATAGGAAGATTTTTTGGTACTTATGTATTATTGCAACAATTGCCAACTCTATTAATAACTCGTCAAGTTGGCAACTGCGATTTCTTATGTGTTGTCCACACTGAATTGGCAACCATGTGTTTCGTTTCATATAATGCCATCAATAGGTTGCGATAATACATAAATACTTATTTTTTGACTAAATGTCCAGGCTATGCAGTTGGAAGTAGGCAAGCAGTAACGCTGAAATGCACTGATATTCAGGCGATGACTTATTTTTACGCTATACATGTTAATAGTCTGGGTGTTGTGATATCAGCATCAAATGAACTGTAGCCAAAGTACAACCTTAGATTGATAGTATCACTAATGTTCAGTTTAATAAAAAGAAAACATGTCAGAAAATCTCATACATAAAAAAATCTAATAACGAAGGCTAAAATGTATTGTGGCCTTCGTATTCTTACGTATTAGCATCCACAGCCAAATTGGCACTAAGCACACACAAATCGCACTATATCCACCAAAATCTATCTGATTTTTTTTTCATATAAAAGCACGTAAGAATCTTTATTGTTTTGATATCAAGGAGCGATTAGCGCGGCCCCAATTTGGCGGTGATCGCTAATATGTAAGTATCATAAATTCCAACTTAAATCACGATATTGGCAATCTGATAATCCCAATTAGTTGGAATGGAGTGCCATTTTCTATCGTACTTGCATATTATCGCAACCTATTGGCAACATTACATGAAATAAAGCCCATGGTTGCCAATTTGGCGAGTTATTGATTAAGTTGGTGATTGTTGCAATAATACATCAGTACCTAGTCTTTGTGTTATAAGCTACACTGGTATAACTATTTGAAGATTGAAAGGTTGAAGGTGGTGTGCTATCGTGGTGATTTTTTCTTCAAATCATAAAAGTTTGTATCTTTCTTTTTTGTTTGGTTATTTTCCTCTTCAGGCAAGAGGGTTTTCTCCCTTCTTTTGGTTTAGCTCTCTCTGGTAAGTTTACAATTTTTCTCTAGTTTTTCGTTTTGAAAAAGGACTCAAGCTGAGTCATTCTAGCTTCAACGTTTCAGATGTTAATGAACAATCCTTAATTATCAATAGTTTAACAATGGAATCAGGATTTTCAAAATTCTTCCGATCTTCTGTTAGGGACGCGGAAATTATTTTACGAGCTGGACAAAGAAATATAACCGAAATCAATATATTAGTTGAAAATAGTCAAGGATCCTCTCAGATACCAAAGTCCAATCCACAGCTTTTACATGCAGAAATTTTAAAAAAATTTCTCGTCATGAAAATATAAAAAGTATGTCATTTACTCGTAATGGAAAGATAAGATTTTCTACACTAGATCCAGTATGCGCAGCGCAAATTTTATCTCTTGAGAAAATTTTAAATGTGTCAGTTAAGACGAATATTCTTTGGGAAGGAATCACCTCTATATTTCTGATTTATGAAATTCCACTTAATATATCCCTGAATGAAATAGCAAAGGAACTGCAAGAAACCAATGACTTAGAAATAATAGAGATGAGAAGATTTGTTAAAAATGGTACTCAGCAACAATTCTCACCATTACTAATTACAATACTCGGGACGACTTTACCAGAAACTGTAAAACTGTGGTTCATTAATCATCGAATCCAAAATTTCATAGATAAGCCCAGACAATGTACAACATGTTTTAGTTTTTTACATTCTGCTAGATTTTGTCAGAAAACTGCAATATGTATTAATTGTGGTGTTTCGCATTCTGGACAATGTTCTAGTAATTCAAGGTGCATAAACTGCAAAGGTGATCACCCTGCTAACTCACAAAATTGCCCCGATTACATGAGGGAAAAAATATATTGGAATTAAAATGTGAACAACATCTTACATTGGGAGAGGCGCGAAGAAGATACCGTGACAATAAAAGGGCATCTTACTCTGCAATAATCCAAACTAATGCAGTTAATCTAGATATGCAGGATCATCTGGAAAAAAACTTGAAAACATGTTGGTATCTTTTCAAGCAATTTTAGAAAAGCAAACCTCTTTCATTTTGGAAGCTTTTCAGAAAACAATAGAATCGGTACTTTCTCACCTTAACAATGTTTTTGAAATGGGGAAATCGAGACATTCTCCATTGTGGAAGAAAAAGGCAGTAGATAACATTTCCTCAATCCGTAAAACCCGTGAATCTAGTGAAAGCGACGCATCCAATAACATAGAAATAGACATTGGATAAATACAGAAATAAGATGTTTTTTGTAAATACGTTCCTCTCTTTTTTCAAGTTTTTATATTGTGGGCTAATTATTGTCTTTTATTTTATCTCCATTAGTTTGATTTTCTTTCCTCAAAGGGAGGATAGTTTTTTCTTGTTCAATTTTCTCTATTTAAGTATTTATGAATATAATTCAATGGAATTGCAGAGGCCTCAAAAATGAATTCATATGGTTAAATATCCCTCCCTTTTCTGAAGCAGATATCTGGATTTTTCAAGAAACCTTTTTAACAAATCATGATAATATAAATTTTCCAAATAAAACCATTTTTAGAAAAGACAGAGAAAATAGATCGGGTGGAGGTTTAATAATAGCTGTTCCTTCAAATATTTCGCCACAACAAATTCCTATACAGATTCAACAAACAAGAGACTTAGAAATCCTCGCAATTAAAATTGATGTTCGAAACATTTCGTTTTATATTATAAATATTTACGCCCCACGGGGATTAAATATTATGCTAATCAAATCTTTTCTTGAATCCCTGACGGCTCCGATGTTCATTTTTGGTGATTTTAACCTTCATCACCCGATGTGGGGATCGGATCACATTTCGAGATATAGTAATGATTTTGTTGAATGGATTACTGATTCTAACTTGGTTCTTCTTAACACGATTGTTCCCACATATAGAAATTCAGCAGGTACAGCGTCATTGATTGATCTCACAGTTTGTTCTTCAAGCATATCTGGATACTGCAATAGTTATGTTTTAGATTGTTCTTTTGAAAGTGATCATAGTCCAATTATTACAGAACTTTCTCTCCTCAATTCAAATAAACGAATTTTTAAAAAAGTAAACTGGCAAGCAGTTATGAACCAAATGCATTTTATTTTAAGCAAGCCAGAAGTTAATTCTCAAAATCTTACCGATATAATTTCTCAAATCATTACAAGTAATATTAGGGAAGTTAAGGTTTCGAACAGATCCTTCCCACCATGGTGGAATAGTACTTGTTATAGATTTTATAAGATTAAAAAATATTTAGGAAGAGAGCTATTAGAGAAATTTCACCTGAATTATGGATCAGATATAAACAATATGCGAGCAAACTTAGATTCTACATAAAAAATGCTAAGAGAATGTACTGAGACAAGATATGCAATAATGTTTCTAATCCCAAGATGTTTTTTAATATTCTGAAAAAAATTTCCACAGTTACTGCCACCGATCAAAAACTTAATATTCTCCAGCTTAGTAATAGGTTTATCACTCATCCTCAATTGCAAGCAGACATGTTTGCAGATTATTTTGCATCTAAAAATGCCTATCATAAACCCCTTCCTTTGGATTTTCTCTACGACAAAGATAACCTTCTAAATAAACCATTCCATATATTTGAATTGCATAGAGCAATAAAAAATTCAAAAAATACAACACCTGGGGCTGATCATGTTATGGCAAGTTTCTTTAAAAATCTTGATCAGGGTCAATGCGATGTAATTTTAAGATATTTTCAAAATTTATTTGATAATGCAACCGTTCCAGATTCTTGGAAGCATGCAATCATTCTACCGATTCATAAACAGTGTAAAGATAAAACTAAGATGTCTTCCTACAGACCAATAGCTCTGACTTCTGTATTTTCAAAAACTTTTGAGAGAATTTTGACAAATCGAATTTCTTACTTTTTAAACTAAATAAAGAAAACTCCATCCCCAACATTATGGTTTCGTTCCTTTCAAAGATAGCAGAAATGTGCTACTTATCTTGTACATAAGGCAATAATGAATGCAAAATTACAGAATTTTTTTTGTAGGAATAAGTTTAGATACATTAAAAGGGCATACGATTCAGTTTATGTGGATGGACTTATTTATAAATGCTTACAGATTGGTATTGCAGGAAATATAGCGAATTGGATGCATAAATTTCTCACATCTAGATCATTCCAAATTAAATGGAGGGGTTATTTTTCTTCCAAAACGTTTGTTCCGCAGGGCCTTCCTCAAGGCAGTGTTCTCTCTCCTATTTTGTATACTATTTATATGCATGATTTTTTTGATACCTTAGAGTCGGAAGTTGAATGCGTTTGATCTATGCCGACGATATATTTTTGTATTGCTCTCATAAATCCCGTGATGTTATTTGCAAAAAAATGCAAAATACTCTGGAAAGAATTTCCCAATGGTGTAAATATTGGAAACTGAATTTAAGCCCAGAAAAATGTACATTAGCTGAATTATCAAATAAAAGAAATTATACGCTTCCTAATATTAGATTGGCTGGATTTCCCCTAGAATGGCAATCTTCTGTTAAATACTTAGGAGTTTATTTTTCTAAACGTTGTCAAAATATTTCTATTAAAAATCAACTAAGCAGTAAAGCCTTGAAAAGGATCAACGCACTGAAAGGCATGGCATACAAACAATATGGGCCGAGATCAAGAAATCTCATTAATTTAGTCAACGATAGCATATGCAGTGTTTTTTATTACATTTGTCACATAATAAATAAATGGTCGCAAATCAATTAAAACCTTTCAATATTATCCAAACTAAAGCCCTCCGAATAGCATCAGGTCTCCCTCAATGGACCCCAAATATTGTGCTGCTAAAGTTAGCTGGTCAAGAAATTCTGTCAGATAAAATTAAAAGATTAGAAACAAGTTTTTTATTACTCAAATCTCTAATAGTGATTTTTCTCCTCTTTATCACAATAGCCCCGAGACAATGAATCTTAATGTTTTGGAAGAAGATAAAAATATCATTAGTATACTGCATGATTTAAATGTTGATGGTAATCAAATTATTTCAATTCCCAGATTAATTACCTTTTCAGACCTTCCATGTAAAATTTATATCAATAGTTTTAAGTTTCAAGATAAAAATCTACCGACTCCCGCTATAAGCGGTTTATTTGATGAAGCAGTCGAACGTGAATTTCAAAAATTTTCATTATAGCTACTGATGCTTCAAAAAATCACCACTTTACTTCAATAGCAGGTATATCACAAAAATCTTCATTTGCTTACAGAATCAATCATTATAATTCTGTTTTTACTGCAGAAGCCTTGGCTATTTGTCAGGCATCTGGTGGAATTTAATGTAAATTTACTTGTTTTGTCGGATAGTTTTTCTGTTCTTTCCGCTTCAAAATTACTCGATTAAATCCCATAAGGTAATTCATAGACTTGCTAACAAAATTTACATGCAGTCTAACTTTATTAATCAGTTGATTCTGCTTTGGATTCCGGGACATTCAAAAACTATTTCGAATGAGCAGGCGGATAATCTCGCAAGATCCGTCATGGAGTCCAATGTTTACATTGACTGGATTGCCTCAGAAGACATTCATAAAAATATATATCAGAATAGAATTCGAAAAATTAATGAAACTTTTCATTCAAGCAAATATTTTGAAAAATTGGGTGATATTCCGACAATTGATATCATTTCAAAGTGGACAGAGAATCGAAGAGAAGAAATCTTGAGCACTCGAATCTTCAGTAAAATGATCATAACTCCAGGGCTTTTACATAAATTTAATTTACAAGATAATGCAATGTGTAATACATGTAATTGTATAAATGATTTGGATCACATCATTTTAAACTGTAGCAGATACACAAGACATCGTAATAATCTCTGGCTTATTCTCGTATCGATCACATTCCACTATCACTTTTAAAGATGTTTTTGGAAAGAGCAATGAATAATAAATCAACATTCAGACTCTTTTTAAAGGGAATGATATTTTTTAATATCTACTAAGCTATTAGGTTTTTTTTTTTCTTTTTTGAGGGATCACAGCCTGTGTTGCTCTATATCCCCTTCAACCTTTCAATCATCAATCAATCCATAAGCTACACTCATGTCCCTAAATTAAGGATAATGAAGTTCAGGCAAAGAAAGAGACAGAAGCAAAAAATTTTACATATTTTAAAAGTCTATTTATTAACCAAAAGGTAAAGAGCAAAGAAGATGCTATATGTTTGACATAATTAATAAAAATTTCGATTTTTACTCCCTGGAGCAAATTTCAAAAAAGAACCTATTTACAAAAAACAGTATAACATGGTTAGTATTATGGTTAATACGGAGTATGTCTCCGGACGATGCAATACGGCCTTACAACGTCTACGCATGCTGAGTATCAAATTATCAATCTGATCTTGGGGAATTTTACACCACTCATCAAGCAATGCCCTCCGAAGTTCCGGTAGACAGTTGGGAGGGGGTTGACGGGCTGCAACTCGTCCGCCAAGCATATCCCACACATGCTCTATTGCATTCAAGTCCGGTGAGTATGCTGGCCAATCCATACGGGTGATATCCTCCGATTGAAGGCATTCGTCTACAATGTTTGCACGGTGAGGACGGGCGTTGTCATCCATAAACAGAAATTCAGCACCCATGGCGCCCCGAAACAAACGTACATGTTGTTCTAGAATGACATACCGATAGATGTTGCCTGTCATCGTTACACTCTGAACATGCAGGTCAGTTCTGGAACCAAGAATAATTCCTCCCCAAACCAGCCATCCAGCACCACCGTAACGGTATCGTTCAATGAAGTTCTCTTGGTGGTAACGAGTACCTGGCGCTCTCCATATGAAAGTCCAGCGAGAATCAGACTGAAAACTAAACCTGGACTCGTCGGAAAATATCACACAAGATCACTGTTGTGGTGTCCACAATGCATGCTCTCTACTCCAGGTTAATCGCAGGCGACAGTGAGTTGCTGTAAGGGGAACACATCTGACAGGCCTACGAGCATATAGACAATGTGCCCTAAGCGTCTGCACACGGTCTGCCTTGAAACTGTCGTACCGGTAGCTGAAGAGAGCTGACGAGGTAGGTCTGATGCTGTGCTCCGTCTGTTTCTTTTGGCAGTAACTGCCAAATACGGTCTTCATTCGGTGTTGTAACTAGGGGGTGACCTGTGCTGTAACATCTACTCACATTACCATCATCTTGGAATCGTTGCCAAAGCCTGGAGATGACACTCTAGGCGATTCCAAGTTCTCGGATACTTCCAGCTGGGTACGTCCACATTCCAGTCGTTCGATAATTCCACCACGTAACAAATCATCCAAATGCTTTCTTTGTGCATAACTATGCGGTTATTGCACTGAAAGGCTTTTTAAGCGCTTGTGAACAATTTTACTTCTTTGCCACCATTCCTTATATACCCCTCTCTTACACTCTCGTCATTGTGTCGTACTATCCGCGCCATCTAGTGGTTTCCTGTAATTTGCATATTCTTCTTCAGGATGTGTGTGATAATTCTATAGGTGAAATTTTTATTTTAGAGTTCAATTTCTGTGTAATTCTGAATTATCCTTAATTTATGGACATGAGTGTAAATTTTCGTACTATTTTGCTACATTGATGAAACATGGAATTTGCGATAAAGGAAAAAAGCAATAACCTTTTTGGTACTTCCGTATTATTGCAAAAATTGCCAACTCTATTAATAACTCACCAAGTTGGCACCGCACTTTCCTATATGCCGTACATGCGGATTTGGCAGCCAGGTGTTTCATTTTATATAGTATTCTTAATATGCTGTGATAATGCGTAAGTAACCTCTTTTTCCTTTTCAACGAAAGGAAATGTCATATGAACTGCTTTTTTTCCACCAATGGTAATGTTATTCGGATAGAAGTAGGCAAGACATACTGCTAAGTGTACTGATATTCAGGCGATGATTTAGTACCAAGATTTTCTTACTTTGGAGTCGACTACCTTTTGTGTTGTGATATCAATATCAGATGAGTTATAGTCCAAGCACAACCGCTGATTAATACCATCAACATTCATATTTGCGAGAATAAGGAAAAGCAACCACAAAATCCCAGATTCTTACAACTGTTTTGTACCAAAATATGTACAAATGTTTATGCATTTTTGACTCTTTAAAAATAACAAAATTAATAAACAAAATGGGGGAGCAAAAATTTCTCAGATCCAACAAAAGGTTTAAGGAGTGTAATCACGCTTTCTTGTGCTCATAGTACAGCGAAATTTAATCATTAGCATAAAATGAAATACAACATTTTATGAAAGTAATATCTTTAAAAGTGGCCAGCACAATAAAAACAGTAGTTTTAATAACATTAGGCTTGCAAAATGGGTAATTGTTCCATTATGCAATCAACATACATTATTACAAACCACAAAAGTATATAAGTAATATCTTGAAGAAAACTACACAGATAAATAAATTTAATGCAGTAGCTAGGCCTTAGTATCACCCACTCACGTTGGTAGGCTACAATCCATCTAAAGTTATCATGACACAGACGGTTGTCGGCGCCTAAGTTTAATCTAAGCTTAGAACTAAATCATGGCCTGAATATCAATATATTTTTAACGGTCATCTTACTCATTTCCATCCGTATAGCATGCATATTTGGTCTGAAAAATTACATCCTACTTAAAGGAAATTAGAAAAAAGAAAAAATACAATTCACACGACATAAGACATCGAAATTCAAATATAAATACATCTATGTTGCCAAAATCAAAAACGAAAACTTAGAAGAATATTTTTTATGATCATTTATTCGAAAATAAATGTAATTCCAACAGAAAGAATTAAAAACGAATAAATACAACTATAAATAAATATATTTACAGTAAATGTGCTGAAATTCCTCCAAAAACTGCTTGAAACATTAATTTTCGCAAAGTTAAGACTTGACGCTGCTGATGACGTCATATCCCATTTAGCTGAAAAATCGCATAAAAATTAATTTTAAAAAATTCAAAGCGAATTTCGAAAAAAAAAAACTCTTTCAGTTTAATAGCATAACGACCTATAGCTTCTAAATGCCAAGTTTCACAATTCTGGTTGCTTAATTTGGCCGGAATAGCTGAAACATACAAACCCACACTCTCTTTTATTAGTATAGATAAATGCTTTTCAACTCTTTAATAACTTTTTCTTTAAGATTTGAATATTTTGATTGGAAGCAGCCAAGTTATATTACAGTTACAACAGATAGCTTCAGCTTTTTATTTTCATCTTTCCCTTTTATTCCTTTGTGTCATGTATAGAGTTAAGTCTTGACTTTAATATTGTGTTTTGATATATTAACAATATTTTACGCAGTTGTGTCAAATATGACTCTTTATAGTAGTAACATTAACCAATTCCATTTTAACGAGTAAATGAACTAAATCTTAGTTAATTAATAAATTATTACATGAAAGATATTCTTATTTTAATAATATTCAAGTTTTCTAAATTTTGAGAAATTCTAATGTGAAATCACTTTCTTTTTTATCATTTCAATAGATAGAAATATCTCTGGAACTTGTTGAAATTTTATGTATATCTCTGAAGAATTCCTTTTGTGCTGCTTCTGACCTGTTCTTTACCGTAATTACTTTAGGCATTGATTCAATGAAAGTACAATAAAAAGAAAATCTTTTTGTTCAATGAGTGTAAAATAATTTTTTTTATGACATAGATCTAAAATTGTTATGAATTGTCCATCAATTATGCATTCCTTAAATATAATGCTTAAAGGAAATTAAAATTTCCTCAAGTATCAATTTTGAGCAAAATCATTATCTAGTTAGATGGCAAATTAAATATTAGCAATTGTGTGGAATTTAAAAGGAGAGAAAACTCAAAAATTTTTGGCATGAATCTCAGATCTGTATCCCTATTTAAAATTTTATTACTTTTATAGTATAAATAAATTTGACAGTTTACGGGCATAAGAAATGCTGTGAATCCATTTATTATTTTTGATCAAGTTGGTTATGAAATTTTGAAAATCAGGAAAATTTTTAGTAAGAACGGGTCATTTTAAAAATAATTAATATCTTTGTATATAAAAATTACGTGTCACAGTGTTTGTCCACGATGGACTCCAAAACTACTCACCGATCATAATATAATTTTGCATACATTTCGTCCAACTTAAAAACATAGGATAGTTTTATTTCAAGTTATTGACGCCATAATTTTTTTATTGCCGGAAATATGAAGAATCCGAAAACACATTGCAAGATTTTGAGAATATTCCCGTAAGGAATAATCACAAATCTTAAAATAGGATGATCAATCATTTATTATCATTTGAACATATAATTCTAATATCTTAAAATAGGATATCATTTATAGCAAAATATTTTCCATGTTTGGAAGAAACGTATCTTGAAAGTTTAATAATTCATAACTCTTATTAACATATTGTGTAAATTGCTCCTTTCTTACAAAAAGACTTCTGAAATTATTTTTGGAAAAAAGTCAAATACATGAAAAATACAAAAAATATTATGAACATTTCTTAACAAATGCATAATTTCCAAAGATAAAAGATGAAACTTTCAATTGTAATATTTGTCAGTTTAAACCATGTATCAAAGCATATACTAAAACATTAAATTTAAAAATTTTAACTAGTTCAGACCTTTTTTCATCCAAGGGTAAAGAAACTATCCAAATTTCCATCGCATCAAATTGTAAACTTTTATTTGTCAATCTCATATGTATTTCTGCCTAAACAAAGTAGAAAAATAATAGCCGACGAAATCCGTTTCTGTTTCCTTGGAATTGAAAACATATGAATCCTTTACACGTCTCCCCCCGGTTGTGTAGCAAGATTTTTCAGGGTGGAGAAATCGAGCGAGAAACTTCGTCTCCACTGAATTTAACTTTGTTTCTAGCCGTTCCAGTTTGACATTCGTCGAGATTTTCCGAATCGTAAAGTCTTCAGAGTCCTATTAATGATTCTCGGTCTACGTTTTATTCTCTAATACGCATTCTTCAGTTCTTAAATCGAGCACGGGCAAAAAATGATAGCAGATGAAATTAGGTTTCTTGTAAATGTAAAACCATTTCTAAGCGGGATTTCAATTACATGTAATGTGAAAGAAGATCTATGCCAGAAAAGATCTTTTTATATGTTGAAAATTGTGATTTCTCCTGTTGGAGAATGGGGTCCTTTTTTTTAAGCATCTCCATCTTTTTGCTCATTTAATCCGTGACTTGAACGGTTTAATACGCAACAATTTTTAAACTTATATCTTCATGAAATAAAAAA
>BMAO01009847.1:0-67748 GCA_019973975.1 Trichonephila clavata | reverse complement strand
ACTCAGCCACAAAAGTTGATGTGTCTGACTTTTGAAACAGCCGGTATGAACAAAAAAAAGTTATAAAATAGAGCGAGCGTTAGTGTAACCTCATTAGGATGGCGTTGTGTCGCTTGTGCGCATCCTAGCCTACTTGAAAACGGGAATTTTCTCTTTGAGAGAATGAATCTACATGGTGGCGGCTGTGGCAGACGCGACATAACATTCTACGTAGTGATATGATAGAAGTTATTAACTTTTTCTTTTTCTTCATGTCTTGTGTTGTTTCTTGTTGTGTTATTGTGATGTCATGTGGAGCAAAAATAAAAAAAATGATCCTAACGCCTAATGTGCCTAACAAGAATGTTAGGCACTTCCTGCAAAGTCAGGTTAAAAGCTTCATGCCCATATACGTACACTCATGGACAAAAAAATTAGCGCACCAAGAAATAATTGCGGGATCATAACGAATGACATGGAGGTACATGTCGGAAAGATATGCAAATGATTAGAAATGCAGCGTGGTTGCGCATTACGTATAGCCAGTAGAGGGCGTTTAACGTCGTTCTCCGTGGAGTATAAACAGGTAACCAAACCTTGTTTCAGTGTGCTGAATCGTTACAAAGGAACAGCTGAGTAGACATGCCATTACGCCATTTTCGAAGACAATATGAGCAGATGTCACAGTTTGAGAGAATCATCGGCATGATGGAAGCTGGGTGGTCAGCTAGACGAGTAGCTCGTCAATTAGACCTCTCTGATTGAGTTGTGAGGAGGTTTCGGGACCAGTGTATCCGAGAGACGTCATTTACACGAAGACCAGGCTCAGGACGCCCTTGACAGGTCAGTCATAGAGAAGACCGCCACATCGTAAGAAATGCACGCGTACAGCCAACTGCTTCATCGGCCGCCATTCAGGCACATGTAGCACCTTCACTAGGGGCCCCTGTGTCTTCTCGAACCATACGAAGGCACCTGGCTAAAGGACATTTGGGATCATGGCGCCCATTACGTGTGCTGCCCTTGACGCCCACCCATCGACGCTTTCGTTTGGAGTAGTGCCACGCACGAGGAAACTAGACTGCAGTGGAATGGAACCAAGTCGTCTCTAGCGATGAATCCAGATTTAATCTCAGCAGTGAGGATAATCGTGTTCGTGTGTGGAGATCTCGAGTTGAACGCCTCAATCGTGCCTTTTCTTTACAGCGACACACTGCTCCCACAACTGGTGTGATGGTATGGGTGCCATTGCCAACAATACACAGCCACCCCTAGTATTGATCCGTTTCACCATGACAGCCCAGCGATCTGTCCAGGATATCCTGCAACCACATATGTTGCCACTCATGCAATGGCTCCCAGGAACCATTTTTCAACAAGACAATACTCGGCCTTACACGGCAAGGGTGGCACAAGACTGTCTCCGCACTGTTACTACCCTTCTTTGGCCTGCCCGATCTCCAGATTTGTCTCCAATCGAGCATATCTGGGATCATTTGGGACGGCGAGTTAGGCATCCCAAGAGTTTGAACGAACTAGAGGCAGGGTTACAGAAAATATGGAACAAAATGTCTCAAGACATCATACAGAACTTGTATGCCTGAATGCCCGATCGTATCGCATCGTGCATTCGAGCTAGAGGGGGGGGGGTATCATTAAATCAACAGGGTATTAAATCCTCCGTTCTTTTGCCTTTTTCTTGAAATAAATTTTTTTTTCTTAGATTTTCTAATAATTTACTTATAAGTTGTCATTACGTATGTAAAATTTCGTTTCATTTTGACGACTCCTTGGTGTGCTAATTGTTTTGTCCATGAGAGTATTTGGTGTCAGTCAGGATTGGGCCCCTTGGAATCCTGGGCAATGGCGTAACGGAGAACATTTACCCCCTCCCCCTAAAAGTCAGGTTTTGAACCCCAATTAGGATTTTACGAAGGGTTAGGTACTTGAACGGCAGTCAAGCTTCGGGCCCCTAGAACCTTGGTCCCCCCCCCGCGAGGCGGGAGTGTACGTTACGCCACCGCCGTGACCTAGAAATGAGATATTCTTCAACAAAGTCGGTCAAAGAGTAAAAACGTGACTATTTCTGCTGTTGTATACATAACAAGTTGGAACCCAATATCATAAAAAGTCTTTTACCGAATGCTAGTAAAACGATTTATTGCTAGGCTTTAATGTATTTTTTCAGAATTTCAAAATTTGAAATTGTTTTGCATCCATAGTTTATATATACAGTAGACTCTAGGTAATTCTCAAACCTTCGATACTACGAACCTCTCGCTAATTCGAAGTATATGATCAGTCCCTAGAAGAACTCTTGATATTTCGAACTACGTTTTGGTAAATATTTCGAATAAAATCTGTGGCTGGACAAACTGCAACACGCGATAATTCGAAGTCAACTAATAAAACTCTCGACAATTCGAACACTCACTATCGTGTACATTCCAGTAGCAAACAGGTTGGAGCTTACATGCTTTGTGTTGAATTATCTATGCTTATCTCCCCTGTAATGCAGCCCCTTTTGAAGACCATCGGAGTTGACTCCGATGTCCGGACGGAAATGTCAGTAAACAAAGTACGCAATTTTTTCTTCAAAATCATGTTCATGCAGACGTTTTTCAAACTTCATTTATTCTAGAAAAATCTATTGACAAAGTTAGATTGAATGCCATAAAACAAAAAATAACATATTTTTTCGTCAAAAATTAATTATGTACAGTTTGTATTCTTTTAATAGTTGATTTTAATATATAAATGTTTTCTTTTAATACAGGACTTTTAACTTCTGTATAATATTTATACTGTATAATATGTGTTTTTTACAATGTTGTTTTGTTACATAGTTTCAAACTTGAATGTGTTAGGAAAAATTTCTTTTCTTGCATTTTAAGAGTTTTTTCCTACCCACTTGATAATCCGAAGTTTTCATGGTCCCTTTAACTTCGTATTATCGAGAGTCAACTGTATTAATTTAAAATTATTCACATTTAAAGCTTCCGTCGGCTTGTCATTTTGAATTAAAAAAAGTAATGCCAATCCTATATAAAAAATGCCCCTTTCCTCCACAAACTAAATTAATATATGGATTCAAATCCAATTAAACTCATCAGAACGGACAACCGATTGTGAACATTTCACTGGAAATTATTTTTTTCCTTTAAAATTTGAAAAATTTTTCTTAAGAACTGTTAAGCCCCCAAATAGATAGCTAAAATAAACATAAAAATATCTTCAGAAATTGGAAGGGGATGGGGGTGTAATTTATGTAAAACGCCTTCATTATTTTTGCTGTTTCGGATACATTTTATTGGAATTTTATTTAAAATCCCAATGGGATTAGCACTACATTTACAAATCAAAACATGTGATGGACAAGGACCTTTAAAGTGTTGCAAACATTTTTTAAAGTAAAGCATTTTAACACCTACCTCTTCCAAGTGAGAAGTATTTGTATACTAGGACACACAACTAGTGTAAATCCATCGTCTAAATTGGTACAGGAGCAAGGGTATATACTCTTTGAGCCTGGACAAGGTGTTCCTGCTTTAACTTGATAACTCGTCAGAAGTAGAAGAAGGGATATTAAAACTAACGGTGTCATTTTGACCTGAAAAAAAAATCCGTCAAATTCCGATTTAAGAAAAATGAAATATTTATCAAAATATGCTTTTATGATAGAAATATTTATTTTATAATATATTCTCAAATATCCTAACAGAGCGACTCATTACTTATACTTGTAATGCGTGTCGGTTCCTGCTTCCCTCTAATCCCCCTGTCTACTCTCGGACCCTGCTAGATGTGTGGGAAGAACTGAATAATCAGTCGACATGATTCACGCTAATTATTTTATTGTCACAAAATATCAAGCAAGCACAATAATAATCCAATTAAGAATGTTTGATCAGTATGCAGAGCGCGAAGGTGAGACCCGCTAGCCTGGGGATAATATTACGGACACTCAACTGATTTCACGATAACCTATACAAGCTCAATTTCAACTCCACCGCGCTCTAATAAGTTATTTCTTTAACTTCTAATTAAATAAGGATCACGATACCTAGTACTGTTGTGAAGTCCTACAGTTGAGGTCTTGAACGGTAATCTTTAACTGGATTCGATCACCTCCGAAAGATCCTTCCTTGGAATTCTTCAATTGACACTTTTGTAAACTTATATTTGCATTTAATAAATTCAAGATCCTCCACTTTCCAACTAACTCTCAAAACTGAATACAGAATTTATATAATATACTTAATTTGCATAATCACGTTTTCTTGCCTTCGGTGAAAGTTGGTTGGTAAAAATGTTTCCCCAGAAGAGTCCCCAAAGGGTTAGTTATAGACGCGTATAGATCCGTCATATACTTGCAGAGTAATTGGGAATACCAGTGTGGATATCAAAAGGGAAGATCAAATACAGATCAAATACACAGCATTAGATAAATACTTGAGAAGACCAGAGCATATAATGTAGACTAGCTTTCATGGCCCGGCGTTGCACGGGCTTATACCGAGGGTATAACTTAATCCCCATGTTAATTTCCTCTTTCGTACTGACGCCAACACTTTTGTGTGTGGTTTTGACGCGTACGATGTGAGTGCATGACCCGTGAGTGCGTGTCATGGCTTTGTCGCTTAACATTTTCCCTTCTCTTCACAAATTCAACACTTCCAATATTATTTTTCGAAATTACTTTGATTTCTTTGTTTCTTTCCTCTCCGCTTAGCCCGGCGTTGCACGGACTTTTACCGAGTGAATAACTTCATCCCCATGGAAATTTCGTGTTTCCCTCAGGCCGATAGCTCTTATGTGCGCGATGTGAGTGATTTCTTTAACTATGTCATTAAAACTCCCTTTTTCGAAATTTGTTCTTGCGTTGGTGTGGTGTTCTAATTATTAGAGATTTGTGAAAGCGCAGGTGTCGTCCTCGTCACTTGACCATGGTTGAAAATTTCGAGGTCCTCGCCAATAACCCTGGAATAGGCAAACAGTGCGAATTAAAAAATCACTCACTCAGTTTTCAGTTCTTTCGTTGCAATTTTTTGTCCCCGTAAACGAAAATATAGCCTTTTTAAAGATAGTTGTATGTTGAAAAAAGACAGAAAAGTAGAAATTTTCAAATTTCACTACTATTTTAAATATTGAAGTAAAATTGTGAGGATTTTTTGAAATATTCGACACACGGGAAAAATGTTTCATGCAATTATCTTTATAAAAGAAGAAATTATTAAATGATTGTTTTAAGTATTTTGAGTGTTTTATTAAAATTTGTTTCGAATGCATAACATACTGCCATGGAAATTCACCTTCCTTTATCAAAGTTCCTGGTATGTGTGTGATTCCTTTATATAAACGTCACTACAATTCCCTTTTTCGAAAAAAAAAATATCTTCCAGATCTTACTAATGTCAAACATGTTTCAGTTCTCTTTCTACTGCATTGTGTTACAGTGGCTTATTTGAGTGTAGATCTATTTCCCCCTGACTCTCCTCTCAGATATAAGATTTATCTTCAAGTTTCTATTCATGACATGTCGAAAACAATATTGCTTTAGTAAAAAAATAATAAATTTAAACAATAAAAGAAAACTATTTTGATGCTTGAGTAAAAAAAAAGTCATCATTTTTTAATAATAGATAATTTTTAGGAATCTAAAATAATAAAATAATTTTCAGGTTTTCATTAATCAATCAATCGCTACTTACAGTTAGCTTAAAAATGTCTCTCTAGAACGTACTGATTGGAAGGAAATCCAAACTCTCTTTAAATAACCGGATATTTATTTACAAAACCTATCTTCGCCCCATCTTAACGTATACATGCCCCATTTGGGGATCTGCCAGTAACACACAATTAAATGATATTCAAAGACTTCATAATAAACAGGTACATCCCAAGATCTGTTCTCCACGAAGAACTTTGTGTTGAACCCATCCACACCCTAATAGCGAATCTTTCCTCAACTTTCCATTCTGCAATCCATTCTGCAACTTTCCATTCTGCAATCATGACAACCCAACGATTAGCTCTCAATCTAACTTCATGAACCAGCCTCACCTCATGTACCGTTTGCCTCATAGTGCAACGAAGATACTACCTGATTTCTAAGAATTCCACCCCCCCCCCCCCCATGCTGTTAAACGTAACGAAAACCCCCTTTTCGGATTGAAGAACGAAACGAAAAAGTTGTTTTGCGTTTCTACGGAAACAATGTTCCACCTCCCCCACCACCTCCTGACCGCCGAAGCTAGTTTTAGCTTAGGCGAACCTATCTCATTCTCACTTTATTTTACATACATTATCTCTTAGGTATACTGTGTAACTGAAGTAGAAGCCTAGCTACCGCTAGGCTGGCACTGAGGACAAATATTTATTCCAGGCTCTAGAACGTATTTTTATCCAAAATAATAGCCGTTATACCTTTTATTAACAAATAATTAATTTAATAAGGAAATAATAGAAATATTCATTTGATTTTAAAAAATATATTAATTTAAATCCACATTATCTATAAATAATAATAAAAAAATTCTACAGATAGCTCTTGAAACGTTTGGATGTTTGATTAAACATATGTAACTGCTAAGAAAAACACTATATAAAAAACCTAGTTATAAGTACACATTCACTGAAAAAAATCATTCAAAAAGAAAATAATACTATCTGATAAAAACATTTAATTTTTTTAGTTTTTTCCCGGAAACGAAACTGTAGCATTTTTAAAAATAGTTGTATGCTGAAAAAGAACAGAAAGTATAAATTTTTCAAATTACAAAATTTCACTACTATTTTAATTCTTGAAGTAAAATTGTGAGAATTTTATGAAATATTTGACACGGGGGGGGAAAATTTTCATGCAATTACGCATTATTTTAAAGTAAACTATAAGTTTTATGAAAGAGAACAAAAATTACGATACTGATAAATATTTTAAATGAATCTCAGAAATGCATTGAATGCATTTTAATTTTAAAAAAATATATTAATTTAAATCCATTATCAATAAATACTAATAAAAAAAATTCTACAGATAGCTCTTGAAACATTTGGATGTTTAATTAAACATATATTAGTGTTAAAAATCCACTTTTGGGGAAAACCTAGTTATATGCTAACATTCACTGAAAAAAACATTAAAAAAAAAAAGAATACTATTTGATAAAAACATTAAATTTTTTTAATTTTAATTTTATAGTTTTTCATTCCACTCTGTGTTAAAATTATTTAAACACGTATCTGCGGAAAAAATTATATTATACAAAACTAACTTATTAATTATTTTTAATAAAATTGATTAAAAATGCTCATTTAGCAATTAATTGTGACATAGTTTTCGGCATTTTACTTTTTTAATCACTGTTTCTAAATATCAATTAACTTTTTAAAAATCATTTTCTTTTAAATTCATCGATATTTATAAAATACAAAACTGTAACTTATTAATATTTTTACATTAAAATTGATTAAAAATATTCATTTAGCAATTAATTGTGAAATTCCGTTTGCTTAAATAATGGCAGCACTGAAAATTTACGTGGGAAAAATAAACAGAAATGAAAGCTTCTTGTTAGGAATTGTTGAAAAAGATAGAAATTACTTTGAATGATTAAAAATCAGAAAAAAACCTTTTTAATGCAAAAAAAAAAAAAAAAAAAAAAATTAAAAGTACATTAAAATAACAGTGGATCATGTTAAAATAAGTATTTATCAGTAAAATTAATTTACGTGGGAAAAATAAGCAGAAACGAACAAAATGAAATTCGCCAGATTCGAACCCAGACATAAGAAAGAATTAAGATACTTTGCGAAAGCGGCGCGTTAGACAACACGCCACGCAGATTAGTAGCAGAAAGAAAATAGGCAATAATAATGAATGGTCGGTTCAAATTGAATTTAATTTTTAATTGAGGGGATCCGTAATTTTGAAGCAATTTTTTCAATCTTGTATATTTACGGATAATATTACTGTACACACGGAAAAAAGGTTTTGTGAGATTACCTTCATAAATGACGAAGTTATTCAATGTGAAGTAAAAATTAAGACTACTTTTTAAAAATTCTATAAAAAAAAAAGTTTTGGGAATTTTATTTTTAAATGAATGGATCTAAAAGAGAAAGGCTTGAAGTTAATTAGTGTAGAATATCGATTTAATAACACGAAAAGTAATTCATACCCAACGATTTAGAAATAATTTTCATAAAAACGCATCAGTTTTAACACTATTTTAAAAAAATTCGAAAAAAATAGAAAATATCGTTATTTTACAAAAAAATTACACCGTGTTGTGGCGAAATAAATGATCTTTCCGATTCTGTAATTATTTTTTGTCTAATTTCGACACCGAAAATCGGATGACAATTTTAATATGGTGGAAAACGTAAGATTACCGCTCGGCCGAAACGGAAGGGAAGTTCCGCCAAGTAAGCAACCGGCAGGAGTAAAATAATTCGGCGTTTTAAGGTTTTTAATTAATATCTTTTTAACTAATTACAATATCGGAATATAAATAGGCAATACGGCTTCCCCGGAAAATTCCCGATCTTTTGGTACCTTCCGCGACTTTCTGCGTGGTGCTGTTCGTGAGAAGATAGACGCACATAGATAGATAGATACATAGATACATAGATACGTTTGTTTACCTTCGAATTTTAATAGTGTAAGATACTTATCATCTTTTTATTGACTTTAGAACAGCTTACAATAGCATCATTAGAGAGAAATTGTATCAGCAATTTTGGAGTTGGGAATCCCTAAAAAATTGGTCAACCTGATAAGAATGACGCTCAACCAGGAGCTTAGCTACCGCCGTATCAAGGATACTGGGCCCCCAAGCTATAGGGGCCCTAACATATGTAATACTTTGATACTTTAAGGGACATGGTACGACTTACACAAAAAATCTTTAATTTAATGATTTTCATAATTTTTTTTTTTTTTGGTTGCCTCCAATGTGTATGTATGATGTAAAATAGATTTTGCGCACAAAATTTCATAAAAAGCTAACCATTTAATTTTTTAAAGGAAAAACGTGAAACTTATGAAGTGATTTTCATATGCTACTCTTCCTACAAAAATTGACGCACAATAGAACGTCGTTAATCCGAACGTTTATTATCCGGAGCGTCAAATATCCGAACCAAAGTCCGGATACGTTTTCGAACTATGCAATGCTCAACATTTATTTCCTGCGAGGCCAAAAGTGACGGGAAAACCCAAGGTGAGAGATATTTGGGGAATTTCAGCTGCGTGATTTGGTAAACATCTACGCGGAATATTAGATCAGTTTATATCCAAGTAAGGGGTGTATACGAGATCTTTTGTTGATGTAGAAACCTAGATGGCATGCGTTGTAGAAGACTGTGGATTTCCAATGCTAAATAATGACGAGATTGTGACTTCCGTGCAAGAAGAATCCGACCCTGTCGACGATGAAACGGATGAAAACGAGGACAACAACAACGAAAGTAGCAAGGGGCCATCAAATGCTAACGCGTTTTTTGCGTTAGAGACGGCTATGGAATGGTACGAACAACAATCAGAGTGCTGTCCTACTCAACTACTGCTGCTGAAGAAAATCAGAGACCTTGCAGTGAATAAACGAAGGTGTACAATGGTACAGCGAAAAATAAGTGAATAATTTCCCCAATCAAGGTAAAATTGTAACATTTTGTACCTATTTTTCATTATCTTCAAGCACGTTTCCCGCATGATGATTTTCAATATTTGTATAGTGTCTAGTATTATATACTCCATGGATCACATTCGGTTTTCGGTTATCCGAACAATGTCCGGTCCCAATTGATTCGGATCAATAACGTTCTACTGTACATATATGAAATTTGATTTAAAAGTACCTCAAATTATGTATAACAAAAGTTAGAATGGGTTTTGCGATAACATGATTGGTATTCGTACAATACTTCTTTTTATGAATGCTTATTGAAAATTCCTTAAAAAATGTGAAATTCTAAATTCAATTATTTAAAAAAAAAATAAGTATAGATTTGCTTGAAAAATGTATGCGAACTTTTATTCCATGTACTATTAGCAACAAGTGAAAAAAAGTTCCAAGCATTACGTACAACAGAAAAAAAAAGCCTTAGCAATTAAAATGAAGACAAACTAGTTATTTTATCTTTCCGAGATAAGTCAGTTTAAAGTTTTGATTTGCCTTTGGAATGTGAATAAAAACAAAGTAAAAAAAAAAAAAAAAAAAAAAAAAAAAAAAAAAAAAAAAAAAAAAAAAAAAAAAAAAAAAAAAAAAAAAAAAAAAAAAAAAAAAAAAAAAAAAAAAAAAAAAAAAAAAAAAAAAAAAAAAAAAAAAAAAAAAAAAAAAAAAAAAAAAAAAAAAAATGTAAAAGTTATTTGCAGATGATATTGATATCGTGAGAAGAACTAAGGCATCTATAGTAGAGGCTTTTAGTACTCTCGAGACAGCAGCAAAAAAACTTAGAATTAACAGTCAACGAAGAAAAAACTAAATTCATGGTAATAACAAACGTAAGCCAAATCTACAACCACTGACAATTAATGAATATGAATTTGAACAAGTGACTCAATTTAAATACTTAGACACAATTGTATTAATAGTAATGACATAAAAATTTAAATCAAGATGGCTAACAGAGGTTATCATGGATTGTGAAACCAGTTCATAAATCTAAATACATAAGTAACAAAACAATAATGCAGTTGTACAAGACTCTAGCACAGAGGGGTGGCGAACCTTTATGGATCAAGGCGCCATTTTTTCTAAAGAAATGTTTGATGAGGTATAGATGTACCGTTAAATAATTTTGATTTGTGGTTATTGAGAAAATAATAAAACTAAATACTAACAACTCAAAACTTTTTATTTACTACGAATAAATACGTTTTGCACTATGTAGTAGTAAATGTTTTAGTTATATGTGTAGTTCAAATTATATGAAGTAACATTAGTATGACTTCTGCTGTTGCAGATTAGATGACAAATAACTTATTTTAGGATTGTAAGATGTTACTTTTTGCAGAATGCATGAGGAATTGGGGTTATGATTAAAATAGCATGAGCAAGCGTCTTCAAACAATTAAATGTGTCTGGAATCCGTTTTACAGACAATGCTCTCCACACAACTGTTCCAGAACATAAAACACACATCGCTTTGTTGCCTTTATTAATCATGCCTTGTTTCTCGGTCCACCAAGCTTGAAATTCGCTGTTACATTTACTATCTTGTACTGATTGGTTTTTTGCTGGACTAGCCAAGTTAAAAAACGTAAATATCACACAAATAAGCTTTAAAATACAGTTGTGTCAACGAAATTTTCTATGCTATGCGTAGACAAACTTTGCATCATTAGCAGTTGCAGTAGACGGCGTAACTAAGGCAAGAATATAACAAACGAGTGTGCTCTCTCCACACCGCCACCAATCACTCACGTTTGATTGTAACACTTCATAGTGAACTTTGTTATTTTGAACTAAAATGCAAACCGTTTTGATTGGTGACGTGCCCAAAATATTGTGCCATTGGTTCGCCATCCCTGCTCTAGCAACACCAATTTTTTTTTTCGGCGGCGAATGTTGGACAATTAACTAAGAAAATTAAGAGAAACTGGTGACTTTCGAGAAAAAAATATTGCAAAAAAACTTTTGGTGCAGTTAGAGAAAGTGGAATCTGGAGAATATGATGCAACCTTGAACTTCAATCGAAATACAGAGAAACCAACATAGTCAAAGTAATCAAGGCTTCCCAAACAAGGTGGCTGGACATGTATTCCGGTATAGCGATGAAAATCCTGAAAAGAAAATAACTTCCCTGTCCCAAACTTCAGAATGAAAGAGGAAGACCGAGAACAAGGTGGATGGATAAAGAAGATAAGTGGTTGAAGGCCTTGGAAGTTAACCGATGGAAGAACATAGCATCAAGCCCGTAGTACGATCAAAAAATTCGGGGACTGCGGGTATTGCTAACGACGAAAGCAAGTACCTAAAGTTAACCCACTTGAAATGGATTCTCCCTAACCTCCCCTCTCTGTTCAGGTTGGTTTAGTCCATGTCATGTGACTTCCCCATTTTAGATTTAATTTGAATTTTTCGGTACTTTTCCGTTTCGCCGGAGCAAATCTCGCCAAGCAGGCTTTATTGGCGACAACACACAATATACAGATAAAATAATTTTCTTAATAAAAATTTCTTTTTATGTACCATGTTTTTATAACCATTTTCATGCATTGTCATCCACTTCTGAACTATAGTCCAAATTTCAAGTATCTAGCTCATCGGGAAGATCGTTTAAAATCAATTACAAAATTCCACCCGGACAGACATACAAGCCTCTTCGGGGGCCCGCGTTCGAGACCAGAACTTCTTTTTTTGCATTTTTATGCAATGTCATCAGCTTCTGAGCTATGGTCCGAATTTCAAGCCTCTATCTCATCGGGAAGTTACTTTAAAATGAATTACAAAATTCCACCCGGACAACATAGAAAAAAGCGAGTTAATAAAAACATATGTTAAAACGTTATAAATATTAGTTCTCATTGGTTTTTCAACTATTTTTGATGCATTAGGAAGAAAAAAACGTTACTGATACGAAAAGGCCTCGACTTGTTTTGAAAATGTGGTGTTAAAAGGTTACCAGTGGGAATATTCCGTTCGGCGTAGGTTGACGGTATTTAATTCAAAATTTTATTCACAATTTTTTAATTGATTGTATTTTTAAGAACATAATTCTTAAATTCTTTATAATTGGATATTTTTCCTTCTAAAATCTAATAATATTCACGAAGAACTAGTGGTGTACACAAGCTACTGTCATGGGAGGGGTTATATTTTTTTAAAAAAATACGCAGACGGAAGCACTGAAGTGTAATCTTTATGCTAGAAATTAAAACTGTTGATTTATGCGTGAAGCTTGAACCACCAATCCACACTCTTATTTATGTAACTGCTAAAAACTTTAAGTTAATTTTAACTAAAAATTTTAAATTTTGAACTTAATATTTCTCTAACCTAACAGAACTACGCTTTCAGGGATAATTTTGGCTAATCTTGTTCATTCTTGTAGAATCCTATTATATTATCAGTTCATTAAATAAAAGCGCTATTAACTCGTCAGTCACGATCATTTGGATATTATCCCACGCATTCGAAATGGTAATTCTTGAACTGGATAAAAAATTTCTACAAAAAATAGATATTTTATGTCTGCATTGGGTCAGATCAAGCTGTAAGAATGCAGTTTGAAGGACTGCTTAGGAACCACAGTAGTAGAAAGTCCATATTCCAGAACTTCGTTATTGGCAGCGATGTGTAAGTCGAATCTCGAGTTCGTATCCTGATTTCCCCAAAGAACCATTATGTAAAATAATAGGAATTTTCCTTTCAAAATAATGAAAATATTTTGAACGAAACAACGATGTATTCTCTGTTGGATAAACAGAAGTCTAAAAGCTTTTCGTAGCTTATTGGAGGCCCTCAAATACCAACTAAAAATTGTAATATACATGATATTAAAAAATTAAAATACATTTATAGTATCCCAAGTCTACTACAACTAAAAGTTTTAAAATAAAACAAAAATATAAATATAAATAAAAATTCAACAAGCTTGATTATATAGATACTGAAACATTAAGAAAGTACTTTAAAAAAATTCAATCTATAGTTTCTTTAAGGGGATACAATACCATTCAATAGGCAAAAAAATGGTCAAAAAATCAAACAAATTCTCTATTCAAAATTATTATTTAAATATTTTTCTATAATCTAACAAAATTTGAAAACTCTAAGCTGGAAAAAAACCAGTTATGACCTTTATGTTCGATTTTATTCACATCCCAATGCAGTGCCGGTTCATTTATTGGGCGCTTGGCGCGGGCACACAGGGGCCCGGGGCCTGGAAGCGCTCGGAAGAGACCGGATAAGCTGGACTTACCAGATTTTCTGGATATAAATTTCGATCCATCAATGACAAGAGGGCCCGTAGATCTTCTGCTCCCAAGGCCCAAATTGAGCTTAAATCGGTGCTGCCCCAATGGCAAATAAAATCTTTTAATTGTTTTATCTTGTTAGAAAGGAAAAAAATCCCTAGCTTATTTTCATTTAAAATGCTTCGGCTTTTTTTCTATTGTACCAAATACTTTAATATCTTTTCTAACTATATATTGCATGTAATAAAAATTGGTATGCACATTTTTTGAAGCAAAGCAATACTTACTTTTTTTAAAAATAGCTGAATTTAGAATTCATGCATTTTTTAAGGAATTTTCTATAAGCATTCATTAATATTTTACGAATAACAATAATGTTATCATAATAACCCCACACCAACTGTACTTGTTGTACTTGTAATTCAACTTAACTGTTAACCAAATTTCATGCGTGCATGGCAATTATTGTAGGATGAGAGTGAGAGAATATTAACCGCAGTGTTCAGCTACACGAGGACTTTTGGCAACGGACTTCGTAATTTTGAACCATGGTCAAGTGACGAGGACGACACCTGAACAGGCGCTCCCTCTCCTAACTGTCACACCACACCAACGGAAAAGCGTTTGAGCTCTCGACAGATTTAACGTGCATCGCTTCCCTATATGGTGGGTCTTCAGTGGTACTTGGCTCAAACTCATGACACGCTAGCCATGAGTTCGATACCTTGACCACTTAACTACCACGATCACTCAATTATTGTAGGAGCAGCATTCTAAAATCACATGATGAATTTTTAAAGTTTTCTTTACAAAATTAAATAGTTAGTTTTTTGTGGTATTTTGAGCTCAAACACTGTGTGTGCATTTTACAAAATACATACATATACGGAGGGAGCAACCAAAAAATTTGTGAAAACCATTAAATCAAAGAATTTTTTATGAATCATACCACATATCCTTTTAAGTCTCTAATAAAAAAAAGTATATTTTAATGCTTTTTAAAATGCCATAGAATACTTTAATATCTCTTCAAATGCCTCCTCTTTTAACAGCTTCATCGCGAGGGATGACATAACTCGTCTTCCTAAATGTCCATATTTTTCATTATAGTGAGAACTGCTATTGATTGCAATTGATTATTATTTTTCAAAGTAAAATAAACGTTTTAAAGAAATTTGTGTTTTATTTCAATTTCAGCGCTGCGGAGAACGGCGCGCACTCAGCGCAGAAGGTGGAACAAAGGCGCGCCATCTCTCGCAGCGGTGAAAGTGTTAATATTTCGCACTCCTCAGAGGGACATGCCTTACAAGAGGCAGTGGCGTTACGTAGGTGGAGTTGCTACAGCGGACGTGGTTGGAGCGGACACATAACATTTCGTGGCCTGAGCGGACACTTTGAAACTCATCGGGGTTTGAGCGGACACATCCCCCCCCCCATCTTAGAACAGATTCGATTACCGAATTACAAGGATAAATACACTTTTGCTAATCAAATTTAATTACTTGTATTAAACTGTTAAGATGTTATAGTGCGAATACATTTTAAACATAGCGAAATGTAATAGAAATAAAAACTTTCAGATAAATATTTAAAAATTAATAATAAGTAACAATATAATGAAGGGTATGAACGAATTTCAGGAATTTTGTGAACAACTGTATTTTAGAGTCAAATAAATATTAGAACAGGTGCAGTTGCCATAAAATAAATTAGTTTCAAATTTTTGTATTTCTTCTTTTAGTGTTTTAGCTAATAAGTGTTAATTTAAAATCCAGAGAATTAGGCGACCCGGGAATAAAAAGGAAAAAAAAAAAAACATATGCAAAGCTGAATGAAAGAATTGAAAACATCTAAAAGAATTCGAAACATCAAACAATCTAGAAAAATATCTAAAATCTTTAAGTTTTGTAACTAGGTTGGATTAAATCCAATGGTAAATGATATTTATGCCTTTATAATAAAGGTTAGTTAGTATTTATTTACTTGCATTTATTTTTCTTTTATCTACTTGTATCTTGTGTATTTTACTTCTAGTATTTATTTTTATTTATATTAAAACTAATTAATTTTATGGCAACTGCACCTGTTCTAATATTTATTTGACTCTAAAATGCAGTTTTCCACAAAATTCCTGAAATTCGTTCATACCCTTCATTATATTGTTACTTACTATTAATTTTTAAATATTTCTCTGAAAGTTATTATTTCTATTATACTTCGCTATGTTTAAAATGTATTCGCACTATAACATCTCAACAATTTAATACAAGTAATTCAATTTGATTGGCAAAAATGTATTTATCCTTGTTATTCAGTAATCGTATCTGTTCTAAGATGGGGGAGGGAATGTGTCCGCTCAAACCACGATGAGTTTCAAAGTGTCCGCTCAGACCACGAAATGTTATGTGTCCCCTCCAACCACGCCCGCTGTAGCCACGCAACCGTTACGTACACCCCAGCAAATCCCGCATCGCGGGGTGAGGGGGGGGGTGGATTTTAGAGAGCCCAAAGTCTGACCGACGCCAATTACATATTTAACCAATTTATAAAATATTAAAGGCATAAAATCTGACTGCAGGAGGGCCCTAATGTTCTACGTTGCGCCACTGACAAGAGGAGAATCATTCTCCAAGCCATATCAACAGTTATGTAAAATTTATAGTATTATACATCAAAAAGAAGTAATAAATTGCCTAACAAGGGACATAAAAGATATATAATAAAATTACAAGCTTATTTTAATGACCCTAATAGTACAATCTGGGGACTATTAATGGGAAATTTGGATAGGAACATAAATTAAAACTCAGGAACTACACAAGATCCACAATTGAAAAGATCAATCATCAAAAGAAATCAAGCAAATCTACATGCTAAATATTAACACTAATTAATAAAGTGTTAAAATCGAGTGGTATTCTAACACTACATAAAATACAGGCCATCTAGCAGAAATCATATGATAATTTGAAAATACAATTTCTCTCAACACAGACATTTAAATGGGATTGTATAAAAGTATCAAACAATTTCGTAAATTATAATAATTTTTTTAAATAATAATGAACAAACACCATTATAAAATCATCACGATATAAACACGTTTAATTAGATCCGAGAAACCAATTAAAACTTAATTTACGTACTTGAAAACACCAAATCGAGTTGAGGATCAAGAACAGAGAGAAGTCTTCCTTGGTGATAAGTAAGGCAACTTTTGTCAATTTTTCTCTGGAAGGTCACAAGGTTAAGTAACTGAAAATGCGAACCGAAACTCAAAAATTGATTAATGTCATCCGACGACACGCATTTGATACAACTTCCTAATTACGGTTAGAAAGAGCTCGTAAAAAAAGAAAGTACAAAAAAAGGTTACGGCTAAGTTTGTAATCTGAACTATACTGGCGATGAAAGGAAACACAGTGTCATTAGTGATTCTCAGAAGTCTTATTTTATATGCGATATATACAGATTTTTTCTTTGCTTCTTGGAATCGTTTTGGAGTAACGATCTAAATGTGTTATCTAAATATGAGCATCTTTTTTTAAAAAATAAGAACTTGAAAGTTTATTTAAAAACTAATAAACAAAGCAAAACACAGTTCTGGTCAATGTTATACCAGTTGGATATCTTCATAGTCAATGGTTCCAGTTAAAATTAATATTAAAAATTAAGTCAACTCTCGAAAACACAAACCTTCGATAACACGAAATTCTCGATAATTCGAAATATATGCTCAGTCACTAGAAAACCTCTTGATATTTCGAACTAAAACAATACGTTTTGGTACACTCTATATTTTGAAGTAAAATCTGTGGCTGGCCAAACTACAACACGCTATATAATTCGAAGTTATCTTATAAAACTCTTGAAAATTCGAACACTCACAATCATATGCAGTCCTGTAATAAACAGGTTGGAGATTATAAATTTTGCGTTGTGTTGTTTCTGCGTGTCTCCCCTGTAACGTAGCCCCTTTGATGACCGTCTGTCTGCTACTCCTTCTAAATGCTTTCTGGTTCCTTGGGCGAAAAGACACTTTTATTGTTTTCATCCCTTTAAGTGGACAATAGACCAGCCGCACCTGTTGTTAGCTGTCCATATCTTTCGTTTAACAAGTGGCCTTGCTACACATGAGTTAAGAAAATATGGTTTGCTATTGGGAAGAAAAGATGCGTAGGATTGTGTATGAATGTATTCTTTTAATACAGGACTTTTAACTTCTGTAAAATATTTATACCGTAGTATATATGTTACCAGCAAAGTATGAAATGCCGGCATTCTATATAATGCCGGACGTTTTTAGGCAAAGTATGAAATATGAGATTTATTACATACTTTGCCTAGGCATTGTATAGAATGCCTAAGCATTCCATAGAATGCCTAAAGATATTTGGGCAAAGTATGGAAAAAGGTTATGATAAGGATATTATATCAATGACTTACATTCCTAAAAAAGTACAAATGTTATTCTGACAAAATAATGAGACTGCCATTAAAAAAAATATTGTTAAATTGTGATTTCGCGTATACTTGTATTAAAATTCCTTCACAAGTTCCAAGTTCATAGAAACTATCCTATTTCTCACTCATTACAAGTGCCAATATATTGGCGTTCGGGAAAAAATTAAAGTTTTGTACAACAATATCTTTTTTTAAAAATAATTTTCTGGTTTTTTCTGGCAAGTTTCATGTAGGTAGATGTACAGTTCAATATCATAACGTGTAACATTTTTGTATTTGGTTGAAAGTTCTTTCAGATTTCTATCACACCCCCAGAATCCGGAATTTAATTTTGCTCTTGGCAAATTAAATTCCTAGAACAAGTTCACATCGTCAAGCTGGGTGTCAAAATTACAGGTGGCAATTAGTATCACCTACATGGTTCCAAACTAAAAAGGGGATATCAGCCCCTGGGGACTCTATTAAGTCTGAAAATGGTAAAAATACCAATCTACAGCCCCATTGGGGAAAAAAAATAGTGACGTAATACTGTATAGCAGTTCTTGCCAACAGTTTTCTCTTCTGGACCGGTCAACGTTTGATAATTTTACGGTGGCCCACTGAGGGTAGGGCGTTGATTATTTATATTTTAAATTGTTTTGATTTGATAATTTTATTGTATTTAAACATGCCTTCAGAGTAAAATTCAGTTGCACCAAAAATAATTATAAAATGATTTTACTTAAAATATAAAGTGATTTCCATGGAAAGTCACACAAACACGAGAAAAATACACCCCAGTTAATATAATGCTTCTTGAGTGGCCTGATACCCTTTGATCCCCGGACCAAGAGTTGGGGACCACTGTTTTATGGTACTGACGCCTTCTGTTTGCGGAAAATAAAAGTAAACTCATTTAAACATGAGTTTACTTTTATTTCCCGCAAACATCACATCATATAGCTATTCAGCAACCAATAGTCCCTGGGTTCCTTCTTAGTAGTCCTTTTGGCATTTTTTGAAGCAGTTATTAACTTCTAGTAAGTAATTTCAGTTAAGAAAAAACCTTTTCTTTTGGAGCATCAACTCGAATTTTGGGCAACTAGCCGTTGAATAGTTGTTTCACGTCTATGGACCATGGGTCGGCAACCTTTTAGCTGTTGCGTTTCAAACCAATCTACCAATATGATTCAACGAACCACACTAGAGCATGAAACAAATAAAAAAAATTTACAAATTTGTTGTGAGTAGTGAAAAGTACCACTGAGAATTGTACCGCGTGCCACATGTGGCACGTGTGACATAGGTTGCCGATCCCTGCTACAAACCATGGCTCCTTCTCCAACACTATAGCTTGCTCCTCCATTTTCAGGTAGTACAGGAAAAAAACCATTTTTTATTGAACAAGTTTAAGTAAAATTGAGTATTTTGACATTTCCGAACAAACAGCAATGTACAACTAACAGATTCTGAGCCTGAGACACGCGTTAAAAGTTTTATGTCTTGCCAATTGACAATATTCGAAATGAATCTGAGATGTATTTCATACTTTGCCGGTTTTTCATTAGGCATTCTATAGAATGCCTAGGCAATGTGTGAAATAGGAATCATTTCATACATTGCCGGATAGATTTAGACATTGTATAGAATGCCTAGGCATTCTATAGAATGCCGGATTTCATACTTTGTCCCCCGGTAGTATATATATATAATATGTACTTTTAAAAATATATATACTTTTAAATAATTTTATACATATGTACAATTGTTGTTTTATTGCATAGTTTCAAATTTAAATGTGTTAGAAAAAAATTTCTCTTCCTGTATTTTGGGAACTTTTTCCTACCCTTTTGATAATTCGAAGTTTTTCATTGGTCCCTCCAACTTCGAATTATCGAGAGTCGACTGTATATAGAAATTATTACGAATAGAAAAAGAGCAATTTACTTCCCCAGTGGTATACACAAACCACTCTTATAAAGAGGGGGTTACATTCTGAAAAATACGTAGATGAAAACGTCAAGGGGTGATCTCTATGGTAAAAATTAAAAATCTGTAGGTCTATAGGGGTATTGAATTCCCCACCCTTTAGTATGCCACTGTACTCACCAAAGTATCCACTCAGTAACGTAACTTAGAATATTAGGGCCCCTCTGCAAAGGGCCAGATTTTTCCTTTAACATTTTATAATATGGTTAAATACGTATTTGGCGTCATTCAAATTGTCTGTCCTAGAACTCTAGACCCCCCCCCGCGGTGCGAGGGTGTATGTTACGCCACTGTATCCACTAAATATGCAGCAAATATAATATACAGTCGGATCTCTATTTAACGAAGGTGCTAAAAGTCCCGAAAAAAAGTTCGTTATTTAGAGGCTCACCTTTCAATATACTTTATAAACCACATAAAACAAATTTCAAATTCATAAACACTATACATTGAAAAAATATTATTATTCACATCTTTTTGTAAATTAATATCTATTTATTTTATTTATATTTTACCCATCAAAAAAAAAAGAAAGAAAAGAAAAACTGCAGGGGGAAAAAGAAAGAAAAATGTTCAGGAATACATTGTATTTTCAGCATTAAAAAAATAATTTTATATTAAAATTCACGAATATATTTTAAGGATATTTTCTAATTTAAAGTACTCAAGTAATTTTAATAATTCATTGATAACTAGAGATTCTAAGCACACACACATGTATTTAATTGCTCATAAAATCTGTTAATTTTGTTTCAAAAATGTTTGTTTCATAATACACCTCACATCTTTGCAACGCACCAAAAATCCCTCCAAGCGTATTTTTTTTTCACTCTGTTATCCGCGTCGAATTGTTTCAAAAATATTTATGTACATACTACAAATGAACGGGAGACTAATGCAAGGACGAGACAACTTCACTGAGGGTGTAAGGGATATCGATGATGTTTCTCATGAACTGGACAATGGGGGTTAAGGGTTGCACTTCTTGGATGAAACACCCAGAATCATGCTGCTCTCGGTGAGTTAGGCACTTAAGAAAACCAGTTCAAGATTTATGAATCGGACTCATAGCTGGCGTGTCATGAGTTCGAGCCCAGTACCACTGAAGACCCGCCGTGTAGGGTAGCGATGCACGTTAAATCTGTCGAGAGCTCAAACGTCCTCCCGTTGGTGTGGTCTGATAGTTAGGAGAGGGCGCGCCAGCTCAAATGTCGTTATCGTCACTTGACCATGGTTCAAAATTACAAGGTCCGTCGCCAAAAGCCCTCGTGTAGCTAAACAGTGCGACGTTAATATTCTCTTTCTCATTCAAGATTTATGACCCATAAAACGTATTAAAAGAGAGAATAACTTGAAATGTCCAGAAATACTTCAAAAAATAGGGAGAAAAAAATTGAATTTTAAGAGAAAAAGTTCGTTATATAGAAAATGTATTTCGCTATTGGGAAGTTATTTTACGAAGAAAATCGTGAAATGTGTTCTTCGTTTCAAGAAAAAGTTCGCTACATAAAAAAATTCGCAATATAGAGGTTCGTAACATGGAGGTTCGACAGTACATCTTTTGCAGGTGCAATGTACACTGGGGTCCAAAAGTTAAGCATAAATCGTAAAATGCGAAAAACAAGGAGTAAATATTCGTAAAATTATTCCAAATTTCTTGCGGATATGAATTGGGGGAAGAAGAAACATTGGGTTTATGCAAAACTTTTCAGTCGACTACATCCTGCGTGAAACACCAGCGCATGTCGGAACGCGGAGAAAGCGATTCACGCAGCATAGGCAAATCAGACAAGTTTCGTGCAACTGCTGTGTGAAGGAACGTTGTTAACCATCAAACAAGGTGAATGATGGCACAAAGACGCTAATTGGACATGTTTACGAAAGGAAGAATCGTTGGAATGCTGGAGTCCTCACGATCACAAACCGAAGTGTCTCGAATTCTGAATGTGGACCAGTCTGTGATCTCAAGACTGTGGCAGAGGTTTCAAAGAATGGGAGATGTTACCCGACAACCAGTATCAGATCGACCAAGAGTCATAATCCCGCGCCAAGATCGATATCTGGTAATAAGTGCGCGACGTCAGAGGGGCAGTACTGCCAGAGCACTGAGTTCGGCACTCACAGTCGCCACAGGAATACGAATTTCGAGACAAACTGTTTACAGGAGACTCAATCATGCTAATCTGTATGCCAGAAGACCAGCAGTTTGCATTCCCCTCACGTCTGCGCATAAGCGTGCTCGTTTGAACTGGAGTTTGAAATATCAACATTGGAGTGTGGGAGAGTGGGCCAATGTGATGTTCAGTGACGAGTCCCGGTTTAGTCTGAGTAGTGATTCTCAGCGGGTAACGATATGGAGAGAACGTGGAACACGTTTTGAACCAAGAAACATAACGGAAAGACATCATTTTCCATCAAGGGGAGTAATGGTAGGGGCAGGCATAATGATGGACGGCCGCACAGACCTCCATTTCTTTGACACGGGGTCTGTGAGTGCTCAAAGATACAGAGACGAAGTTCTTGAGCCTTATGTTCGCTTGTTTCGAGGTGCTGTCGGTCCTGACTTCATATTCATGGATGATAATGCGCCATGTCACCGAGCGGTGCTGATTGATGACTTCCTTGAAACGGAAAACATCCAGCGCATGTTGTGGCCTGCGAACTCCCCTGATTTAAATCCTATCCAGCATGTATGGGATATGCTCGGGAGACAAATTGCAGCCCTTTCGCACCCACCAAGCTCCGTTACAGAACTGAAGAGAGCTCTCCAAGAAGCTTGGAACCGTTTGAGCCCACAACTCATTCATCATCTCATAGCAAGTATGGTAAATCGCTGTGCAGCGGGTCTGGCTGTCAGAGGTGACCACACGCCTTATTAAACTGCAACATCAGTTTTATTTAATGTTTTCTTTCATTTTTTCTTTAAAGTGTGAATCCTTGCTATGCTCAGTTTTCTTTCAAACTCAACTTTGGATAATAAAATTAATTATTATCATTCTTTTGATTTGCTTCCTTATTTTATAACCATTTTACACTCGCATATCATGTTTCCCGCCATTCTGATTTACAGTTCCTTCTTTATTCACATAATTATCAATTATACTTAACTTTTGGACACCAGAGTATATCTAGGATTGTTGGTTATATAGGTTATTATTCGCGAGAAATATTTTTGCAGAAACATTGACAAACTGGTTCCTGTATTTGAAAAATAAATAAAATATAAATGCATAATATATAAGGTAGAAGTATATTAATATTGCTCTAATATAAGAAATTCAGGATAAAAATTTCATAGAAATAAAATACTACTTTCAATCATACAGAAGTTGATTGACATTGAAGTACATTGATGATTACCACTACTCAGAAATGAAAAATAAATTTTAGTATAAAAAATAATGTGCAGTGCGATATTTCAAAAGTATCCTTAAACGTTTGAAAAAAGTTGATCAAATAAAGAATATTAATCAAATGAGGAGAATCAAATAAAAAAGTAATTAATCCAGAAGTAATTCCAGTATCTGAAGTAATCAGATACTGAATAATTCATCTGGAAGTAATTCAGTATCTTTGTCTCTAATTTCTTCAAAAATTAATTTTTCTTCACTAAAATTCATCGAATTCTTTTCAAAAATAATTCTACACTGTGTGTGTGCGTGAATGCGCGCGTGTGTGTGCGTGAGGACACACAAATAGAATTATAAATCAATACCTAAAGTAAGAAAAAAATGAATGTTACAGAAATATCAAATTGTCTCTAATTTCCAAATCGAAGTGTCAATAGCGAATAAATCCTATTAAAATTTATTTTTTATAAAAAAAAAGGACAAGAAGCTTTTACAGTTTCAAAAATAAATATAGAAACCATCATTGACTATCACTAACTAACATTGAAAAATAATTTATACAGTAAAAAGTAATAGAATGCGTTATTGACAAGACTTTCCAAGAAAAAAATTTTCCTAGAATTTCTTCTGTACTAATATTGACCTATCTGTTTTGCCTCAAGCTGTAAATTATTTTAATGCATATAATCAAATCTATTAAGTTAGAAAAGTTGAGTGGATTTATAAATTTTCCTTCGTGAATATTTCTTCAGACACTACAAGCAAATGATTCCACAAAAAGGAAAGAAAAATAGATCAATTCTAAAGACTGTATTATCATAAGTAATCACTAAGCAAAACAAGAAATTTTGAAAAAACAAAATGAAAATATGAATAAAACATAGCCATAGCCTTTCTGCGCTTCTTCCTCCCTTTAATCATTTAAATGATAAACATTTTCAAAGAAATTTAAATGATGCGTCTGAGAGATCGATCTTTATTTATTGTGTAACATATAAAAGACAAAAATTCAAGACCTAAGATAGAAATTTTTAACAAAATAATAATTTATTAAAAGCCTCAAATTGTTCCTTCAAATGTACCACGTTCTAAATTTCAGCATAAATTTCGAAATCTAATTATTTTTAGAAATATACGTGGAATTTTCATCCATTATATAAATTTAAAACATTTAACTGTTTAAGCAAATCAGTGTCAAAAATTTTTTATACTTTTTTTAAATGAAAAGGAGAATTTATATTTTTATCATTATTAAAAAAGGATTTTTGAGCTCATTATAGCAAATTGAAGGCTTTTTTCCCCTCCTACATTCACATAATAATCAACGTAATTGAAAATGATCGAACTACTCATATATTTCAAAGCATTAATAACATATAATTTGTTTTTATTTCCATATACAGTAAAAAATTTAATGACAGAAACATCGGCTGGGTGGCGAGGTTGGTTTGTCGCTAGCCTTCTGCACCTAAAGTTGCTGGTTCGACCACGGCCCAAATCGGTGGATTTTCACGATGCAGAAAATCGACAGCGGCCATGTCGTATGATTATAAGGCATGTAAAAGTTCCTTAGAGTGTCTGTTTGGCTTGGGTGCTCGCGGCAAAATTAAATCCTAGTACAGGTTCGCATCGTCAGAGTTCATTTGCCTCCCTCCGGGGAGGAAACTGGGCGTCAAAATTACTTGCGGTATAATTGGTCTCCTCCTATTAGGTGCCACACTAAAAAGATACACCAGCTTCCGAGGAATGTACTAGGTCTGCAATGGAAAAACACCAATCCGCAGCCCATTAGAAAAAAAATATATTTTTTATCTCCATATACAGTAAAAAATTTAATGACAAACACATTCGTCTTACAAAATTTTAAATTCATCTGCATTTATGTATTGTTTGATGCATAATCTATACTAATATTATGACTTTATATTTTAATAATTACTATATCAGTAAAATATAATGTATAGCATGAAAATGGTAAGGAGTCTAAGTACAAAATTTAGTACAGGTGATGACTGGCGTGCACTCTGTATAAAGTGATTTTTTTTTTTTCAAAATTTATCTTAGAATTTTTTTTTTAGTATTGAAATAATTTTTGCTTTACTTTGTTGCTTATCTTTCGAGTGAAACATTGAAGCATTTTGATTCTTGTACAGCATTATGATGCTTATGGTGTTTAAACTAATTAACAGAATTTTTTTTTTTTCAAAATAGTGCTGAAAAAAACTTTTATTTTCATTTCTTACAACTTTGCATAGTTGGGGTGCATATTATGCAATGCAATCTTTGCTTCCCATTCCATGAAGCTCCTTGGAGATTGCTATATTTCTTGCTAACTTGATAACTTTAAAAATTCACCCATGTGAACAGATATTCCAATAATTTTTAAATCAAAACTTCTGAATTTTGATGGTAGTGCCTAATATTATTTGACAAATTTAATGAAAATAAATTAAATGGAAAAGCAATTAGAAGAGAATGGAATAAGTCAATTAGTAAAAATATCAAAACTACTAGAAAAATTTTCTTTCCTAATTAAGTGAAGCAAGTATAATTTAAAATGATGAAATAAAAAGGAAGCCTCTATATAGCAGTTGATGTAATTTGATACAATTTTTGTATTAGTATTTACATATAAACATAGATTATGAAATACGGGGGGAAATTATTTAAAAGTTTCCAAAATTCTTTTAAATCTTTTAAAAGAATTTATTTTAACAGCAAAGCTCAGCATAAATAAGCTTCTTATATATTACAAATTTTTTTTATAATGAATCGGGTATTTTACAAGATTATCTATGCAAAAATATTTTGCATTTCAAAATTAATTTTAGCAAAATAGTTCTACCACATTCTTTATTTTTCAAAATTTATATGACATGTTACAAAATATGAATTTTTTTAGGAAAGAAAACCATTAATAGCTATTACATATCCAATAGAGAATAAAGTTTTCCAGTAGAATATTTCAGTAAAATAGACATATATTGTAACACAGACAATCTTTTTTAATTGAGTTTTGTATATACAAGTCAAGAATGAAACAAGGTTTATAATAACAAATAAACTTTTTTTATTAGAAACAAATATAAAATTGACATGCAAAAAAAAAAAAAATTAAAGCAAAATATTTCAAGACAAAAGTATTATTTGGACTAAAAAAATCTTTTAAGTAGATTAAATAACAGTTACAACAATCTAGATGCATTTGGCTATTCTCATTAAATATAAATAACATGCAGAATATGAGTATATCAGATTTATATAATGCAATAAATAATCACTTTTTACTATTTTTAATTGGATTGTAATATAAAGAATAAAATGAAGTAAGAGTCAAAACAAAGTAAAAATTGAAATGCTTAAATTTTTCTAAGATTTGCTTTATTAGTTTTTAGGGAAATTGAGTAAAATCTAGCTAAAATTTGCTTTGATAAACTTTTTCCTGAAATTTGATGCAATGAAAAGCATTGACTACATGCATTGAATAGTTAGAAGTTTTTAAATATTCCACAGTACAATTACTATAAATTAAAAATATACAAATTAATAAAAAAATTATGTGCTTATAGACTGATGTACATAATAGAGAATTTGACTTTTGCAATGTATATGTTACGGCCAGTTTCCGAATTTGCCGGCCAAATCACATGTTGGCCAGGGCATGTGGCTAATGTCTGATGTACTGGAAATGAATAGCGTATATGCGACTTTGGCTAGTCACAACCCAAAGTGCCCAGAACTCCCTGGCCAATGTTCAATGTGTTGAAGCAAGACTGTTCAGTAGAGGCGCTTTCTACAAGCTAGGAACAGAACATGATGTTCTCAAACAACTATACTCCGGAAGTGAGTTTTCCATTTTGCAAGAGAAACTACTTAGATTGGCATCCGTGGGCACAGAGAAAAAATCCTTACGAACCATTGCCTCTTCACAATCGCTGACCGGAGGCCAAGGCTACACTCGATGCAGTTGCACTACCAAGTGCTCAATAAATCGCTGCAGCTGTAAAAATAACAAACTGCTGTGCAATTCGAAATGTCATAAAAGTTCATCTTGTTGTAACAAGTGATGATACTGATAATTTTCTGTAATAAACTAATTCAGTAGATAATGTAATTATCTTTTTGTTTGTTTTCTCCAAGGGAGAGGAAATTTTCATAAGAGACCAGGAGGTTTCTGGTACTGTGAGATCCTTACTCACTAAAACTTCTCCCTCCAGACTACAGTCCACCTAGGGCCATCGTATTTCCTAGGCCTTTGTTCAGAAGGATGATACTAGCCGCCTAAGAGGAGCGGATTCATCGGAAAACTCCTCTGTGGCAACTATAATGTGATTATCATTAGCATTACGGTATACAAACACCCAAAATTTCCTCATGACCTTTTTCTTCTGACTTCGGCCGATCGCCCCATGCCATTTCGCAAACTGGCTGGCCGAACCCTGAAATCAAGGAAATATCGGACTTTGGCCGGTCATTGTGATGTGATATTGGCTGTTTTGCAATTTGGCTGGCCAATTCAGGAACTGGCCAACTTTGGGCTTTGGCCGTAACATACATATAACCTAGTATTTCTATGAATAAATACATGCATATGTAATTGTCAATTCCAAAGCATTTATAATACCAAGCAAAATATGAAAATTATAAATACAATGCCAATCTTTACATCTCAATGCAAACTGTAATATGGTTACAAAATAAATTTCAAGGATTTTTGAATAGTAACAAAATAACAAAAAAATAATAAAAGAATATGTAAATACTTGAAAATGAATGATATATATGTATACAAATAAATATAACAAAATAAATTTTGATCTTTTCAAATATTTTAGTTCTTAAGAAGAGAATAAAAGTCCTTTAGTTACATACAAATTGAAAGTCTCAAAACAAAAACATTCACATTAAATATAACAATAACTATACACAATCAGAAAACAATATACAAAACTATACAATACAGTACAATGTTGTAATTCAAAAATTAATGAGTAAAATACAAAAACAAAACTATACACATAACAAAACTTCATATCATGTAAAGTGGAATGCTTGCTTAAGGGTCTGTAAGGTTTGCTAATTTCATATATACCCTTACACAATTATAATATATACGTTATTTTAAAATACTATAATAACTTCATTTTTAAGCATACTCTTATCAGAACAAGTTAAAAATGAAGGAAAACCCTTTTCAAATTCCCTTTGGGTGATAACTGCAACAGTAGTTGTGGTAATTATACTATTGCTATAAATAAAAATGGGTTTCAAAAAGAAACTTATTTTTTGTACTGCAGGATGAAAATTTAATTGGTGAGTTTAGTCTAACATTTGCACTTGTAGCTATTTTGAAAATGATAGTAGTCCTATTGACAAAGCACTTCATAAGTGATATAATCAATTTGAAGAACAAGCTGTCTTTATAAAAGCAAAAGTACAAAGACAACATGTTAGTAAGAAGAATGTTGAAAAGGTAAGATTGATGATTCTACAAAACTCAAAGAAATGAACAAATGACGAATTGGGAATTCTGCAAATGAACGAATGATACAAACTGAAAAAATGATTACACATGAAACTTTACAGATTACATATATTTCAAACTTTACTTCTTAGAGATAAATAAAAATGACAATTTTTTTCACTAACACACATGAAAAATGTGAAAATGACAATAATTATTTTATTTTGCAATTTATTCCACAATGAGGCTGAAAAGTAGGAACGTAAACTGCTACAATATCATATCTAGGGAATTGAAATCTCATACTGGTAAACTGTGGAATAATTTGCTCAACTGAACATGTTTGGTGTAATTTCAAAGACGAAATTAGAGCATTTTTTTTCTTTTTTCTTAATAAACAAACAGCAGCAAAAATCTTGATATGTTAAAAGTTCTAGCTAGTTCTAGTTCCCCAACTAGAAAAAAACTCAAATGACTTTTTATTTGAAAAGAATGGTGTTCCTTCTAACCAAAAGTATATGAATTCCTTAATCTTATTCTAAGTTGTTGGGTTAGTCACACCGGAAGAAACAACATGTTGTATATTTAACCTCCAACATCACCGGACATACCCACCAAGTGACTTTTTCTTGTAGGGCTTTATGAAAGACAATGTGTATGTGCCAGAGTTCCTATGCAACTCAATAAAGTTGTATAGAACATTCATAATGCAATAAAACAAAATTGCGGGAATTAAAATATTTGATTTTTCCTTCATTTTAAATATTCTGGTAAGTTATGTTAAAAAATAAGTTTATTTTAGAATTTTAAAATACATCATTTTGAATAACCCTGCATAATAGGCAGTTTTCGAAACTAAAAGCTCTTTTTTATGAATATCAAATTTTAGAACATAAGGTTACTGTTAGCAAGGTCTAGAGTTTGAGATTCTGAATTAGTAAACTGGGTCAAGGACATCCAATCATGAGTTTGGGTTTCAATATTGACTCCTAAAGGTTCTTTAATTGAACAATCATTATTAATATTTTGCACATTCAAATTATTAATAAAGTCATATGGATCTTGGTCCATTCCAGAACTCAGATAAGGAAAATCTGTTTGAATCTCAATTGATAACTGATCTGCTGGTAAAGGAGAATCATCAATACTGGGAAAGTCATCCCAAGGTGTTTGTGTTTCAGTATCCAAAAACTCTAAATCATACAGAAAATCATCAGTTGTTTGAGTTTGCATGTTTGCAAGCATATTATAATCTAAGTCGTTAGAAGTTATTGTCTGAGTATGTATATCTGACAAAATTGGAGAGACTTTGCTATCCAAATCTTGTTTTGTACAATCAGCAAAGACTGAGAAGGCAGAACAAGATTCATCAGTAATTTCTTTATTAATTGGATTACTAGAAGCTGTCAGAACATCATAATCAAGAGATTTATTATGAGTATCCTCTATAGAATTATTAGATGAAAACATATTTAGTGTGGATAAGTTTTCAGCAGAAAGACCATTTGCAATTGCCGAAAGAGAGTCATCAACAGTAATATCTGGCAGAATTCCAAATGGTGAATTACAACTATCACTAGAATCTTTCCTTCTTACGGTATCATCCCAAACAAGTTTAAATAACTCATCATCAGTTAGAGTTTCAGAATCACACAGAATTTTATTAGTACCAGTCTGTGTACTAGTAGTATTCTTGAAACCCCGATTACCACAATTATCAGAAAATATCAAGTCTTTGAAATTAGGCCAAAGAGAGTTTCCAGTATTTAAATCCTGTTCTGACAGCATAGATGGCTCAGTAGTAATGGCAACAGATTTTCGACGAGATCTTTTCCTTTTGATTTTGACAACAGCGCTCTCTGCAGTTTGTGTATGAGTACTCTCAATGCCAACATCTGCTGCTTTTGACTTTCTCCTTGTACACTGAGAAGCTCTCGATTCTTTAGGTTTATGAGGACAAACAAAATCATTGGATGTTTGAGTTCCAGCATGTATAACAGATTGTTTCTGAATGTTATTGACCACCTGAGTACTGCAATTTGTTGAGGATAATAAGTGAGTATTCAATGGATCATTAACAGTGTTTTGTGGCATACTATTATATACATATTCTTCATTTTTAAAGACAGGTGATGAGTATACTAAATTGCACATATTTTTTTCAGCAGCAGCAGATGATGGTACAATAGCCATCTGAAGTGGCAATGTTTTTGGAAGAATAGGCCGTTGTGTTGAAGCATTCCACCCAGGTTGAATACATGTCAAATATTGGATGATAGGCTGAATAAGTAGAATTACTGGATTTTTTTTATCCATAGTAGAGCATTTGTTTTGCTTCCTATAGAAAACAATATCAAAGATTAAAACTGACAATATAAAAATAATCACTCAATGTGTGTTCTGTGTTCACAAAATGATATATGAAGGAAAAACTCAGAACTCAAAAATGTTAAAAAAGTGTTACAAATACAAGCAAAGTTTCAATTAATCACATTACATGAAAAATTAAATATAAACACTGTTATAACATATTTCAAATTCCTCTCTACATTTTGAAGAGTAATATGAATTTTTAAATACATAAATAGCATAATTACATATCTATTTTTTTTTTCAAAAGCAAATAAAAATGAGCTAAAATAAATTAAATCTTCAAATACACAATTAAGTTCTCCTTCAAATATAATATTAACCAGCAAAAACTTGAATTGGATATATCATACTTAATATCAACTTTATCATACCAAACATCATAATAGTATCTCTTTACCTTTACTTTTTTTTTAAAGTGAATCTTTTAAGTTTCCAAAAAATTACATTCATGAATGTTAAAACTGTTTGGTATTATCTGCAGAAACACCTCAGAATATAATACTACTCAGGTCTGTAATATCTAAAAATATTCATTTATTCCTCTTCTCTTCCAAACTTTTTACTAATTGGTTAATTACAATGACATAACTTAGAAAAAGATTATGTGATTTTGTTTTAATCTCTTGGGGAATTCTTAAGTGAAAAGTATGCTATAGTTGCTAATTAACAGAAAATGGTATTAAATTCTTTAATATAAATCAAAATCAAATTTTTCAATAAATATAAATGAATAAACACCTTGCTTTTAAAGATACCAGAAGTTCTTAAAATTTATTTAACCAGCATAGTCTTTATGAATTAAAAGTTTTCCCAAAATGGCCTTAAGTACACCTATGACTAATAAAAAGAGTAAAAAGAAGAGAGAGAGATACACCTTTGCAAAACCTTGTGCATCAGAGTAACAGTGAATGAAATAGAGTTCAATGATGTGCATGATGATATACTGATAGACAAATATGATGATTTTTTTCATATTATAACGAACGTTCATAAAGTATGTCGTTTCTTCTAAATAAACAGTATTTAATTACATGTAGAAATGTATTTTTTATGCTCCTTTTTCTTTATTTTTAAAGCTATCATTTTTATATCCAAAGTATAATGAGCACCTGTAAATTTTGAACTTATTTTTTGTGTTTAAAGTGCATGTTATATGCCAGATTATATGATAAAAATATTTTATATCATTGTTCAAAATAGAAATCTGATGAATTTTAAACTAGAGTAAACGTCTTTGAAATACAGTACATACATGATTAGTTAAATGATTCAATGTCAGTGTTATACTGCTTTAATATAAATTTTTTTTAACCAAACCCCAAGATATAAATTATTAAAAATGAAATAAACTAGATTTCTTTCCAAAGTAAATTATTTAATATTACAGAAAAATTACTCATGAAATCAAAGAAATTACATTTTAGACTTCATTTGGATTTTATTGCACTTAGTGAACTTTGTACACTACCTCTCTGTAGATTACCTCTCCATACAATAATAAATTCATAATACAATTATATAAGTATGTAAAAATGCTTATTTAAATTTGTTAGCATGATAAACATTACAGAAAACAAATACAAAAGAAAATAATAGTTGAGAGATTGTTATTAAAATGACCAATAATCAATTATGTTGCATAGTTCTATGCCATTACACAAACACACCTAATGTAGCTCAAGTCTCACTTTAGATATGTAATAAGATATCTGAGCCAATAAGTAATCAAATCTGCTGATTCTGAAAGTAATTTCTCACATATATACTCACACAAAATATTCTACATATAAAAACCTTTTCCTAAAAAAATTACTTCTCAAATAATATTGTAACAAACTCATTACAACCAAGGACAAATGTTCCAAACATACAATGCATGAATCCCATATTTTGCATATGTTAATAGTATTATTCGTGTATTTGGGCAATAATCAGTGAAAATGTGCAATTATATTGTATCAACAAAATATTTCAAAACATCAAAAAATCTCAAGAAAAACCTTCAAACTTAATTTTGAATGTCATCTCTTGTTCAAACCATTATCTAATTTCCCCAAGCTATGACTAATCTCAATTTTGCACTGAAGAAACATACACATTAATGCCATTTTGAGATCACCATCTACTAATGCCAATAAAGCAATTGATGTATTATTTGCATAGTAATGGATGCAATTGAAAATGCCTTGCAAACAGATTTCAAAAATCTATTAATTAGCAAGAAAATGGGAATTGATTAATAATTGGTTTTCTTTATTTTGCTAGTATTAAGTGCTTTTATCATTCATGATCATACTCCATAAATGTTTGTAAATTACTGTGCAGATAATGATTTTTGAATAATTTTACTATAATTATTATAATGAGCCTATCTATGTTATAAAATCATTCTATTAATTCAAAAATTTGCAGAAAAATATAGTCATGAATCTTTTTTTTATAATGCAATTTATAAATGTTTTTAATTGTAAATAATAAGATGTTCTTTTTCTTGCAATTATTCAAAAATGTATTTTATATATATTAATATGACATGGTGGAATTTTCTGTTTAAATAATAAATACATTTTCATGTCTAAAAAGCGTTTCACTACATTTTTTTTTTCTAATTTTCCTTTTGAAATAAAAAAATATTTTTTTTTAATAATACTATTTATTGCTCCACAATTTTTTTGTTACAGAAGTACTACTTTTTGCAATTTTAATGTCATGAAACCATTTTTATTGTCACTGCATTTAAAAAATCTATTTAGTTAATCTATTAAAATCTATTTCAGGTGCAAGGTTTTAATTACAGATTAAAATCAATATATAAACTTACCCTTTATCAAGATTCAATACATGGTCAGGCAACTTATGTTGATTTCGTCTAGCATGCGTCAAAAGAGTTTCACGAGAAGCATACTTTAGCCCACACGGACATTTCCATTCCAAGCCACAAGTTTTTTCATGATGTTTGCGGAACCAATCTGAGCCAAAACTCTTTTCACATTTTGTACAGGGATATTTCTTTTCAGCATGTACTTTAGCTATATGCTACATGAAAAAAAAATTAATTTAGTTTGAAAATAATCAAAGGCACTATAAATGGTTTTAGTTAATGATCCTTCTCTCTCATATGAATTCCTTTTAATGATGGTTATCAAGACTAGTCATCAAAAATTGCATTATACAGAATAACAAAATTACATAAATTATTTAAAAAATTTATTGGATATTTTAAAACATTATGACAGATTTATGATAAAGTTATCACAGGCTCAAGAAAGTTTATATCAGTAACAAATAAAATGCAATTTTTTCCTTCTTTAACTAAAAAATTTTGAAAAGTAGCCACAGAAGTACTTGTGAAGGTAAGTTATTTCTTTAAATTACAAATTAAAAAAAATAGTTTTAATACAGTTACATATATTTACACTTCCTTTTACTATACAAAGCATATTTTAAAAAATGAAAGGAATGAAGGTCAATTTCTATTCATAATTTTTTAGTTTCTCTAGCAAATTCCCCACTCCTCTCTCATTGCATGGATGAGGGTTTCTTTGTGGAATGAAAATATTGGACAGCAATGCAACTCCCCAAAGCATCTCATGCATTTTCAATTGGATTTTTAGATTTAGTTCAGATGAAGTTACAACGCAAGCTATACGGATAGTATCTTTGGCTTCAAGACTATTTTGTACAGTCTGTGTTTATTGACATTACATTGTCAATTATAAATCAAAGAATTTCAGTAACATCACATGAGAAAATATAGAAACAAAATATCTCTTTTTACAAATCACATATCAATCTCTTTTCAGTGCAAAAGAATACTCATAACAATAATCATTACCAATTTCATCCCATATCAGTTTATGCCACCTCAGTAAGATTATAACATTGTTCCAGAAAGCTCTCATTATGATAAACTAAACTAGGTATACAGTAGGAGGCTGTAGATAACTTAATGAATTTTCTTTTAAGGTTACTTTGATTTTAAATGAAATAAATCTGGATAAAAAGTTTGTCTTATTTAAAGTATCATTTACACATAAAACTCTTAATTACATTATGTTAAATTAGTATGACAACACAAATTGCAAGCAGATACAATAGAAAACTTCAAGAGTAGGACATATATATAACAGGTATTCCAGCATACAGTGCACTCATTTTACAAATGTATCATTACAGTTTTCTGGGATAATTCAGTTTCTATAATACATTGGTAATTTAATAATACATTGGTTTTTCTCAGGGTGTCATACTACTAGAATGGCCTCCCACTTACACACACATTTATGCCTGCTGTACATTTCCCTAATTTGAAATCTTGCCCATAAGCAACATCCGACATTCTTTTTTCAGTTTTACAGTTATTTTCCTTACGACTGAAACCATCTATGTAATACCTAAAGACAAGTCCACAACTTCCAATATTCCCACTTAGCACCTTTTCCTTCATTTTTCAAACCTAAAGAGAATTCACAGCATGTCCCGAGAATCTGAACTTTCTTATCTCTGCTGTCACATGACCAACACAAGCAGAAATACAAGGTTTGCACAAGTTTCACAAAAATACACACTGCATTCATGCAAATTTTCACAAGTTGCTATGGACTTTCTAAGTGTAAATACCAAAAGTAACATCAGTTTTTAAATTTTTTTCTACTAATTTAAATCAGTCACTAAGCTGTAAATTTAAATTCATAAAAAAATTCAAAAGAACCTTACATTTACAACTGTGCATATTTTGTTACTCAGCAACTATGATTCATATTTATATAACATAAAAAATTTAATATGATATACTTACTTGATTGAGAAATTTTTTCTCAGTAAAGAATCTTTCTGAACCATAAAAATATAAACAACCAGAAACAGGACAATGAATGGGAGCTTTTAATTTTTTTGCACTTTTGCTCTAGAAGAAATAAGCAATGCATTAGTTTAATTAAAATAAGGCTATACAATCACATTTATGTTGTAAAATAAAAATGTTAGTCAATCAAAAAATAGACTTGTATATAAATTTGTAATTATAATTTAAATTAATAATGTTAAAGCTAATAGTGTTAAAATTTCATAGTGTTTAAGTTAATAATAACTGATTATAATTATTAATTTTTAACTTAAGCACTTATTTGTATATTGCAGTTTACAATAATTCAATTTGATTATTATTGCTATTTATTATGATTGAATAAAAGTATCAATGCTGCCAATTCAGGAACAGAGAAAATTTGATATATATTTCTAAATGAATAAACAAACAAACTTTTAGAAAAAAAGCTAAATCATAAAATATTATTGTATTTCTTTTAATAAGCAATGAAAATCATTTTTCTAATGTAGAAAAGTGAAATTTAATTTAAAACCAATTTAAATAAGTTAATAACTAGTTTAGATAAATAAAATGAAAGACAATATTTGCATTTACATCAACAATGTTGTCATCTTTATACATTAGTGCACAAAACAATCATTTTTAAAAAAAACTCTTTAATCATAATGGTAATCTTCAATAAATAATAAGTTATGATAAAGTTTGGGAAGAGATAAAATTAATCAATTTACTCTAGCCAAACTATTTCTGATAATATTGCATTGATATCTACTATATCAAGATAAAAGACAATTATTATGAAAGTAAAATAATTCAAATATATAGTACAATTCTAAAAGAAAATAAAAGTAAAAATATATTTCAAATGAACTTTAAACACATTTTATAGAAACAAAATACTAAAATATTTACTAATTTTAATTATGAAATATACTTTTTAACACAACTTATAACAAGCACAAAATCAAGGATATTGAATTCATTAAGAAAAAATATTGTCATTCATTTCTGTGAGGTAGGATAAACAAATTTTTTTAAAAAACATCTGAATATAGTATGTGGTTAGGCTTTGCCCAACCCATTCCTCTGATTTCTGAATTTCTGCTTTTGGTAGCTTTTAGAAAGTTTTTTAAATATTAATTTTTATTAATTTCCATCAAAAAGTAATTTAATATACAACGAAAGTTTATCTTTCATTTTAAATACTTTATTTAAAAACTGGGTATCAACAGAATTTATTAAACAGTCATTCCAATGCCATTGATCGAAAACTAGAACCTGACAAGGTTATATGATCCATTCAAGTACCCAACCACCGAATGTACTATGTAATACACAGTAGGGATTTTATACATATTATTGCATATAAAATGAATTATTACATTTTATTACAAGAATGTATGTATGTAGGAAACATTTAATAGTTTTTATAAATTCCTTCCTTCCTTAAAAACATTTAATAAATTCCTTTTGCAAATTATTCTGAATGTTTCTATAAAGTTAAGTATATTAAAGTTCTTCCTTCCTTTTTTAATGTATTTTGATGAATGATTTTGATGTAATGATTTGGGTTCAATAACTTTTGAATATTTTTTTTTATTTATAAAAAAAAACAATTTTATTTAAAATATATGTTAATATAAGTTTAAAATTAGAAATATTGATAAAATTTTTAATTGATTAGACAAGCTCATATTAATATATCTCATCCTAAGCCATAGTAGTTTTTATTAACGTAACACATGCTAAGCAGGTGATTAGTATTTGACATCACATTTTTTAAATGAATTTAAGAGATAAAAAGATAGCACACGTGTTTCACTTTCATAGCATCCACATATAGAATATCCTTAAAATTTTGGAACCTTCGACAGAAATACAAAGTAAAACCTCAATGAGAATGAATGAAAAAAAATTTTAATTTATAACAGCAATATATTTTTATTCTTCTCTAAATAATATTAAATAATACATCAATATTAATGGACATTAAATTAAAACATTTTTACATTCATTCATAAAATTTGTCTGTTTTGCTAAAATTTAAACATTCCTATAAACTTTTTGCTGTATGAAGCAACATTTGATTAGATAATATTTCCTATGTCATATGGTCCTTCATTTTTCTAAAATATTTTAGGCTTTGAAAAGTTACATTCAAGCTCAACTATTGTAAGCATATCTATGTCTATAGTCACCAAGGGGTTTCAGACTTATTTTCTAAAAGATTGTCAATATTTTTTTTAAGCAATTTATTTTTTAAGAAGAATAATGTCCATTTAATGAAAATTACAACTTTAGAGTTCATCAATTCATCCTGATAAGAAGTGTCAATATTTAATAAGAAAATTGTATATTGTATATCGACAATGAATTAAAGAGTTGTCAAAATAAAATATGAAAAATTTTGCAGACTATTGTATTATAAAAAGAAAAATGTATAAGCAGAAAGAAAATGTTAATAAACTAGTCTTCATTGTTTTTTTAGCATACCTCCAAAAATAGCCACTAAAAAAACTAATTATAATCAAATTTAATAATGGCTCATATGCATGGCTATGTGACTTTAAAGACACTCCTATCTACACATTATTCAAAATTATAAAGCCAAATTGGATTTAATATGCAACAGAATAGTACGACACAGAAATTTTCTGAAGAAAAAAGTCCTGAACTTCATATTCTGCAAGGTCTCTGTTTTACCAAATCTCAAATGCCCTATATGCAAGAAGCAATTCAATTGATACAAATGCATGATTAGGAATGCTGTCATACCAGAACATCTCATTATTGTATAGCTTAATAAAAAAATGGTTTAACTATACAGAATAACAATAATGATTCAATTATTGCATTATAACAGATTTGCTAGAATACACTGTGCCAAGTAAATAGGCTAAATAATAGGCATAAATCCTGCTTAATTTAACATATATATATATTTTATTAATAACTATCCATAGAAAATTAAGTTAACATATACCCATTATTACAATCTACAAAGATCTTGAAAGCTTAAATTAATTTTTAAATAATACTTCCAGAAATGATATCTTATTCTCAATTTAATTAAAAAATAAACTTCATTATAACTTTATAAATCTCATGGGTACTTTCATATTAGCGCAATGCTATTGGTGACATTATATGAAAGGTTGTCAATTCAGCACGTACAACACATGGGAAATCAGGGTTGCCAACTTGGAGAGTTGTCTTGAACATTAGCATTGTAAATACCACCTCATCAATTATTACTTAAAGAGCTTTTTAGAGAATAATGTAGAAAATTTTAATTTCCAATGTTAAAGTACACATAAAAATTCTGAAGGATTAAAAAATTTTAATTTCTCCATCTTTCCATATCAAAGTGACTGTTTTAATTTGATTGGAAAAGAGACAAAAGTTTTTAGTTTTTAATGCAATTACTTTCACTACAAAATTATTTTTTTGCATATGAAACAAAATGAAATATTTAATATCACAGACATAAAAAGTATAGAAGAGAATTACAAATTAAAAGACACCATAAATAAAAGATTTATTAATGATTTAATATAATCTACAGCAGAAAATTAATATATTTAGTTAATAAAAAAAATTCATAAAGCAATGCTTTGATCAGTTACTTGGGAAAAAAATTAACTATCATTTTTGGGGAAAATGTATATGCAAAATATATGCAATTGTTGCACCTAAAATTTCCAACATAACTTTTAAATTCATTTTCAAATATTCATGAAAAAATAAGTATCAAGAACTTGTTTTGGAAATCGCTGAATGTTAATAAATTAATTGTATTTGATTAAGTAATAATGTTAATCAATGTACGATAAAATATTTTACAATATGGTAATTACAAAATATGCTTATTTTTCCAACTAGTTTCACAAAATTTTCACAACAGCACGAATATAATGTTTTTCTCAGTTTAAATTATATTTGAGATGAGCTGCCTTATTAATTTTTGGCTATTTTCATTCAAAATATCCCAAAAAGGATAATGAAATCCAGACAATAGTTTTAACTGAAAATTATGCATAAAACAAAAATTTCTGAGTAAGGATTTTTGTATAAAACTTTTAAAAACACTTTGCATTTAAATAGAAAAGTAGCAAATTCTATATCATTTGTTCAACTTTACATATTTGTGTCATTATTACCAAAAGGAGTTAATGAGTTTCATTTATTTAACCATCTGTCACAGTACACTTGATTTTCAAAATTATCACAAACGCTTTGGAAAAGTCTTCGAATCTCAGGATTATAATTACCGTTTTTATAATTGACAACATATTTTCAATTTCAAAAAAAAATATGCTTCAAAAAATCTAGAGCAAAAAAAAAACTCTTACGACTTACATTCGGAGTCTGCATTTTTCGGTTATTTCTTATGTGAGAAACATCATTCAAGAGCTTTTAGAATCGGCAATAATTTCTGAAAAATTAATTATATACATAAGTAAATTTTATAATTTCTCAGGTAGTTAAAATCGCAGACAACCTAAAAAGTAAATGAAATTGGAACAAATATAATTTGTAAAATAGCATTTACTGATCAAATTTTATTGAAATGTATTGATTAATAATTCGATTAAATACAATGTATTACTCATTTAATATTGCCTTTCTTTCAATATATATCTGCTAGGAGCATAGGAGCTGTTAAAATCCGCTCCGTAGAAAAACATCTCCTATCCCCTGGGATTAAAAACAGCTAGATTCCGGAAAAACATCACTTTAACGATACAGATAGTATACACTTATATCGATTGAAAAGACAATTAAAAAATAGCATTCCTTTCATTCTTGAATTAATTATATTAGCATCTCATAAAAGTTAGCTACAAAAGATAATTTGGTAAATAGTATCATTTTAAAAATTGAGGTCAGAAAAATAAATATAACAGATGTATTTCAGCAAATTATTTTTAAATCATTATTATTCAACAATTTGTTTCTACCAAAGTAATGAGTTTTAGAGTGGTTGGTCTATTATAAAAGAAAAAACACTATGATCACGGTGGTTGAGAGGTCATCATTTTGAGCAGGTGGCTGATATGTTTTGATCGAACGGCATGTTGAGTCAAGATCTGTCATAAGGAGAAACTACAGCACTCTTAATCTGTCGGGGCTCAAAGACCTCATGCTAGTATTATCTGGATATAGAAACAGTGTCGACCAGCTCAGATGTTGACCTCATCAACTAACCATAGTTTAAAATTGAGTTGTAATAGTTGTGACTAGTGAACATTGTGTCAGAGGCAGAAACAGGCTGCCGGTAAACGTTTGTCGGGGATAGAACCCGCAATCTATGGATCCGAAACCAAGCAACATGACCTCTTGACAAAAGGGATCACTCCTGTCCGGAGGCTGTTACTGGCTTATTCAGATGCAGCCAAAGTACTCCCCCACCCGTGAGTAGGTGGATAGGTGAATGAACGAGATATTTCTTATTATGGCGAGTGTGTGAGTTGTAATTGTTGCGTCAAGAGTCTGACGACTTTGCTTGTTGCGTCAAGAGTCTGAAAACTTTGCTTGCTGCGTCAAGTCTGACCACTTTTCTGCGACGACTTTAATTTCTTCTTTAAAACTAACTCTTTGAAACCTAGCAAGCCTCAAAAATATTTCGAACATAAGAGGTAGTTTTGAGGGGAAAGATTATACTAATCTTTAAGGACTTCCCCCATCCTTTCAAATATTTTTGGTTTCACTTGTACATTGTAAAATTTTTCAAGAAACTAAACTGCTGTTAGTAAAAAATACAACACCATGAACGAATCATCAGAATTAAATGAAATTTAATGCATAAACGACTTGTATTAGTACAAATAAATGACGAAATTTTCTAAACAAAAAAATAACAATATTAAGAGTCCGAAATCAGTATTTGGTGTAGCCATCACACGCTGCAATAAGTGCTGCTATACGACGTAGCATGGAGTCAAATAGATTTTGAATGTCTGTTTGGGGAAGAGAATTCCATATTGCTTGTATGCGCAGCAAAAATTTGTTTTTTGAAGCTTCAGAACGCGGATGACGAGAGAGACGCCGACCAACCAAATCCCACACGTGCTCAATAGGTGACATATCCGGTGAATAAGCAAGCCAGAGAAGAGTTGCATTTGTTGGGCTGAACAAAAGTCTCGAACAGTCTTTGCAACATTTGGGCGTGCATTATCCTGCTGAAAGATAGCTCCAGGGATGCCTTGAAGGAAGGGAACGACTTCGAGCTGTAGCACTTCATGGACTTACCTGTTGCTATTGAGATTACCCTCAATTCGTAGCAAATTGGATCATCCAGATACGAAATCGCCTCCAAACCATAACTCAGGGTGTTAGGTCACTATGTCGTTCGATAATGCACTCTGGAAGGCAGCGTTCACTGACATAGCGTCTAACGCGAATGCTGTCATCATGGTTCTACATACTGAAGTATGATTCATCTGAAAAGACAACTTGGTGCCAATCAGCTTGCCAAGTTCTGTGCTTATGAGCCAATTGCAGACGCAGCCGTCGATGGTTTGTCGTGAGTGGGATCCTGTGTAAAGGCACCCTTGCACGCAATCCACGGTGCAGCAGACGTCGGCGAATTGACGAAGCCGACATAAGTACACCTGTAGCAGTAGACCAACGTGCTGCCAACTGCCTGGAGAATACTGTACGGTCATTCAACATCTTTCAGAGCTGGTGTCGATCGTCGCGCGCTGACGTCACCTTCCGTCGTCCACTGCCAGTTTTTCGAGTTGATCGGTGCTCGTTGGTCCACTGCTTCCAAACTCGCATCACTGTGGAACAGTTCCGCTGCACATGAGCTCCTATTGCGTGATAGGAAAACCCTCCTTCTCGAAGGCCGATAATCCTCGCCCGTCAAATTCCGCAATTTGTTGGAATTTCTCCTTATTTCGTCGCGGAGGCATACTTAGGTCTCACTAAACTTTCGCCACTACCAAATAATCAATAACTATTTTCAACGTCCCGCTACAGCCCTCTATTTATACGCTTTCATCATCAGTTCAGAGGGTGCTGAGCACGCCACGCATGCGCGGTGGCTCTGAAACTTTACTATTCTACGTAACATCCTATAATTGATATTTGCTGCAAAGTTCATTTAATTCTGATGATTCTTTCATGGTGTTGCATTTTTTACAAGCAGCAGTATATATTTATAAATATATATAGCGTACAACTCTTGCAATGCGAAATTTGATCTTTTCTGAATGGAACAATTTGCATTTTTCAATTCATTGAATTCAGATTCATACAAAACTCTAATTAGGATATTAACTACTACCCCATAAAATTTTTCATTCAACTTGCAAATTGGGCAGTGCATGACTGGACTCTTAAATATTTATTTGAAAATAGGTAATCTGTTAGTAAAGATCGCTATGGTTTCCAAGCGATTCTTAAGAAATTCGAAGTTCAGATGCTACGATGCACTTCTAAAATGGAAAACAAACTAAATTTAAAATAATAATTCCCCTCTTTTTAAGGATAAGTGGTTTTATCTCCTTTTTGCAATCCACTACTTTTTCGGACTTTTTTTTCTTACATACTAGGATAGTTTAAAGTTGTTGTGAAATCCTTTCGTATGAACTTTATTTTAATTCTTGTTTTCTATACGAGAATATTTTTGCTTGGTAGTTTATTATGATCAATTGAGAAAATAAGAAGAGATAATTCGAATGATTTTATTTTGAATTAAGAAAATTTCTATTTTGAAAAGTGTTTGTCTAATAATTTTTCAGGGAAGAGACAGATTAAAATTAGCTGTAATAACTCATAAAATTAATTTAATGTGATAAAAATCTTATTTAGTTTTTTTCCCGCAGTTGCATGTTTTAGATGTTACTAAACAATGTAGTTGCTCGTACAAAACTTTAAAAAAAATTGTGGTATTTGTCATTTTATAGTACAACTATTCACAAATTTTATGCAATATTAAATAGAAAAAAAATGTATCTAGTGCTTATTTTATTAAATAACAATTTAAATCCGAATATAATGTTCCCTAAGGAACTGTCTTTTTTTATCAAAGATTAACCCCGTGTAGAGAAAGCAACAACCAAAAACCAATCACGACTATCTCAGATTGTAGAGGCTGAAAAGGTGCGATAAACAAAGATCGAATTCAGACAGTAGCATGGAACGAATCGAAGGCCTTGGATGAAGATGGTAAAAATTCAGTGATAAATTAAATATATTTATATCTATCCTGATAATTTTAGTTCCCAATACATTACCCCCCCCCCCCAACTGTTATTTTGTAAAAAAAATTCAAAATTTCCGATTATTTTTATTGTTGAGTTTTAAACGTACAGATTCTTGCAAGCAACAATTTGACATATTGTTCAGTTGAAGGGTAATTATAGAAAGTGTTGGGAAAAAAGGTTTATATTAAAATCTTGACGAAACATTCTTCTTTTAAAAGTAGCACTACTGAGAATAAAATGTCTCAGAAACAGATATTTTGTTTGAATTTTCAAAATTATATTTAGCGTCATAGCTTAGCAGTGTGAAAATTAATAATGTACTTACAGATATTATTTCATCGTCTTATATCTGTCGTCTTCGTGGCTGTTTGAAAAGATAAAGAAGTATGAAGAAACACGAGTGGTGTTCAACCCCGACCCTCATAGGGCAGCGGAATTTTAATTTTTGCCATACAGATTACCCCACAGCGTTTTCATCTACGTACTTTTTAGAATGTAATCCCCCCATAAGAGAGATTTGTGTTCGCCAGTGAATAACGCAGAGCTACATCACTTACATTTGGAATTCTTTTCTAATTTTCTTCTTAACGTTTCGAACTCAGCTGTACAAACTAAATATTCTGGCAAGGTTCTATTTCTTTACAGTAGCTGGAATGAATACTGGGAAATATCGGCATGTTAGTGACTAGGACTGGTGTTCGTGGATGGGCAACTTCCAACCAGGGACGTCTTAAGAAGCTTTGAGACCCTGGGCCCAGAGAAACCTTTTGAGGCCCTGGCCCCCTATGCAAAAGTAGGCCCTACCTGAGATATTTAAAGGTAGACAGTATATAGTAGCATGCATCAGTGGCGCACACAGGAATTTTTCGAGCGGGGTTCGGAAGTTCACTATTCTCGTATCATGCTCCAATACACCACCCAACATATTTTTTTGGTTTTGTTGAATTTCGGGAACAAAAACAGGAAAAAATTTGTCGAATAAATAATTAGCTTTAACTAATAAAATTAGTTATTAACAACAAATACTTAATTAAATTTTATGTACTATATGCATAAAATTAAAATAAATCGAAAAAAATTCAAATCTCATATTTCGAATAAATGAGTTGAATGATTGTTTATGGAATTCAGTCCAGGCCCAGACATGGACAACGGTCATCACATAATACAGTCTTACCACTTTAGCCAGTTGACATGCAGTTTGTAATTCTCTGTTTTTCGGAGAATATGTAAGGGAATAATGTTTGACCATTAAAATTATCCGGATCAGGATCTTATTAAGACAGAGTCCGGAACGAAATGATGCCCCCACCGAGGGCGAGGCCCTGGGCCCGGGCCCAGTTGGCCCATGCCTTAAGACGACCTTGCTTCCAAATTCCGAAGAGAATCACTCCCTGTGAGGTTTTATTATCATCATCTCGATCTCTGCCACAAGAGTATTCTTTCTTCCTCCAAATTTTTTGTACAGGATTAATGTATTCCAGAGAACCATTTTAAGTAGATGGAAAATAATTTTTTGTAACACTTTTTTTCTCTCTTTTTCTTGTGTTACTGGAACTGTTTGCTGTATGGTGGTCAAAAATGACTGGTCTAGGTTTAATTATCTGTTTACTTCTTTAATATGCAGTCTCCATTTCTGCGTTGTTAATAGTGTTCAAAATACACGCTTTTCTTTCCGTCACATTATTGTAACTCCCCCCCCCCCGAAAAGCAACAATATCTCCCTTCTTCAGTTTTTTTTTATTGCGAAGTGTTGAGAGAGTATCCTTTATGGAGATCGCACAGTTGTATGTAATACGTCGGGTTTGGAAACTGCATTCGGAAACATAATTTTAGAAAAGCTTGTAAATAGATAATTTTTTTAATATATATATTTATTGTCAGTTAAATTAGAATATACTTTTAAAATTATTTTATGAATATTATTACTACAGAAAAATATTTAAATGTAATTTTTTTTGCAAAAAATGAAGAAAGATGACATATTTTGGAGAAAAACTTTAATTTTATTAAAGGTGCTTCTATGATAATAATATTTTGTCTATAAATAGGTAAGGCTTCCATACCAGAGTTGAACTAAAATTTTCGAAATATATTACTTTGAAGAGGATTTATTCATATTTTGTTATATCAGAGTAGAAAGCTTTGACAAGAAAAAATAATAAAAAACACGTTATTATTTTAATTGATTGTAACTCTGAAAGTAACGTGATTTTTTTTTTAAATCTTAGTTCATTCCCAGAATAGAAGTCCGCTATAAGTAGACAAAATATTATTATCATAGAAATAATTTTCATAAAAGAAAAAAATTTTGAAAATTTTCCTTCTTCAAATTTTTTTTTTTTTTTTTTTTTTTTTGCCAAAAAATTGCATTTACTGTAAAATCCGGTGTACGCGCACTTTTAACACAAAAAAATAAGATCTAAATTTACGGATGTGCTTTATACCAAGACCCCCTTAACTTTGAAAAATAAAAAAGAGAGAATGGGGAGGAAAAAAAGACTTCTTCCTAGGATCAAAATATTGCTTATTTAAAAGAAATAACGTTCCTTATGAAATAGTTCCTTCCTCCTGGTACTTCTAGAAGTAAACTAATTTTTTCTAAGATTTAGAATAATACCTCGAATAAATGACTTCAAAATATAAGAGCACTGCGCACGTATATTTCAGATTTCTTCGTAAAAAATGAGGTGCGCGTTATACGGCGAATATATCTAAAAGTTAAAAATTGCAGCTTGAAAGTATAGGTGCGCTTTATACGCCGGATTTTACGCTAAATAATTTTTTCTTGTAATAATAATCGAAAGACAATTTCTAATTTAACTGACGCTATCACAAAATAAATTATTCCTTCATACGGTTTTTCAAAATCACAGTTTAAGAGATCTACTAATTGAGGAGAGGCATAGAAATTTTTATCGCGAAGTAGCAAATTTATTCCGGGTTTAAGTTTATAAGTAGAATATTATCAAGATATATGAGTACTTTCGGACTTTTAAGTTAAGAAGCTCGAGTGTTTTTATAATAGTCTTCCTCCCCAACCACCTTTAGAAATAAAAATAGCATAAATTAAAGTCGAAATTCCTGAATATATTTATTTCTTCGAATGTTTCTACTTGAGAATAATTTACTAAAGGTATAATGACACTCCTTCATCATGTTAGATATATTTTAAGATTGATTTCTAGCTTTCTTCAGATAATATTCCTTCAATATCCAGAAATAGCTTCGGTAAAATATGGACAGACGTGGAAATGATCTTAAAGAAAAAATTCAGCAATTTTGGATGATTTTTATTCAAAATTTTCCTTCTTCAGAGTAGATGAACTTTTCAATGATTAGAAGTAATACTTAAAATCTAACAAATTTAGATGCTATAAAAGTCGCCCATCCGGTATAGTGGTTAGTGACGCTGTACCGCTGGAGAGACCCAGAGAAGATATGGATGTTTGCAAACGTATAGTGCCTTCTCAGAATTGGGAGAACTCTAAATAGCTGTCTAGCTACAAGTCCTCTTATGAGGTTGGTAGAAGGTGGGGGTCAGGGGCCTTCCTAGTGGAAAGCCCCTGACCCCCTCCAGAGCGTACTCCCTTAAAATTGGGGTGGGACCGAGCCAAATTGTGAGTATGATGCTCAAAGCTACGGATAACGACAGGCGTACATCTAGCCCTTTGCGGCAATGAATTTCGTAGACCTCAATCTGACACCGTCAGACAGACGTCATTAGAAATAGCAACAGATGCTATAAAATATTATCGCCTTTAATGCAACGCAGTCGGACCCCTATTAAACGAATTTCGTGATTTAACAAATTTTTCTCTTTCTCCGATTAAAAGAAAGGCAGAAAAACCTTTATTTAACAAATAATAAACCCTGATTTAACAAATTATTTCAACATCTAAAACAAATTTTTTTTTATTAGATTGTATTAGGGGGAAAAAATCGGATTTTCTTTCAATTGACATACTCTTTTGGTCCATAATAGAAAAAATATTTCTTGCAAACAGCAAATTTCGACGGGAAAGGGTACAAATAATTGTTACACTTGACAGGTGCAGATGAGTTATAAGTGTTATCTATCGTATGAGTTTTGAATGACATAAAATTCGTTTCTTATCACATCCGACTCCACAATGAAGGGGATATATTAAGATGTTAACTATTTTGTTAGATTTGATGACGGACTGCTTATCTGTGCAACTCAAGTTTAAGAAACTTTTGATTTGTTGTACCATGAATAGCGATTCTAATGTAGAAATTGGTAATAAGACTCCTGTCGTTACATTTTCTAACGCTTTACATTGTCTGAAAACTGAATACTTACCTTATGTACCAGGATGATGACGCAGTATTTTGTTCTCTGCATAATGTCGAAAAAGAACTCTTTCAAATTAGGAATCAAAAAGATCATCAAACATCTATTAATTAGTATTTTTAAATTTCCAATTAACTAGTGAGTAAAAATTCACTATAAGTATTTTCTGCTGTTCAATAAAAAGCGTATAATTCCTAACTATAAATATTTTTTGTGTAGTTGCTTGTTAAAATTTTTTTAAAGATAAGTGCAAAAAAATTTGCATTTTATTTGAACCATGATGTAAAGAATAAAGAATTAAAGAACAATATGTTCGATTGTATTTTGTAATATGCTTTAAGTTCTCTTCACTCAAATTTAATGAGTTTTATTCATACGTATATAACTTAACTCAGTGGCGCAACTGCCCATGAGGGCCAAGGCCTACTGTGCCCACATCAGTATACGTGACCTTGGGCCCTGAGGTGGATGAGCAGATGTTCCAATCAGGTGGTCAGTCTGACACGTCCCCCCTCCCCCAGTGTTAAGTTCCCAAGCAAGTTTGTGACGGATCTATAGGCGGCTCTACTAATCTCTTCATGACTCTTTTAGGAAAATATTTATTTCAACCAACTTTCACCGAGTAAGGAAGCGTGATTATGTAAATGAAGTACATTATATAAATTCTGTTTTCACGAGCTTGTGAGTTGGCAAGTAGGAGTTAACACAGAGTCTGCGAGTTAGTTGTTAGTTGAAGATTGAAAGATAGTGGAATTAGTAAGAGGTCTTGGAGTAGTCCAGGAAAATGATTACAGAGCGACGATCCAACGACAATGACCAAGCCGATAGAGATCACCTACAAGTTTCCAATGTAGGATCCGATGCATAAAAAGTACAGGTATTGTGCGCTTGATTAAGTAGAAGTTAGCTTATTAGTGTGCGACGTAGTTATATTTTAGCATATTTAAGCTATCTTAGATTCAGTTGAGGGTCTGTAGTAGTATCCCCGCGTTATAGAATCTCACCTCCGTTCTCTATTATTTAACCACCTACTTTAATTAGATTGATATTGTGTCTGATTGATATTTGGAAACAATAAATTAATTTGATAGAAATCATGTCTGTCGATCATTCAGTTTCTCCCACACACCTAGCCGGGTTTACAGGTAGACAAGAGGGTTCAAAGTCGAGCAGGAACCGACCGCTATCGCAAGTTTGGTACTCATTTATGTTCCTCTCAAGTTTGTACTCATTCGGTTTTCATTTGTTTTACGGGATGAAAGGCTGAGTCGATTTTGCCCAGCCTGAGGTATAAACCTCAGAGCTGTGGTGTAGAAGCGTGATGCACAACCATTCAACCACTAGGCTTCATTCATACTTACATACCGGAACTAAACATACAGCTACTATATATGAGGTTAATGGGCAATAAGAAAAGAAATACTTCGGCAGAAAAATTTTGATTGCAGCCTTGTGCGTGTGTGTGTGTGTGTGTGTGTGTGTGTGTGTGTGTGTGTGGTGTGTGTGGTGGTGTGTGTGCGTGCGTGGTGCGTGCGTGCGTGCGTGCGTGCGTGCTTTCTCTCTCTATACAAATGAGTATGATAGTATATCAAATTAGGTATATAACAGTACTAATAAATTTTTTAAAAGTTTATATAGTTATTACTAAATAACTACTAAAAGAGTAAAATAATCTGGTATCCTAAAATTTCTATTTTTCAGTTCATTTCATTTTAAAAACTTTTTTTAATTATTTTTAAATAATTTTTTTGCATTTATTTTTTAAATATTTTATCTCTTTTTTGACAAAACATATCTGAATATTGCATACTTTTATCAAAAATTTCCCTTAATTCATAAATGTACAATTATTTCATCAAAACATAAGTTTCAAACAAAACAACATGTTTAAATTCAGTTTTATGTGGAATACTCAATTTTATAAGAAATGGTTTTTTTTTCCACGCAAAGAAATTAGCTCTAATTATTTTGTAGTATAATTTTAAACAACAATATACCGTAAAGTCCGGCGTATAAAGCGCACTTTTAACTCAAGAAATAAGATCGAATTAACGGGTGAGCGTTATACGCCGAATATTAAAATGAGAGCTTTAAATTTTTTTAAAAAAAAGAGGTAAGCATAAAACATTTAGACTTCTGCATACATTGAAATACTATTTATTGGAAAGAAATTGAATACGTTATGGACTTTAAGAAGTGGCAGTCCTAGAAGTATACTATGTTTTCAAAAGACCAGGAAAAAACATCGAATTGAGGACTACAAAACGTAAGAGCACTGCATACGCATATTTTATGTTTCTTCGAATAAAACAGGGTGCGCAGCGAATATACCTAGAAACTAAAAGATGCTTGAAAGTATAAATAGTGTTATACGACGGATTTTACGGTAGTTCTTGAAATGCTACTTTTATTGAATAAAATTGAGATTCGAAGATACACCATGTAATACGATGCTTTGATTTTGTTCTGTAACTAGTGCCCGTGGCCATGAGAGAGTCAAAAAGATCAGCAAATCCCTAAATTTTAGGAAAATTCTTTTCGTGTTACATAGAATTTTCTATTTACTTCCTTGTCTGAGAAAGTTTTATGTCCAGATATTTGAAAATGTTTATAGTGAGCTTTACTTTTATTACCCTGTAGTGCTGCCATCTCTTGAGTTGAATCAACAATTCAAAAAAAGATTCCGTAAATTTATATGCATGGATGTAAAATTTTGGAATTATTCTTCTGAAATTCAGGCAACAAATTTCGTACTTTTACAAAGAAAAAGTTCAGATGCTTTTTTTTAAGAGGATTCAAGGATAGAAAATAAGTTGAGCTCTGGTAAAAAGAATTAACAAAGGAATAATAAAAAATTTGTTTTGTGTGGGCATAGTAATTAAAACAATAAATTTTATTTGTAATAATTTTTCTAAAAAATAAATAATGATAAAATAAGAACTATTTTAAAGTAAAATATTAAGGGCATGTGATAGTAAATTTTTTTTTATTAAATTTCAAGTACAGGCAAAACGAAAATCATTGATTTTTGTGTAAAATATGTAATACACAAAACATTTAGTCTAACTTTCATCGAAATGTTATTTTATATAAAAGAAAGTCAGTACAATAAAACATAATAAAAATTTCGAAGAGTGTAAATTTAAATTTTAACAATATAAAATAAAAATTGGTTAAAATATAAATGGATTAAAATTAATATGTAATTTTCTTAGGTTTGCATCTATAAAATATTTTTTATTTATCTATGCACATGACGGAAAAATCTCGAATTATGAACAAAAATTTATCTTTCGAAGAAAAATTAATCCATAAAAAATTAAACTATAGAGGTATTTTAAAAATTCTGTTGAAATGAAATGAAATATCTGCTAATAAATAATTAATCTCAAAATTTTTATTTTTTAATAAACGTAATGAAGACTAAATGATATTCTCAGAGTTAAAAATTTTGCAATACTTGGGTGATAAATTTCTACAACACTTAAATACCAAAATTCTAAACTATCTAATCATTATATTTCTTCGGAATATTGAACCTTGACTAAATCACAAACTGAACAGCTAGACATCTTTGAGCAAAAAGCTCTTAGATATATATATCTTTGGTGCTGTAAATGAGAATGGATTACGGATGCAAGGGCATAATTTTGAATTATGTAAGTTGCTTAATGAAGCTGATGTCATTAAATCCATCAAGATTGGTCGTTTGAGGTTCGCGGGTCAAATCTGCCGTATGGACCCCTCATCCTTGACGTTCAGAATGTTCAATTGCAAACCTTTTGGAACTAGAACTAGAAGTAGCCCCAAACTGAGATGGGTTGATTGTGTGGAGGATGATTTTAAAATTTTGAGAGTAACAAATTAGAGAACTGTCGCTAGGTGGAGATCAGAATGAAAGAGGGTTCGCGTTGGCCCACCCTGGGCTGTTGTGTCAATAAAAAAGAAGGAATACTGAATTCTAAATGCTGAATTTCTGTAGCATTATAAGACCGTAAAATCTCAATAATACCTCTCGTCTTCGAGAATAAATTCTCCGTCCACTTCAAGCTTAATTTGAATTTCTCTTTCAAACCGAAAATTTCCCTCTTCTCTTTCAAAATTAAAGATCAATTTAGTGTTTCACTCATTGTAATTTATGTCATTTATTCATATACTAAAAGGCAAATAGCGGTCCGCCAAGACAATCAGAAAAAAAAATCTTATTAAACTGATTCTAAAATAAAATGTGTTGGCAGCTGCAGATTATAGATATGAAATTAGCACAATAAATTATTTTAATAAAACTGCCTCTATTTTATTTAACACATTTGTTGATTTTTATGCCTTTTACGAGATGCAAAGTCAGTGATGCACACAAGGGAACACAATTCCCCCCATAAATTAGTACATTTATGAGGAGAGGGAATACACAGGGAAGACTTAAGGCTTGGGTCAGCTTAGCCCGGGGCCCAAAGTCTCGGCCTCAGTGAAAGCCTCGACTCGCGTTCTCGACTGATTCTCTATAAGATCATGATTCGAATAATTTTAACGGTCAAATGTTATTTCCGGTTGTATTCTCCGAAAAACTGGGAATTCCGGACTATTTGTCAACTGGGAACTTTGGCACGTCTGTGTTATTATGTGATGACCATCGTCCATGAATAGGGCTAGATCTCTAAAAACATCTTTACTCATAAAGTTAAAGAGTGGCAGTCGGTTGAGCCGATTTGTACGATTGTAAGTCATGCACAATTGTATGTTTTGGGATACTGTTTGTACGAGTATTTGACAATGTATGATATGTACTATCCACTTTTAAGGGTCATAGCTGGGACGTACATTTGTGTAGGGGCCTAGGGCCAGTGCCAGATTACTCATTAGACGGAGTAGGCAATTGCCTATGGGCCCCGTGCTTTTTAGGATCCACAAGAGCTGTTCTGTTTTCTGTTAGTGCTCCAAAAACAGGTTACAGGGCCCCTAGAATTCGACTGCCTAAGGACCTCCATGTCGTTTAATCCGACACTGCCTAGGGCCTACTTTTACGTAGAGGCCCACGGCCTCAACAAGTCTTAAGACGTCATTGGGAATACCCCTGGGCTCTTTCGTCTACGTGATTTGTAGAATGTACCCCCCCCCTTCAACAAAGAGATCCGTGTACGCCACTGCGCGAAGTTAACTAATGAGTTCAATCATTTTAAAAAGGCGCAACTCTGTGGTATCCTCCAATTTCATTATGTGGTATCCTTCGATTTTATTCCTGAAGCCAAGTCCATCTCTGATACAGAGCATACTTACAGATATTGCGAAACAGAGGCGTACTAAAAAGGTAGGATGAGGTGTACAAACCCTCGCACAGACCAACATACTTTTATTTTTGCATAAAATTGCGCCATGGCACTTTTATCGTCGTGTCTTTTTTTTTCCAATTACTACTATTAGCTCATTCTCTCTTTATATATATTTATATTGTTCAAATTTTTAATTGTTAATAAAATACTTTCTATTCATCCAATCAAGTTCAAATAAATTTTTTTAAGCTTCTAGTGGATGACACTTGATGTTAATACAGTTTTTTCTAATATTAATTCATTAATTAAATTAAATTAATTACCGGTTTTCGACGCCAACTTAGATTTGTCTCTATTGTTGTAACAATGGAACTGTTAAAACAATGACAAAATTTGGCATCAAAAACCGGTTTTGCAGCCAAACTAGCCAAAACGTGTGTGCATTGTTATAACAATGCAGATAAATCATGATCTTTTTCAGTTCCTACTATCAGTTCACACTTTCCCTATACATATATATATATATATATTATATCGTTTAAATTTCCAATTGTTAATAAAATTGTTTCTATTCCAAAGTAGGAATTGACTTAAAATTTTTTTTTATCTTACTTGTTTTAATTTTATATTTTTTTTATCCCCTAAAAGAGTAATGTGTGTTTTCGTTTTAGTTACAAAAACAAAAATCTATTTGCCTTAATTTTGATTATACATCCCATTTTGTAAGCTCTGAAGGATTTAATAGTAGAAAAAGAGATGTATTATTGGAATTTTATGGTGTTGAATTCCCACAAAATCTAAATATTAAACTCCAACACTATTTGAAAATTGGTTTTCTGTAGAGCTTAATTTTTTAATTCCTCCAGAACAAAAGTCTAGAAATTTTATTACTTACGTATAATTATATATAAATAATTACAAAACTCGTGTATTATCTTCTTATTCAGTTTAAAATTTTTTTAAAAAAAAATATTACTTTTCTGTTGCATAAAATTTAATCAAGATTTTAAGAGCAATTGATAAAAAATAAGAAGAAAATTTAAATCTAAAAATATCGAATACGCAAAATTCAATCTACAAGTGACTTAGAATTACGTGTCACAACACACCCAATCGTTATTAAGAAGTCCTCTTCCGCCATCTTAAGTTTTAAACAAACAGAATAATCATCTTTCAAGGAGAAAAAGAATAATAAGATTCTACTTAAGTTGGCGCCATGTATTTCTGAAAAACGACAGATTTGCAGAAATAGAATAATCATCTTTGAACGAGGAAAACGAGAGGCTATTTTTGATGGCGCCAAATACATTCATTTGTGAAAGAGTGTCAGCGCTAATTGCACGCTATAGTCTAAAAGGAAAAAAACAGCATCATATATATATTGGTGCAATGTCATCTTCGTGATATAAGCCCCGGAATTCGTATTTTATTTTATAAACAAGTATTTTTACATTGAAAAACAAATACTATTTCGAGGAATATGCTTACTTTAGTCATTGATTTGGTTTATACCTATTTGACTTGATATGCAATTATTTAAACATATTTTGGGTAATTTTAAAGAACTAAAAAAATGAACCAAATTGAAGTCAACATTTTAATGTAAATTTATGTGTATTATTAAACTTTACTTAATGAATCTCAAATACTCTTTTTTTAAAAAATCAGTTTTTAAATGTTTTTTTTTTTTTTGAAAAATGAATGGAAGGTTGTTTAAAGGTCAAACATCAAAATCCATGCTGGAATTATTTCAAGGATAAGATAATGTCCCAATATCAATTCGTTATTGTAGGGGTCGGCAGACTGCTCTCGGAACTGCTCTCCTTGCATAGAGAGCTGCGGTTCTTCAGACTTCTGCCTCCGTATTAGTAAAAAAGTAATTATGTCTACTAAAATTGTTTCCATTTCTCACTTTCTTTCATAATTATCTATTGAGCAAATCCCTGTATTGACACACAGGGTGATTCGCTACCAGACTGATAGACTTGCAGGATATGTAGGGGGTACAGAGACGACTTGGAATCACTTAGGAATGCAGGGTCGAAAATGCCGTTGTTGCGAGCTACAATGCAAAGAACCAGAGAAAAAGAACAGAAACAGTAACACATTAATCGGACATAATACATTTTATTGAACAGTTGTACTACAACAAGTGTTCGAAATTACTCTCAGAAGTCGTCTGGCAGACCTGACAGCAGTGCTACACGTAATTCCTTACCTTCTGGAAGATTCATGACATGTTACGTATCCTCCCGGCAGCTACAGGTATTCGAATCCTGAGGTCTTCTACTGAAAGAGATTGCGTCTCAAAGAACCAGTTAACTCGTTAAACTCAGTTTCACGTAACCTTCAGTTCACTCTTGGGGAGATCGTGTGATGTGGAACTCACCTGTTCGGGTAACGTTCCTGGTACATCCACCGAGCGGTGTACCCGTTACTATCAGCATCTCCATACACGATCAGCATGTCGACCAGTTCTTCGTTTGAGTAAGAGTTCATCCTACTCCCTCGGAAAACGATTCGCAAATGACGACTTCCAGCAGGATCTGTTTCCCCGAAACCTTCCATTCAGCGTTACCTACTGCAAGACTGCCCAAAGGAATTCCATGCAGCGCCGCTGTCAGGCTTGCAAAACGACTTCTGGTCGAAATTTCTAACACCTTTTGTAGTAAAACCTTTCAATAAACTGTTTTCTGTCCCAATAATGTTCCTATTCTTTTTCTCTGCACCATAGCTCGCAACTATGACGTTTGCAACCCTGCATTTCCAAGTGATTTCGAGTTGTCTCTGTACCCCTGACTCAGCCTGAGAGTCACGAGTAATGAGTCACTCTGTATACATTCAAACACCTGATTTAAGATAAAAAAGTTTTTTTTTCGAATCGAAGAAAATAATAGAATTTATTCTAAAGCAGTAAAAGTTTAATTAGCAGGTAAAAATACCACCATGGGTAGACGCTCCCTTAAAGAAATTTCCAACAACATATACTTATTTGCAAATTACGTATGAATTTCTGATAACTCATGATTAGGACAAGAAATACGCTTAAATCCTCAAAATAAATAAATAAATACAAAAACACATTCTATATTTTACGACAGGCTTACCGATTAATAAAAACAGTGTTAAATAACTTTCATATAAAAGAACAACTAATGTCAATTTTAATTATTAGTGTAAACACACATGAAAACTCGAAATAAAGAGCTAAAGGTATTATTTGCACTGAAATTTGTTCACGAAGTTTGAAGGTTAAACTCAACAATATGATACTCGTATTTTGACAATGATTGTCCTTGCATTGAGCCCCGAAAATAAAAATATCTACGACAGTTCTTAGTTTTCGAAGGAGTGGAAAATTTACTTTGTGTAAAACATTATTTAAATAGTACAAAAAAATATTAATTAGAGCTCGAAAGTCTTGATCACTATCGCAGAATGCCCCCACCCCCCTTCTTGGCAATGCGAATGCATACAAATGGCTCTTTGTTCCCTAAGTTATCTTGTTTCACTCGCAACTTTTTTGGCTCTTTTCTCTCGATAGTTTGCCAACCCCTAATTTCATATTTACTAAGTCATTCACTATTAGATGAATCAGTTTATTCTTTTTATGTTAAGGTATCCCTAAACTACCCTAAAATAGTGAATTTTGCCAAAAATTTACAATTTTTTATGATTTTATTTTATAGATCATCTTATTTGCTTCATAAAAATAACAAATTTATTATTTTCCGTTCACTAGAACAAAAACTACAAGTGTTTTAGTGAAAGCAGATGCCATTACTTTAAGCAAGATTCATACCTTAAAACACGTTTTACTCGAAATGTGTTTATTTGAAAATGCTCAACGGGGACAGAAGATTGCTACAAAAGTTTTGAAAATAATTAACTGAAATTTTTTGTGTATGTTCTGTATAATAGTAGAAGTGTTTTAACTTCAGATTTAGCAATCACTGTTTTATTATAAAATTTACAGTCCCTTATGTGAATATAATCACTTTTTTTTCAAGCAATTTTATATAATGACTAAGATAAAGGGTTCTAGTTTTTGTAAAAATAAAAATATCTCTTATCCTAAAGGTCATTTCAAAAATGAATAACACACATCGGAATTGAAAATTTGTTTATAAACTTTTGGTACAGAATGGGCCACGTTTATGTAATTTTTTGTAAATTTTTACCAATTTTGTTCCCATTTTAGAAATAATAATTTCTTTTTCTCTTCTTAATTTTAACATATTTTTCGAAAATGTACAAAACAAATCTAAAAAAAAAAACAACAAAAATCCCCTATCTCCATTTTTTTTCCCTTAAAAAGTCGTCGCCACAGTAGTCCGATACCTAAGTGTGTTTTATGTTTATTTTATGCTGTATTACAAAAAGGAAAATTTTTTAATTTTATATGAAGGAGTGTAAATTTTGAATAGTTAACAAAATTTAATTTTCTAAATGTTGAGTGATAAATGGATGGATGTGTTATAACCATTTTGGTCCATACAAACAATGCGATATTATACTGCTTGAAAATTTGTTATGAGTAGGACTTTTCATCTCAGTTACAAATTATATAGAGATCTTAATAAGAAAATTATACTTGAACGAACATTCATGTTGACCCGGAGATTTTTCCCACATATCGTAATGTAGAACATGGAAAACAAGAAGCCGAGAAAGAAATTAGCACAGTAGGAAAATTTTAATTTTTTGGACAAACGTAAGGTTTTGGTGCATGTCCCTATTTCTTTGAAAAAGACTCTGTGACTGCTGTGATGTATTGGGATGAAATATCTGAGTGCTATTTTCGCCTTTTCGAGCGCAGTAGACCTGGATTTCATTTTTAGGAATGATAACGTTGAATCATATAGTGTTTATTTTGCCAACGTATTTCAGGAAAAATGAGCAATCACCAGATATAAATGAGGATATTCTCTGGATAGAATGGTCAGCGAGATCTTCAGATCTTAACCTTATTGAGCGTATTTGAAATACTCTTAGGAACGCATTTTTAACTCGCCTTTCACCTCTCAGAATCATTCAGCGCTGAAAGCAGCGTTGTTGGAAGAATGAAACTCATAAACTATCTCATTTTTTCAGAAGGAATATTCATGCGAAAATTGTATACCTGTAAAATAAAACCATATTTCCTATTGGCTCCCCTCCCCCCTTTTATCTTGTAGTTTTTCTTTTCGACTCCCCTACGCTTTCGAATTACAATTATGTATATACCATAATATTAAATGTTTTTTAATTTGTAGTTATTATATTAGTTTATATACTATATATCTAGTTTCACAAAAATCTCCAATGCGTTTCTGGAGATCAATCAAAAGTAAAAATTCTTTTAACTTTGAACATCTATATAGATATATATGAGTAAGTGAGTGAGTGAATATAAACATCACACTGTTCAGCTACACGAGGGCTTTTGGCGACGGACCTCGTAATTTTGAATCATGGTCAAGTGTCGAGGACGACCCCTGAGCTGGCACCCCCTGTCCTAACTACCACACCTCATCAATGGAAGGACGTTTGAGCTCTCGACAGATTTTACGTGCATCGCTCCCCTACACGGCGGGTCTTTAGCGGTACTGAGCTCGAATTCGTGACAACCCTTCCACGATCCGATACCTTGATCACTAGGCTACCGTGGCCCCTATATATATATATATATATATACAGTCGACTCTCGATAATTCGAAGTTGAAGGGACCATTGAAAAACTTCGAATTATCAAGAGAGTAGAAAAAAAATTTTAACCTCTCGAATAGGACTCTTTCACACCCGATCCAACTCTCTTCTCATTGAAAATAAAATCATTTCACACACGGTTCCCACAGACACTGTCCTCAACACAATTGGTTCTTCAAGGAAGAGTCCACAGTCCGACCCATTTGATGTCTTATGCTATAAGCCACACAGATGAGTCATAAACTGTGCCATGTCACTCCACGCAAAATACACAATCCTGAGCATCTCTTCTTCACAATAGTGAACCAATCTTTTTTGAACACATGTGTAACTTTTCGTGTTAAACGAAAGATGTCGACGGCTGACAACAGGTGCGCCCGATCTATTGTCCATTTAAAGAAGGAGAGGAGAACAATAAAAGTGTCTTTTTATCTAAGGAACCGAGAAACACACAGAAAGGATGGCAGACAAATGGTCATTAAAGGGGCTACGTTACTGGGGACACACAGAGACAATACAACACAAAACATATATGTTCCAACCTGTTTGCTACAGGACTCTACATGATAGTGAGTATTCGATAGTGAGTATATATATATATATATATATATAACAGAATGATCATAATCCACGAAATGAATTTAATGAATACATTTTTATTAAACATTTATAATTTTCACGATGAACCATAATCATTTATTAGATATGCATTTAAAACACGCAGAATTTCTTTCAATTTGGACCTGTGTGCAATTTTTTGCAGTCTTAAATATTAACAAGTAGAAAAATAGAATAAACTGATTTATGAAAATTTGGAATCAATGTTTCGCTTGGTTGCCTATCAAAATAGAATCAAGCGTAAAACAATTAATAATTCATTGTAATGTCTTGTATCAAACTAAACTGAGAATAGTTTCAGTACAAAAACTTCAGTTTCTCGGCAACGAAATTTTTCTTCAAAAAAAGCATAGGGTTGTCAACTACCAAATGCTACGAAATGTGTGACCGAGGTGACAAGAAAGGAAGGAATTTCCTCTACCCTTCTTTCTTAATTTTTAAATGTTTAGTTTTCCATAACTTTCCTTGAGTAGTTTTCAAACTGTACTGTTTCTTTCAATAATTCTGATGAGATTTCTTACTCCTCTTTGGAGTAAGAGTACACGGTAAATTAAATGTCTTACTATACTTGGATAACGTTCAAGAATGTTCTTGGAATTATTGCAAGTTGAGTTAATATTTTTTTTAACAGTAACTTGATTGTGAAGAGCTCTATTACATTCTCGTTAAGAAAAATTGTCCGGATTTGTCACCAAGTGCTCAAAAATATCTGTTCAAAATTATCATCAAAAATCTGTACACAGTAGTTAAACCAAATCTTTATCTACTTTTGACTGTTTTCCATTTGTAATTACACGTGATAAATATAAATGCAGTTTATGGTATTTATGTCCTTTTAATTTTATGGTTAAAAATATCAAAATACCCTTAAAAGGCTTTGGATGTTTCATGATTTTTGGCGCATTTATTTTGGTCTTTTGCTTCCAAAATAAGCCATAAAAGTATTTTGCATCCATAAAATAGATAAGATAGGAAACGTAGAAAAAATTGGGAACAGGGGAGGAGGGGTTGTCTTATTTGTAAAACTAGAAAGAGAAAGGTGCACATTCCGTGTATTATGGCTGTGATGGGCAAAGTACTGCTTTTTAAAGGTTCTATTTGGCCTCTGTAGATTTTAAAGTAAGAGTAGAGGGTGCAGAGTGATTGGGGTTGTAACTAAAAAAGTTTATAGTTCTATATTTATTTTAAAATTCTATTTCTATCAAAAACATGTAATTTGGTGGTATTCAAATAGAATTTATAGTACAAGTAATCTTTTCAATTTAATAAAAGATCTCCATTCCAAAAAAGGAATTTCTCCTGAACACAAAAGGGTCTGTTCACAAAGGCAACTTGAATAAGAATGAGCAGAGTGCACTCAAGACTACTCGAAAATGTGATAAATTGACTACCCAGTAGGTGACTATGGGTTGCTTTTCGTTGCTATGTGCCCAACCTGGTTACTACGAGCTGTATATCATGTCCCACCTCTAGATATGTGTCTTACTTCGTTGCTATGCGCTATATAGTTTGCACTAATTCTAAGTAACTAGAAAAAGGTGCTAACATATAGAAATTTTTAATTTTAATGCTTGAAAAGGTTATTCAAAACCGTGTTGTTTTTTTTTCCGAATGAGAAAATTTCCTTTAAAATTAGAATATTTTTTTACGTATGTAAAATATAAAAGAGAGAATTATTATAAAAATTGATTTAAAATTAATTTACAATTTCTAAAAAAGAAAAATTAGAATTTGTATTTACCAAGAATAAACCATTTCAAGGCACACATGCAAGTGCTATCTTTACAAGTCTTTAATCCTCGTAGGTGAAATCAGACATGAAACTGCCACTGTTTTATTTAACTTACATCTTTGATATTTTTATATATGGTACAATTTTTACTTTTTCTGAGATGCAAAATTAACTAATGAATGCAATCATTTTTAAAAGGTGAGACGCTCCGGTATCTTCGAGATCCACAATGTGGGCCTCGAAAGGAAATAATTGCCTACCCCCAAATACGTTTAAAGGCATGAGCCAACTGGGCTCAGGGTCTTGGCCACATTAGGGATCTTGTCTCGTTCTCCATTCAACTTTAATACGATTATAATTCGAATAATTTAAATTGATAAATGTTATTTCCAGTTGTATTCTTCGAAACACTTAGAATTTCGGATGATATGTCAACTGGTTATATTGGATAATCGTCGTCCAAGTACAGGCCTAGACCTACCACCATACTCCATCATTACTCATGAAGTCAAAAGGTGGCAATTGGATTGTGCGATTGTAAATCATGCACATTTATTTGTTTCGGGTTATTATTTGTACGAGTATTTGACAACGTATGCTATGTACTGTCTACTTTTATGAGTCCTAGGTGGGCCTACATTTGTGTAAAGGCGCAGGGCCTCAAGAAGTCTTAAGGCGTCCCTGCCTACCCTTGTCATACACAGGGACGTCTTAAGACTCTTTGAAGCCCTGGGCCCAGAGAAGATTTTTTGAGACCCTGGGCTAATTACTGACAAATATTCTTTCAAACGATAATTTGAAACAAATAAATGCGAAAGACTCACAACCTAAAAAACTTGGGCACAAACCGGCTTGACCGTTGGCCGCATTTCGACAACATGAGTTGAATGATTGTTTACGGTATTAGGCCTAGGCCTAGAGATGAAAAAAGGTCATTACATAATAATACAGCCTTACCACTTTTACCACTTGACTTATAGTTTGAAATTCCCTGTTTTGCGGCAAAAATATTTGATCATTAAACTTATCTGGTAAGACAGAGTCGAGGACGAAACGAGGCCCCCACCGAGAGTGAGGCCCTGGGCTCGGGCCCAGTTGGCCCATGTCTTAAGACGTCCCTGGCCATATGGAATAAGAATTCAATAAAGTAACGTGTCGAAAAACAGTTGGAAATCGCTGATTAGAGAGTTGCGATGTGTCACACAGACAGAAGAACCTAGGTATAATTCTTTTAAGTGCGTAGTTTGCAAAATATTAGGTTTTAATATTACCGCGAAAAATAATAGTAACGTGGAATCAAGGTCATTTAAATGTAGTGAAATACGCTTATCTAGGTGATGATAAAAGTGTTTATATCTCAGATATCAACAGCATTATATATATATATAGTATACGTCACTTTTTAATTCAACTCCATTGAATCAATGTGCATCAGAATACATATTATATTTCCTTTGATCATCAAGAATTGAAGGATAGAATAAAATTATTTGAGCCACTGATGCAGATTCAGCAAAGAATTGAATGATTGTTTCATTATTTTGACTGATCAACTTCCACTTTCACCCAACAAAACACAAACTTCCTGTGTATCGAAGTTCATAATCCCTTTCCTTGTTTTCTGATCTCACAGGCAGACAGTAAAAAATACAGACAGGGAATAATTATATAGTTTGAGATATAGCAGACAAATAAGTAACATGCTTAACAATACGAGAAAAAATAATTGAAGATTCTCACTGGACAAACTTAATTTCTCTTTTTAAGTTTTTCGAAAATTTTGTCTTTAGAATGGTAAATTGAATCCAACAATAATTTTTTTTTCAGAACCTAATTTTCTTATTAAAAGTTTCAAAATTAATAAATTTACTTTGAAATTCTTTTTTTGGTTTAAGAATTAAAAAATTATTTTTGGAGCCAAAATATATGCATTATTCTTATATATATATATATATGAATGTATGCTGTTACATTACTTTCCTTTTTATTTTGCGATATCATCTTAACCAATGAACAACTTATATATTACTTCCGCTTTTCATATACACCAATTAAAACTTTCTTATCAAGATACATATATTAAGAGAGCGAAATTCAGGTATGAATGAAATTCTTAGCTGTTGGTAGGTAATCAGACATCTTATTACATGAGTTTTATTTAACAGATAAGAATATATTACTATATACTTTACCCAAGGTTATTGTGCGAACCTACCATGGTTGGTGAAGTTTGGGACACCGAATGATCAGGTATTGTTATAAAATTAACTAAGTTTATTTACCTATCAATTAACTATCAAACAATGTTGTAAACCGAGGGAGCAGTCAAATTTAATCATTATTCTAAATTCCTAAGACAAATAATTATGCACTTAAATGCGTGTGATTCGATGTAACTGCACTCATCAGGTCTCACTTAGGTCAATGGGATATCTCGGACTAAAGCTTCTTTTCTAGAACTCCAGACTTCCGACAGTCACTTCGCTAATCTCACTTTAATAGCAGTCTAACGATTACCTCTTTTACTCCCTTTGATAGAGTTTAAATAGCTCTCAAATTGAAATATATCATGGTTTCTCTATTGGAAGCGATTTTTATAAACTTACGAGTACAACAGTTAAGAAATATTTCCCCCAGATGATTAATAAAAGACGTGGATAGGATCCGTCACAAGGTTAAAGGTAAAATTTATAAAAAAAAAAGAGTTATTTAAGCAATGTAGACAAATATTTTGGAGGGCATTCAATTTTAACTGATAAAATTGACCTAATTGCTAAGTTGGATCCAAAATTTCGGGGACTGCGGTCACCAGTGGCGACCACAAATATTTTTCAAGGAGAGGGAGTCGAAGGTCGGTAGATACGATTTTCGTATTATACCACAATAAGCCGCCAAACATATTCTTTTGATTTTATCGATAGTCGGGAGCAGAAAATAAATTATTGAATGAATTATTACCAATAATTAATAAAATTAATTTATAGTAACAAATGCTTGATTAAATTACCAGAAAGTGCTAGAATTGCATGTGTTTACTTTTCTCATCATTCAAAAATAAAAACAGCAAAGCAAATTAGTCATTTTTGAAGCACCAAGTCATTGAAGAAAAATCTCACTTGAATCTGTAATTGCAAAACTAAAAACATGATGATAACAGTGTTTTCATTTACAATCACCAGTCTGCTTCAATAGGCTTAAAAATAGTCACAGAATAAAATTTAGTTTTCTTGGGGTTTTTTACGTACTACATACATAGGATTATAATCAATAGGGAGAAAAAAATCATGGCCGATGGGTGAATTTCGGACCCCTGGACTCACCCCTTGTATACGCCACTAGCGGTCTCCTATGACAATAAAAGTATGCTGGTAAAGTTACATAATTTTAAATACATTCCTTATCCTCTATGTTTAGGATTGTTTCTTTCATGTTACCTGATCGAAAGCAAGAGCTGAAAATAAACTGTTGTGTGACTGAAGAAAATGTCAATGTATTCCCAAGGACAGAACAGAGAATAAAGAGCGTTATCTCAAGATTTTCCAGCATTTAAGTGAGTGAATACATTCGTCATAAATTACCGAAGAAGAGGGAAAGAAGGCAATGGTATTTTCTGCAGGACAAATACACCTGCACGTTGGTCCCAAGCGATCACTCTTAAAAACTGAAACTAGAGTATAGTGGCATAACGTAGAATATTGTCCACCCCCTCGCAAAGTCAGCTTTTAGACACCATGCCTTAATACGTATTTGGTTTCAGTCAGGCTTTGGGGCCCCTAGGATTCTGCTCCCCCCCCCACAATGCGGGGGTTTCGGGGTGTGCGTTACGCCACTGCTAGAGTTCTTCCACATTCCACCTGTTTACTAGATTTAGTTCCATGTAGTTCCTTATTATTTCTATAAGTAAAATGAAATCCACAGGGAGGTCATTTGTATCATAAGATGATATAAAAAGCAACATCGTGGAAGATTTTACGTGTAGTTGCAACTAAAACTTCTACGGATTGTGTATGAGCTCTGTCAAAAGTGTATTGTCACCTAAAGGGATTATTTTGAAAATAGTCGCACTGTTGGTACACTCATGTCCATAAATTAAGGATAATGAAGTTCAGGCAAAGAAAGAGACAGAAGCAAAACAAATTTGACTTATTTGTAAAGTCTATTTATTAAACAAAAGGCAAAGAGTAAAAAAGATGCTATATGTTTGACATAATTAATAAAAATTGCGATTTTTACTCCCTGGAGCAATTTCAAAAAAAGAACCTATTTACAAAAAATAGTATAACAGGGTTAGTGTCATGGTTAATACGGAGTATGTCTCCCGGACGATGCAATACAGGCCTTACAACGCCTACGCATGCTGAGTATCATATTATCAATCTGATCTTGGGGAATATTACACCACTCTTCAAGCAATGCCCTCCGAAGTCCCGGTAGACAGGTGGGAGGGGGTTGACGGGCTGCAATTCGTCGGCCAAACATATCCACACATGCTCTATGGATTCAAGTCCGGTGAGTATGCTGGCCAATCCATACAGGTGATATCCTCCGATTGAAGGCATTCGTCTACAATGTTTGCACGGTCGAGGACGGCGTTGTCATCCATAAACAGAAATTCAGCACCCATGGCGCCCTACATGTTGTTCCAGAATGACATCCCGATAGATGTGGCCTGTCATCGTTACACTCTGAACATGCAGGTCAGTTCTGGAACCAAGAATAATTCCTCCCCAAACGAGCCATCCTGCACCACCGTAACGGTGTCATTCAATGGTGTTCTCTTGGTGGTAACGGGTACCTGGCGCTCTCCATATGAAAGTCCGGCGAGAATCAGACTGCAAACTAAACCTGGACTCGTCGAAAAACATCACACAAGACCACTATTGCGGTGTCCACAATGCATGCTCTCTACTCCAGTTTCATCGCAGGCGACAGTGAGTTGCGGTAAGGGGAACACATCTGACAGGCCTACGAGCATATAGACCAATGTGCCCTAAACGGTCTGCCTTGAAGCTGTCGTACCGGTAGCTGAAGAGAGCTGACGAGATAGGTCTGATGCTGTGCTCCGTCTGTTTCTTTTGGCAGTAACTGCCAAATACCGGTCCTCATTCGGCGTTGTAACTCGGGGGCGACCTGTGCTGTAACATCTACTCACATTACCATCATCTTGGAATCGTTGCCAAAGCCTGGAGATGACGCTCTGGGCGATTCCAAGTTCCTCGAATACTTCCAGCTGGGTACGTCCACATTCCAGTCGTCCGATAATTCTACCACCTAAAAAATCATCCAAATTGCCTTCTTTGTGCCATAACTATGCGGTTATTGCACTGAAAGGCTTTTAAAGCGCTTGTGAACAATTTTACTTCTTTGCCACCATTCCTTATATACCCCTTCTCTTACACTCTCGTCATTGTGACGTACTATCCGCGCCATCTGGTGGTTTCCTTTAATTTGCATATTCTTCTTCAAGATGTGTGTGATAATTCTACAGGTGAAATTTTTATTTTAGAGTTCAATTTCTGTGTGATTCTGAATTATCCTTAATTTATGGACATGAAGTGTATT
>BMAO01009846.1:0-62488 GCA_019973975.1 Trichonephila clavata | reverse complement strand
AATAATCTTATTTTGTAAAGTTGTAATGAATCTCGAGGGTCGCAAAATTATTAAGGGTTGTCCGTGGGTTCGCCACCCCTATCGTAGATATATTATAATGCTAAAAGGAATCACTCTTAATGTTGTGGATAAAGGAAATGTTTGTATTATAGCCAATACTTTTTTTTTTCAATTTTTTTTCTCTTTCTAAATTTAAACTGAATTTTGTTTACTTTTTAATCATTAAGTACTAGAGCATTGAAATGGCTAATTAATAAAGTTAACTAAAATGGCCTACCAATAAGATAATTAAAATGGCTAACCAGCAACGGACATTAGAAGTTTAAAATTCTGTGTTTTTTCTCTGAGCTATTATACTACCCTCATAACTTCTTCATCGTGCAACCAAGATATTTTGACACCCACTTAAATCTATTGTGTAGCCACGTCATTTCACATAAGTGTTCGATTGCATAAAGTTTCGAATGTTCAACTCACTACCCATAGGTTATTCCTCTAAAAATGCTACGGAGGATCTCACATCTAAAAATCAATTAACCTTGTGCAAAAACTCATATAAATTTTCATAAAGATTTAAACTTAAAATATGTATATTAATTTTTTGAAATCTTATCCTTGCAAAAGAATGAGAGCTCCAATAATCCGATAGAGTTTTTCCAATACATGTGCAAAAATAGTAACTATATACATTCGGAGTCACCAGAAAGATAAAATACGAGCATTAAACAAATCCTTTATCCTTTAAGAGTATAAATAGGGCATTGGAAATCTTATTCCTTCTATATAAGAAGGGTCTTCTCCTCTTCCTTTAGAAGAAGCGGTGCCGAAGAGAACACTTATTTCTACTTACTTAACCGTAGGCACACACTTCGATTCAAAACTTCAACATCCGATAGCCATTCCAACTTTGAAGTTTACTTTACAAATTTTCCAAAAAGATGATTTCTTCTTCTTTTTCCCGTTCCAAAGTTTATACACACCCTCCAGATTTATCTGTAAGACAAATAACCCGAAGATGACGAAGCGGAGGAGAAGAAGAAGAAATAATAAAAATTTTCTGCTTCCTCGATGGGCATTTGTGTTGGGGTAGTTATCAAAAAGTGCAGAGCGTATAACGAAATAAAGAGGGAAATACATTTTTGCGTTGAGGAAGAGCGAAAGAAGGAGAATTGTCTGTTATCCATTTTGCAGCAGGCAGCGGCTGAAGTGGCTATTATGCAATATATTCTCAGAAGGGTGGGCTTTACCTCTCCTACTCTTATCGGGGCTTTTTACGTCCGCTTGTTGGAGTATCTTCTTCTTTATTCCTTCGCGCATTCTATTTTATATTTGGAACTCTTTTGCTTGTTTAGTTTTGGAAATGGAGTGAAGCATCTTCTCCAAGTGAATATCTTAAGCCGTCCCTCCACGGAGTTTTGAAAGGGGGGGAGCGCCTGCAAATTGAGTGCCGGGCCATCTCGGGATGAAATATTGAGTAGGTCCAAAGTGGACGCTGAATATCTACAACCGATTAGGTTCAATCTGAGACTATCCATACATAAAACATTCGTTTTGCGATCGAATGATTTATACACTCAGGAAATGAGAAAAAAAATAATATGGTTATTCAAAAAACAGCGGATTTGTTTTGAAACATTGATTTTGGCTTAGCTTTATGATAGGGAAGCATATCAGCGGTTGGTTAGAGGCTCCCCACAAATTAACTTGAGTCGACCGCAATCCTTACCAATTGAAGTACACGAGTCGTCTTGACATGAAATATTGAATAGGTTTAAAGTGGGTTGTGAATGTTTATAACTCATTAATTTTTAGTTTAGCTCTGTCCCATACTGGAATTGTTCGTTCAGAAATAATGATATCAAACAATTCATACAGTTTGAGAGTTTCGAAAAGGGTAGAATATTGTTATTTACTAAGGATACATTCTTTGAAGAGAATCGACAGAATTTTGGAATAACTTCGTTCCAGTATTGCGTATTGAGGTATGGTGCAGATCCAAATGTGTGTTTGGATTATAATAATAATAATGGATTTAAGGGTGGGAACTTAGAAGAATAAACCTCAGTAAAGTGACGAAGAGGGTATGTGAGCTGATACCACCATAATCTGCTAATTCCCACTCTTCTCACATGAGGATTTATTAACTTATACGGCTTATACTAACTGCGATTTATCTAGCCAATCGGAAACTAAGAAACTCTTAAGCATAACCATCACCAAACACACCCAAAAGAAAAAATAACGAAAAGAAATAACCAGCAGAATTTTCAAATATTTGCTAAGATGTGATCAGAATAGAATAAGAATAACCCAAAAAAGTTTTAACGATATATATATATACACTTTTTTGAAACATGAAATTGAAAAGACAGATATATTAAAGAAAGAATTTTGGATAGATAGTAAATAAAAGTAAGTGAAATTATTAAATGCGACTGTGGGATCAGGACTCGAAATTGTCTTCCGATTTGAATATCGCACACTAAAAAAGCCAGTAACCATAACAACTAACTTTTTTAAAAAAAATGTAATGAGGGAAAGATAATCTTTTCTATTTGTGATTGATGTATACATTTGAAAAGCTTGAAATCAAAGACAAAGATCGAAGAATGCATTTTGATTGAATTTTAACTTTTATTATAAATAAAACTTGTGTATCGATGATTGTAAATGAAGAGTTTTGCAGAACAACAATAAGAGTAAATTGGATAAAATAAGGGGAACGTATTGTTATATATATATATATATATACAGAGAGAGAGAGAGAGGCTGGTTTATATTAAGGTACACTTTGCATGTAGATTTATTTTTCATAAAATAAAAAGATAGAAGGTGTGTGATTTTTTTTTTAAATAATCAAGCAGATTGAATTTTTAAAAAGAATCATATGCACAAATTGCTTGACCAGAGAAAGGCAATATCAAATAAATATATTTTGAAATTTCAGAGTTAGAAAGTATTACATGTCTGCGGTAGGACTGAATTAAGAAAGAAAAATGTATGTGAAATTCAGTTTCATTCGCGACATAGAAATTCCACGCAGTTGAAAGCATTTATTCTATTAAAGTTTGGAATAAACTGGTTTAAAAAATATCAGATTCAAATAATGAAACTTTGAATTATTGGCATTGCAATTTTGGAAAGAAACTCTGCGTAAGATTTATATATAAGTGAATCGAAATAATAAAAGACCATTGTAAAGTTTTATTATAATATTCTTTTTGATTTTCAAGCAAGACTTTTTTTAATTATAAGAAAAAGCGGGCATGCACGAACAGAAACTTAAGAAGCAAATTTATGCATCGGCCCGTACCACCCGGAACAAAGATTTCGAGATGACTTACTCCTATAACATTTCTTTCTCGTGCCGTGATAAAATAATTCTTCCCTCTGCAGAAACGTAAACATATGGACATAAAGGAAAACAAAACACACACGCTCCAGAAAGAGAATGATTTCGAAATAAAACTGGATGTGGAGCCTCTGCCGTGGGAGAGAGAACCGCTACAAAAGATTCCTCGCTTTTTCGCTGCGACCGCCGAACTTATTTCTGTGCCGGATCGTTTGGCCAGCAGCTTCTCCACCCCCTATTGTTGCCTCTGCTCACTTTCTAAGGGGGCACGGGAGAGTTTTAAAACGGGGGGGGGGAGTAAAGAAAAATTACATTCACCAAAGAGAGATCATTACAAAGAGCTGGCTTTTCACTTTCAAACCCTCCTCTGTACTAATTCTTAAAACTTGGTGGTCGCGAAAGATTTCTTGTCCCGAGGCGGGTTGTTCATTTTGAGGTTTTTAATAAAAATAAATATAAAAAAGTGGGGGTAGAAAGGAGAGGGTGCCATCGGGGTGTTTTGAGAGATTCGCTTTGTTGCCGATGGGGTGGCGAACACAAAAGGGATTAAACCGTGGAGAGAAAATAGGAAAAAAAAAAGAGTAGGGGAGGGGGGGCAAAACTTTTCCAAAGTTGGTCAGGTTTCTATTCTGTGACGGGATTTTTTTTTTTGTTGAAAAAAATCGTTCCTTTTCTTAATTTAAAGTCTTCACTCAGAGAAAGTGTTACAGATGCCACCATCTATCTATCACTGGAAAAAGAGAACGAAGAATTATTCGGAAAATGCCCGACGGATCTGTCTTAATCAATGGCAACTCGTGAATGGAGTTAAGGAAAGAATAAATTGCGTTTCTTTTCATTGGGTGCGGACGAAATCGATGTCGAACTGAATAAATAAAACAAATAATGAACAGAGTTATTGAATTTCCTCTCCCAAAACCGGATTCTCTAAGACGCATATGCTCGCAGCGGTCTTAAATCAATATGTAATCTCTCAATGGAGGAAACAGAGAATGGCTTATGAGTACATTCGACGGAATCATGAATTAGTGGCAGGTAAACAGATGTCGTAAAATCAGATCACTCTTAGTTATCTATAATATTTAACATGTAGATAAATACCATTAGACGGATCACTTATTCCAGAGTTATCCATGTTTATCAGAACTAATTCAACAATTATGTTGGAAGGGTTATTCACATTAGCATTTTTAATTAAATGTCCAAGTAAACTACAGAAATATATGAATCACAATACTTCTAACCACAAATGCAATTATAGAATTAAATTATTCTAGATGAAGCAACAACACAATTACCTTATACAATAATTCTTCATTTACACATCTTAAATGCAAGTCATTACCAAGAAAAGAAACTCGTCTGCGCTATTAATTTTCATCTGTTAATTTAAAATAAGGTTGCAAAAATAGCCTAGTGTCGCTTGATTGAGCAAATGTAAATTGACGTAGCACTATAAGGCAACGAGAGCTATTGGAGACAGTCTTCGTTATTTTGAACCACGGTCAAGTGACAAGGACGACACCTGATATGGCACCCCCCTCTCCAACGAGAAAACTTTGAGTCACGACAGATGTTTCATGTATCAGCCCTTCTACACGACGGATCTTCAGTGGCTCTAGGACTCGAACTTATGATACAAGCAACGAGTCAATCCCCATGATCACTAAGCTACCGTGACCATGTCTAGTGGTCTTAAAATGGTTAGATTCATCGCAGATGCGATGCTATGTTAAACCATATATATCGATAGATTTGTATCCAGCTTCCAATAAAGATCACTATATGGAATAAAAGAAACCATTATGCATTCGATCGAACTAGATCTGGAAATACTTATAACACCAGCTGTGGAAGTTCGGATGATAAAGTAAAGAATCAGATATCCTCTTTGAACTTTGAAAAATGCTCAAATTATTACTCTGTGTATAGTAAGCCTTCGTGTAACTCGACAGTAATGCTACTCAAACCAACCAAAAAATTAATATAATCAAATTAAGGTTCCGCTAAATTTGTTCAGAAATCTAATAAACGATCACACAAATGGAGAAGATAATATATATACATGCACCGAAAAGCACAGTTACATTTTTATACCATATTATGTGGAGATCTTATAATATGGATTGAACATGAAGCAGTAACCAAGTTCTTCCCAGAATCCGAATCTCTTCCAAATTCTTAATATCTTCGCTTTACAACAGTTTCAACAGATTTATTAACATGACTCGATTTAAACAAATACTAATTTTCTTTTCTTCCCTTACCCTCCTCAATCGCAAAATTCAACATTTAATTATGTTACTAAATTATGCGAATAGAATCTAATGATCCTTATGAGTGATATATTTAACAGTGCAAATATCATCAATTGTGTAACAGAACTAATATCACCATTCTAATGGTTAAAAATCCTTGATTGAGAATGATTCAACATTGTTTTTCCCTAATTTCAATAATAATAACCATAATACCAAATAATATGAATGTAATTAACAACGATAGAAATCCAGTTTTGAATTTAAAAAATAAAGTGATAATCCATCATTATTTATTACTTTAGAAGAGTTTTTTCATAATGTTTACCGTATAAAACAAAAACAAATTTTTTTTAAATTCTTCCTATAGTAAGCACAGATCTTGGCTTTTACATAAACACAGATATCAGCTTCTCGAAACAGAAAGCTTTTCCCCACTTTTGACAGTTACAAAAGAGATGAGGTACTGAACCGAATGATGTACTGCGCAATTTTCAGTTCATGAACCCCTCTATCCTTTTAAAGGAGATGAAATGTCCCAGAAAGTACATTAGCCCCTCTTTGCGACTATTTGCAGAGGGCGTCTCGAAAAGTTCCAGGAGCACAAAGAAAAAAGATAGAGAGAGGATGAGAGAACATTTCCAGTTTACTAGGGCTTCCCCGAGTGTGAATGGGGCTCCTCGGAGCTATTAAAGCCCTTTCGCGACGCCCCTAAACAAGGCTTAAGAGTCCAGCCCGAAGCCCTAGGTCCTATCGATGCATTAAGGACAACATCAAGTCGTCCATCAGCCTCTCAGAGTCTCATCAGGTAATGTCCTCTTCGTGAGAGATAAGAAAAAGTTCTGCTCAACTCTCCCAATTAACCAAGTTCGGGTCAGCAGAGAAGGGTGAAAGCATCTTGCATTTTCATTAAGATGAATGTCCAATTAAACACGAATCCCAAGAAACAGCACTTTGTTAGGGTGAAGACTGACGTCACCTCTTGCAAGTTTTTAATCAATTTCAAATATAGTAGGATGTTCAGCATTTTTTTTTTTTGTTTCAAGGACCCCTTTTGCAATTAAGGGCAGAGAGAACATAGATTCCTTCTGTTATTAACATAATGGGTGAGCCAAAAATAATTAAAAAAATTTTAAATGGGATGAAATTTAGAAAAAATTATTAATATTATTTTTTTTTTTGTTTCTGTTTAAGAATTAGAAAACTAATTTAGATTATAATTTAATTATAGAAAAATATATAGAGCCTTTGTAACTCAGGGAAAGAAATAATATCTAATACTTCTACGCAAATAAAGGCTCCTTTGTGTACTTAAGCGCACATGGATGTCATTTATTATTTGGGGGATGAGGGAATTTTCAGGGGCGATCATGTTTTCATCAGTTATCTTAAAATCATTGGTCCGTCGTCATTCGTTAATAGCATTCGTCAATATATTCAAGGGATACAGAAAGAGATACTGTAAGTTGTTATAAGAACAAGTAATATTAAAAAAAAGTTTCCTCAAGTCAATTCCTACTTAGGTCAACGAAGAAATATTTTATTTTAGTTACTTTTTATTAAACAGATACAATTAATATAAATATGTATATGCATATGACTGAATCAAAATATTAAGTGACAAAATAGAAAGTGATTTTCTCTTTTGTAGTTTTTCATTTTTTATTTCAATCTATGGTGTTGGACTATTTTGTTTGTTTGTTACTATCTTTTCATTAATTAAATTTAATTATTCTAATAAAATAGTATTGTAAAAAAAGAAATCACATTCTCAGAAATTAGGCCATCCCAAGCGGGATTCGAACTCACGACCTATGGATTAGGAGTCCAACGCGCTATCCATTGCGCTACAAGGACACAACGACCGCGATTGTCTATTTTATATATCGTGTTGGACTATTATTTTTGTAACTATTTATTCATCAATTAAATCAAATCAATGAATTAATATTTGAAAACACTGCATTAACATCATGTGTCATCCACTACAAGTTTAAAAAAATGTATTTGAACTTGAATGGATGTATAGAATGTATTTTATTAACGATTGAAAATTTGAAAAAAAATATGTAAATAAATAAATATATGTATACAGGGGGATAGAGTGAACTAATAGTAGGAATCGAAAAATGTGATGGAAAAAGGCAGTATTTGCAGATTGTACTATCATGGCTATCTCACTAATACTGTTTCTCATACTAATTCAAAAACATTTTTAAACACAGTATGTAATATTGCATTAGTAAATAAAAATATACCAACGAAGCATATGAATATTATTTACGTTTGAAACTTTAAGGGGACTTTTGGCATATCCTTTGAATGTATAAAATAAAATGATGAAATAAATAACTATAATGTTGTTGTTGTTGGCGTGTCCATGATGTGCAGATTAATAAAAAAGAAGCTTTATATATCGCTCCGCAGCTGTCGAGGACAGCTTCGGCAACCTCAAAAGCTTTATCAAATCTTCTGGGTCTTCTAATATCTAAAATAGTTAAATGATAATTTGGTAGAAGTATGTATGCAGTTCTTATTTTTCAAATAACAGTGTTCTTTTATGCCTTCTTAGTAATAATCTTTAAAATAAAATAAATTTCAAATAACATTAATTAAATACATGCAAATGAGAGGATTGAAACTTTGTTTACCGTGATAAAATCATATAGAATCATTAATTCTAGAAGATTTTATCACGATTAATATTGTGACAGTATAGCTGTATTGTCGAAATACAGCTAGAATTGCCTGTTATTTTTTAGATAAACTTTTAATGAGCAACCCGCAGAGTTTAAAATGATTTATACATGCTTGAGATACGACATGTATTTAAAAATATTTATCAATCAATTTAAATGCATTGTTTAAAAAATTGATTGCTTAATATCAATATTTCGTTGACCATAATACTAAGGTTGTAAAGTGTGTTTTCTTAAGGGGACCAAATTTAAAGAGTTTTGTATAATGCACCTTACTATCTATCCAATTAACGACTACATTTGTTTTTGCATGTATAATGAATTTCTTTTGTTACTCTATTTCATATGTTGTATTTTCAATTATAGTACATACAACAAAATACATATTATACACAATAATTACATACACATACCGATTAACTTTAATGTTCAATAACATAAATTCGATTTACGATCTACTCTTCTAAGAGAAGAAGAATCTGTATTAATAAGTTTTAATCAAAATAGGTTGAGAATTTCATCCGCTTTAAAAATAATTTTTAGTCCAAACATTTGCATTATTAAAAACACATTTTAGGCAATCACTGTTGTTAAACATTTATATTTTGAGATTACATAAACATTAAACTATCAACACTCTCACTCTTTATCTCTTTCTCTCTAAATAGAAACACTTAGTTGAAATTAATTAATCTCAAATAATGATACAAATAAAAATAATTAAATTGTGATATTATTAACCAATTGTTTTAATATTTTAACAGTTAACTTTGCGTTAAAATAAGAGTAAACATGATATTTGAATACAATAAACTAGAAGCAGTGAATACCTGTATTAAATAAGTCAAATAACAATTTTTTTTATATAAAACTCTAGCTTTTTTAGAACTTTTCATTAAAATATTAAATTAAAATATATTTCAAACCATTTCAATTACTCCAAGTTTGTGAACAACAGTGTTTTATTTATTTATTTTTATTTTGTTCTGTCCTAGAATAATCACAAAAAAAAAAAAAATTGTTGGCACCAACATTACAAAACTTTTTTAAAAAACGTGTTGCCTTCATGTGTTATTAAACTTAAGTTTCAAGATTTTAAGAGCAAATTACGTTGCAGCATAAAAACTGCTCTTGGTTTACTAAACTGGATAAGGGAGATATTACGACTTGATATTCAATATCAAGTCGTCACAAATCAATACTTCGAAAAAAAATGTAACTCGATTCATAAATTTTTAATTAAAAAATAATCAATCCAGTAATTTTATGTATTTTTATTTAACTCTTATTAATCTCTATTACTCCTATTTAATATATATGAATATATTTATTATGGTCTTCACCAGAATATTCAGGAACGTTTAATGATCAGGGTCAACTGGTTACGGCTGCGAGGGCTTCGTCTGGCTCTCGACTCTTTGCCGCAACAAGATCATAATACAAATTATTTTAATCTTCAAAAGTTGTTTTCGGACATATTCTCCGAAAAAATTGATATTTCGAATTATATATGCCAACAGGCAAAAGTGGCATGACTGCTTTATTATATCACGTGCGTCGTTCACATCTAGGCCTTGGTCTACCATCATACGCCATCTTTTCTCTCTACTTTTGTATAAAGACCTAGGGCCTCAAGAAATTTTATAAGACCTTACTGCTCATTGTATGATGTATTCTATTTCCTCACGAGAATGTAATATTATCCCATTTGTAGATTGGAAAGCTTATACCTACATTTTTAATTAAAAAGAACTATACTTAAAACAATTAATTAATTTAAAATATTTTCTACCAGTAGATTTACTTGCATTCTTAAATAAATAAAAGACAGTTCTTACAACAGTTCATATGTAGTGGGATATAACAGAATAAACAACCCATACATCCACTATGTTACTTTGTATAACTTTAATATTTGAGTTTCTTAATAACTAAGCCCATAAAATCAGCAATTACCATATGTCATAATTCTCTTTCAATACACTAACTTTTATAGCACATACATTTAAATAGTATAAATAAAGTTGCGAAATCCGGTACGATTCACACTAAAATTGCATAACAGAAGCAAGGCAACCTCATTCTATTTCGCGAGTACGTGTCAAGCCTTCACTGCGAGTGAACACTTTGTTTTTAAAGCCAGCAATTTGCAGCCAGAAGAGGCGGGCAGACTGCTCCCAATATGTCAATTTCAGTTCCATTACCATTCAGAACTTGACCGTCAGAGTTCTTTAACAGTCCATTATAAAAGGAAATTATACGCCGAATGGAGCACTCGTATTTTCAGAGAGTATTATCACCACTCCCTAGACGGAAAAATTTATGAAGGAGAGAAATGAAACCCCCTTCCCCGTTGAATTATTAAACTTAATTACTTTCGTTGCCTTTGCATGTATTTTATGAAATTAATTAAATGAGGTTAAAGACCAATCATGAGTTATGCCTACTAAAAAGTGTATTAAAAATTAAATTGGTTCCAGTAATTGTTCAGTTAAGATACAAGGACAGTATTTTTCAAGCTGAATAAAAGCTATAAAACTATATAATCAGCAGCTGAAAAGATGTAGCTAAAAGATTGATTGATCGCTTATTAACGTCACACTTCAAAGTAAAAACTATGTAAAGGGGCTATTGGTGACGCACTTCGCAACGTTGAACATATTTGTGGACATTTGTGTGCGTGTGTGGCCCAGATCTACTAATATAACACTCAACAGTGACTCAAATATAATATTTAACTTGCATGTTTCCAGCAATGAACGTTAAAATTATCTCATTGAATGGACTAAATTCATGACGGTCACATGATAATATAAACACGTGTTCTACATGGAATTCAAAATGGACAATAAACTATATAGCTCGTACTTTTTATTCTATTTTTTATTCTATTTCTATTTCTTTTTATTCTATATTTTACATTTTTCTATTCTTTTTATTTTATTTCTATTCTAAACTTAGGTAAAATTTCAAATTGCATAGTTGGGTAAAGATGCTCAAGAGTTATAAAAAGAAATTTCTGCAAAAAGATTTTAAAATCAAAGAAAAAATGTCTTGTTTTATACATGTACTTTTAAATAAAGTGACAAATATTAATTTTTTTTAAAAAAAAAGTTTCTGTAAAAAGCATAATTTGGCAACAACGAAGTGCATGAACTGATTTGCTGAAAATAGATAATTACATTTATCGTGACTATGACGTCACATGTGTTTTTTGAACTTGATTGGCTAAAAACACGTGGTTTAAAATTATCACGTGATTATGACGTCACATGAATTTAGTCCAATCCTAAGAAGGTAATTGTTTTTTGTATAAAAATAACGATGTAAACAACAATGAAGTAAATGTATTTTGCTATAAAAATGGCAGTATCCAATTAATTACGATCGCGACTTCTGGCCGACACCATTTGTATAGGACGCAGGGATCTAATTCAAAAGCCAGAAAAGTTTCAAGGGTAGAGCAGCTGATGTTACTTTAAATTTGGTGAACCTCAAAGCCAACACGTTGGCATTTTCTTTTAAGATATTTATAAAGGGTGGTAATAGAATCATGGGACAAACTTTAGCAGCGATACAGAATACTGAAGACATTATTTTCTGTATATAAATGAATGTGTGGTATGAAGTGACGCATAGAGGTACAGACACATACAAATTCGCAATAAATGTTTAAATCAATAACCACTAACTTTAATGTACGCTTGGTAGCATTGCTAGAAATCATGGCGCGAATTTAAGGCCAGTGTTGTTTCTGCCGAGTAGTGGGTCAAAGTGCTGATGCCATTTGAAGACTCGCAGTGAGTGAGTGAGTGAATATTAACGTCGCACTGATTAGCAACACGAGCGCTTTTGGCGATGGTCCGCGTAATTTTGAACCATGGTCAAGTGACGCGGACGACACCTGAGCTGCACCCCCTCTCCTAACTACCACACCAACGCGAGGACATTTGAGCTCTCAACAGAATTAACGTGCATCGTTTCCCTACACGGCGGATCTTTAGTGGTACTGGGATCGAACTCATAACACTCTAGCCATGATCCGATGCCTAGACCACTTGGCCACCGCGGCCACTAAAGACCCGCAGAGTTAAATATGCTTTAAATCTGTCTGGTTTTAAAGTCTTCTAATCGATTTAATCATTTGACAATGATACAAAATTACTAATTTGTTGCCAATAGCTGCGGTATTGACTCTACGTGTGATGTTAATTTACAGTCAATTCACAATAAAACGTCATTCTCTAACGCAGCTTTTCTCAAACTGTGAGGGACCCCCCAGAAGGTGTGATAATTCTACGTGGGGGCACGAGCATATCGAAAAATCAAAAATAAAAGATTATTTTAAAAATTATTAATTTACTGAAAAGCAGCAAAAAACAAAATACTTTCTGAAACTATAAAAAATAAAATACGTTTTTATACAGATTTATTGTACTTATAAAGGTACCAATACTGCTCAGTGTATTTGATAATTAATTTATCAATACTATCCTAAAAACAAGTTTAATAATTACTAGTGACTCCCATTGGCTTATCAAATACAAATTATATGCAAAAATTAATACTTATTTCGATTATTTGTATGGTTTATAATTAAGTCGTATTGTAGCTTTAGCGCGCGCCAAAGTAAATTACTACTGCATGCAATACACTGTTATTGTATGGAGGGGGCGCGATGAAAATTATAATTGAAAATGGGGTCGCAAATGTTGAAAGTTTGAGAAGCACTGCTCTAAGGAACTTAAGTAAATGTTATTATTAAAAAAATGCAAATACAACTATTTTGTAAAAAAACACTGTTAACAACAGCAGAGAGAAAAACAAGAACTAACCTTTGTAAAGAAAACATGGACAAACATTGTACACAATTTCCGCTATGTTAAATAAAGCCTGAACACGCGGTTCGCAAACAATGTTTCTGCTGAACAGCACGCCAACCTAGTTTACTTTAGAAAGCTTTCTGCTCACGTGCCCTCTGGCCCCTGTAGCGACGGGGCGCACTGCGAACATGACCCCCGAACACTTTATCTTGGCACTTTATCTGGCGGGGCCCTCGGGAAAGCAGCGTGCGCGGCGGGGCATCCGACGTCTCTCTCCTTTGTTATTTTTTCACCTCAACCGCCCTTGAACTGAAGAGTCAATCATTAACATAAGTCTCGGCCACTGTTTTCAATGCTTATTTCTACGTGCTAATTTAAAGTCCAAGATTAAGAATTTTTACAGACTTCTATAGATCTCTCATTTGTGTATCCTTGTATTTTGTAGATGTGATATATCTCCTATTGAAATTCAACCCTGAATAGAGACATCATTATTTCTATTTTTTCTTATTTTGAGGGTGGTCAGCCAATGAATACGGTCCTACGTGGCTCCTGAGATAGTTCAAATAAAATCGCCGAGGGCCGATCCCATTTTTGAATTGGAATTATGGGAGCTGTTGCATATTAAATGAAAGCCAAGCCGAAAGATCTTTCTAGAAGTAGGGAGAAAGGGTTGGATCATCCCGAACCAGTGGCGCACTCAAGGTTCCTCGAGTTTGGAACCGCCCCCCCCCAACCCCTTGATTTTTATCATATGTATATAGTACGTAAAATTTAATTAAGTATTTAATTTTATTAATTAGTGCAAATTATTTATTTAATAATTAATTTTTTACTGTTGTTTATTACCGAAAATCGACAAAAGCAAAGGAATATGTTGGGGGACGCATTGGACCGTGATACGAGAATGGTGGATTTCTGTGACCCTGGACCACACACACCCTTTGAAAAATTCCTGTGTGCGCCACTGTCCCGAATCATCCATCAAAGTTTTCTTCCTCAAAACTTGAGAAGATTGAAGTGAAATGATGCTAGCTTTGTCCAAATATCTGGTGTAATATGTCACTAACCCTTTAAAACAATAATTTTCATGGGTCTCAATCTTATGATCGGGTGGGATAAATAACAAGTCTGCAGAGGTCCAAAGTCCTCCTTTTGTCGAGGTTTGGAAGTTAAGAGTGGAAAAAGCTCAGATGTTGTCCTCACTTGACTGTAGCTCAAAATTTCGAGGTTCATCGCAAATAGCCTTAGTTCTGCTTCAAAATGCGACGTAAATTAAAATCAAAACCTGCAAAATGCGTCGAGAAGAAACAATAAAAATAAAACCAATGCCAAACGTTTTTTCATTCGTTTGAAATGTGTGTGTGTTCTCCAGAGTGAAACGTAAATAAAATACGGAAAATATATAAATCAAAGAAATAAAAATAAAAAATCCCGTTCTTTTCCGAGAAGAAAACAAAAAAACATGAGAAAGAAGCCTCTGATTGAGAGCAGCGAATCATTAAGACATCCAGGTGCGAACAAGTTCCCCACCCCCACCGGACATAATATTAGCTTTACCCAGAGAGCAAAGTGGGCCGATCGAGGGCAATTGACCAGAACGATTCCACCTGTTTTTATAGGTGCGTCTGTCTTTGTTCTCCACCGCTAATGCTCGGATCCATTGTCTGGCAAAAACAGAAGCAGTTCGATTGTACCCTTCCCACGCCCTCCTCGAGAGTGTGAATGGCAAATAAAAACATTTCTTCTCAGCAATTTTGTCAGTCCGCTGGATTCTTCCAAGGCAAGGGCAATGGGGAAAAAAAGAATCTTTCAACACAAGGCTTGATATTATCATCCAATCGTAAAAATGTAAAGAAATAAAAAAGACTGTCATGGATCGAATGAATTGAGATATCTCATGACAGATATTTATTTCGAATTACTTGGAAATAAAAGTGCGTTTATATTGAGTAGTGTAATGTTTTGTAAAAAAAATTATTCCCCCCCCCCGTCTTTTCTTAGAAAACAATGGGGGGGGGGGAATCAGCGATGGTGTTTTTGAGATGTTTCACTCAAGAATTTTCGAGAAAAGAGTCATCAACTAAATGTTATGTTTTTTCCCCCCGTTCTCGGAAATTTAACATTTAAATTTTTTTTGTCTCGATTTTTTATGAACTTCGACTTTTTTTTCACCATCTCGATTTTACTTTGCCGTCAACTTGAATGTATTTTATTTTCAAAACAAGACAATAGTTTTGCTTCTTGTAAAAAAAAAAAAAAAATTTTTAAAAATTCAAATTCTCTCAGTAGAAATTAAATTACATTATATTTGGTTTTATTTTTCAAAAAAAAATGGTACTTACCGTTTACCAATATTGTCAAATCGAAAAATGTTGCCAGATGCAATGATGTACAGCCAATAATGGAAGCCGATCCACGCATGCTCGAACACAATGATAACAACAATGACAGCAATTGGCGACATTTTTTGAATTAGCGACGTCTTTTGATTTGGCGAAATTGGTCGCCGGTATAATATCTAAGTACTAAAAAGTTACATGACGAATACATTTTTTACAGAATACCACAAATAAAATATTTTCGATTCATAAAATTTTACTAATAGTAACTATAACAAAATACCTTTTGTTAATATTTTTAAATTTTTTTTTACAAATATTAAAAAAAAATTGTGTGTGTACTTATGACCACACGATAAAAGTGAAAACTTCTGATTTGTTCTGGGCAAGAAAATCCAGTTCTTTTGGATGCACTACCTTTTCTTTTACGACATTTTCGCATGCGGGCGTTAAGTAGTTCTCTTTTTCCTAACCATTCATCGGTGGATTTGTTTATTTCATCCATTTTCTGTAAAGGGCAATGCTTAAACAATTATGCATTCTTCTATATTTTATGATTATATTTGATTTAAATGTGTCAATTAGTTGAATTATTTGAAAATATTTATAAGTAAATTACTTATGTAGTTCATATTTATGAAATAAAAATGCTTACGTGTTACTTACGTATTTTCGTGACAGTGCCAAATTTACTCATCAAGATAACTCGCCAAGTTGGCAACCCTGACATACCATGTGCCGTACCCTCTAAATCAGCAACCATGTTCTTCCTTTCATATCATGTCACCAATACCGTTGTGGTAATACGTAATTACCGTTCATGCAACTTGTATAACACCATATACTATGTAAGGCTAGGAAAATTTATGCCCTGAGAGCCGTTTACTTTTCTTAAAATTCTCTAAGCAAGCAAAAGCAGAGGATTCGTATTTTTTCAAAGTTAATGCTTTTAATTTCTCGTAATTTCCCAGTTGTCGTTACTAATTTAAATCAAAATATTGGTATAACTTTCTTGCCAATTAACTTCAGTAAAATTTCAGACTTTACTTTTTTGGTACCTTTTTGTGCTTAAATGTATGTCCTTTTTACTGAATCAAAAAACAATCCCATGTTTCGTTTCTTATAATCGGCACTTACGTACTGTCGGAACAATGCCAACGTTCAAAATAACTCGCCAAGTTGGTAACCCAGATTTCGCATGTGTCTTACGCCCTGAAATGGCAACTATGTGCTTCGATTCATATAATGTCACCAATACGTTTGCGATAAATGTAAAGAATAAACTTTTATTCCCCCCCCCCAATTATTATCGCTCGCTCTCCTCTTTTCTCGTTCACTCGCTGGAGTTGAGTAGAATTGGGCTACACGACAGCATATTTAAGTAAAGAAAGTAAAACTTCACGGGGGAAAAAGATGTGTACGAGATTTTTACCTCAAAAACACTCGCTTGAAAAGTTTTTAATTCAAAACTAAACTCACGTCACCGACACGAGCACGATTGTCGACTGGAGACGAGTAAAGTTGATTGGCACAATGCACTCTAACCTGAAGCTTAATTCAAATTCACTCTTCAGCAAACCAAGCCTTTTAAGAAGTTACCACTTCAATAAAATTAATTTAATTAGAAAAAAACTTAACCATGATGATAAAAGTGTGAAATATTATTTGTTTCATTTTCATACTAATTGTATATTTATACACCAACATCAAATTTTAAAAGAATTAAAAAGAAAAAAAAAGAATCAACACTTATAGTTTTTCACCCTTAAGTTACTTCCAGCTTTCGACGACGATAAATTTGATTCTTCGATCAACATAAAGCTTTCAAATAAGAACTTTTCATAGATTTAGACACCAAGTAGTTAAGTAAGCATATAACCATCAATCTTGTATGAAACATACAACAAAAAAGTCGTTGAACAAACTGATTTGTATTCGTCTAAATTTTATTTAAAAAAATCAATGCATGGGGTAACTCTCTCGCTTGTTAAGAAGACAACTGCTATCCTTCGGCAGCCATATTTTTAGCCTGTAAATCTTGAGTCAACTGTCAAAAGAAGTTTATCTCGTAAATTAGGACTTAATATCGCAAGAACCGGTCGCGCTTCGATAAATTATCTCGCACCGAGTCGTCTTTGCTGCGAGCCCACCATGCTCGTTGTGATTTACGCCAGGATTAGATGGAAGACCGCTTGCAGGTCGGCCATTTACTTAACCGTGTTTTCTTTCAACGATAGAATCGTCGCTTTAGGATTATATTTTCTTACGTAACTCTGTAGGATGAAATCAAGAAATAATTCCCTTTGAGTCGAAAAGGAAGAAATATCGTTAACATTTTACTGTATTATCGTGTTTCTGACTCACCCTCATTCGAATATTCTTTTGCTCTACTTATAATATTTAACGAAATTCGATAATACTCAAAACATTTAATATAGCTATTTGCTTTATTATATATATTACCATTGCAGACAAACTTCACTGTATATTTGTATAGTCACGTGCAGTGGCGCACAGGAATTTTTCAACGAGGGGTGAGGGGAAGGCCGCCATTCTTGTACCATGCTCCAATACGCCACCCAACATATTCTTTTGATTTTGTCGATTTTCGGTAACAAAAAACAGTAAAAAATTAATTTTTGAATAAATAATCAGCATTAATGAATAAAATTAATTATTAATAACAAATACAAAATGAAATTTTACATAATATTTACATAAGTTTATAATCAATCGAAAAATAATCAAGGGCTTTGGAGGGGGTCCTGACGCGAGGACCCCCCTTGCGTGCGCCACTGATTATATATATATATATATTCTAATAAACTTAATTTTGTTGAATATATGTTTTCTTTTGTATCTTTTAACACAAAATTCTTTTAACCCGAAAAAAATATTTCAATCCCCTCAATTTAATGTTAAGCGATTTTCATTGCATTATATTTACTCCCTTTATTATAAGATTTTATACAAAAATGAAGTGTTTTTCTTTCAAAGAGGTGTTTATTCTCATTAATAGTCTCCCTGGAAGGCACTTATCTGCATTCTTTGCAATCAACAGCGCAAGATTTCACACAGTTTATCACAATAAAATGAAAGTGAGCGGAGGAAACGGAGTTGAAAAGGATGTGTGCCTCGTATTTTAATGAAAGTGAGACGGTGACCATTTCCTCATTAAGGAGACCCGGAGCACGCGGCGCGCACGTGACATTTCCGGAGGGAAGGGGGTGGAGGGAAAGGATCTGACGAAATTAACAAATTGAGTAAGAAATTAAGTGCCAACACTCTAGCAATCCATTGTCATTTGACCGAAAATTCTATAAGCACTCAGTACTTCATGTTTGCTTATAATTAATTACCTGTAATGGATTGAAATTTCCATTACATACATCAGAGCTAAAAATAAAGCTTCTTTACATTTAATTTTGCTTTTATTGTTATTATGAAAATGATCGCTTGTATGGTAAGCCTAATATACCTCAAAATGAATCTTAATATAAGTTATTTTTTGTACAGTAATTTTTCTTATATAAATTTAAAAAAGAGTGCTAATAAAGATATTACAGATTATAACACACCATGTGATATCAAATACCTCTCCTCCAAAACTATTAATGTGGCCGCAGTAGTCTAGTGGTCAAGGGAACGGACTCATGGCCAGCGTGTCATGAGTTCGAGCCTAGTACCGCTAAAGTTCCGCCATGCAGAGAGGGCCAATGCATGTTAAATATGGCGTGATATATAAAAATCCTCCCATTTTATGTGGTGTGGAAGTTAGAAGAAGGCACGCCAGTTCAGGTGTCAAGCTCGTCACTTGACCATAGTTCAAAATTCCGAGGTCCGTCGCCAAAAGCCCTGGAGCAGGGGTGGGAGGACTTTTCTGGGAACGGGCTACTTCTAATATTTTTAAGGCGTTGCGGTCTACCCAGTGGCGTATATAGGTGTGTCCATTCTGAATTAAAACTGTATATTTTCCTTTCTCAACACTTGTTTTCGACATTTAGTCCCTCTGTTACAATATGACAGATTACTACTTTTACTACAAAAACGCAAGTAACACAAAATTGTGAAGTTGAATGCACAAACAACTGTGAGTGACTGCTAAACCTTGAAGCGGGGACGTATTCAATGCAGCGAACATAGAAGAACGTGAACCGACGAATCAAAGTGACGTTTGTACTTACATATGTTCGCTGTTAAGCCTGCGTCATCGCGGAACATGGCATCAACTCGAGACACCAATCCTGTGGAAGCGAGGGGTGTAGGATGCCTCAATACCCAATTTCGTGCTGTCGCGGAAAATACTGATCATCAACATTTATTCTTCACTTCAGACGGCGTGTGGAGAAAAATTCATTCCTAAGGCTGGCATCGCACTTGATCAATTCTTTCCTCTACAGCTGCAGTAAACATGTTAAGCGTCATTGTTCGCTTCCAATGAAGGTACAAGCGTCGTTTACATATTTATAGAATCATTGCTTGAGTAAACACAGACACTTCCATTGTGAAAAGCCAATTATCTGGTCTAGCTGGCCTCGGTGTTCCATACACATGTTTATTTTGTATGCGCGTCTTATGTTTAAAGGCGGTATCACACGTAAATTTTTCATGCAACTGTTTAGCCCAACTTTCACCGAATTTGAGGGTGAAGGGTTACCGTAAGCGAAACGATATGATGTGACGTCAGTCACGCTCTTTCTTCCCATTGAAACATTACTCGCCGATTTTTCTGCTTCGAAAATGACCATCCAATATTATTTCTTTTACTTCGCTCGCGCTTTTGTTAATGGGGGTGAACAGAAATGGAGCATCATTCTGTTTAAAATATTATACGTCGTTAAAATACTGTGCACCTTTGAAATATTATACGCCATATCTGATGCGTTTGATGCGAAGCTACCATCGTTACCGCCATCTTGTTTATGACGCAGGGCGCCAAAGAACCCCCTGGAATTTTAAGCAACTTTCATTTGGAGCAACTTTCTCGGCTCACTGGCAAAAAGTTGCTCGAAAGCCATTGCTATGGCAACGGAGTAAAAATTTGCATGAATTGAACCAAAAATTGCACCAAACATGTACGTGCGATAAGGTCTTTAGTAAGAGCGGTCACCCAACAATGTCTTGGCGGTTGATCGCGATCGACTTGATGTTAATCCTTGCCCTAGAGTAGCTGAACAGTGTGACGTTAATATTCACTCACTCACTCACCCGAAACAATTAATGGCTGCGGTATCCTAGTGGTTACGGTCATGAGTTTGAGTCCTAGTGCTATTGAAGACCTGCAGCGTAGAGGATTTGATGCACCTTAAATCTGTCGAAGTTCAAACTCATTTCTTTGGGGTGGTGTGGAAGTTCAGAGAACGGGGTACCAGTTTATGTGTCGTCCTCGTCAATTGACCAAGGTTCAAAATTACGAGGTCCGTCACCAATAGTACTCGTCTTGCTGTATAGTGTGACGTTAAGAAACACTTACTCCCACGAAACAATTAATTGGAATACAACATACTTGAAATGTGATTTAATAAAAATGAGGTCAAACCAATTTTTGGAATAGTACATAATTCAGTAAATTCTAACTTTTTAATGCTAATTAGTACTGTGAAATCCATTATAAGTATAAACCTTCTATTCCTCTATATATCCATTCCTATATATAATAATTTATGCAAATAAGATTTGCTTTGTACGTTAGAGAATTATAAAATTTAGATCTAAAAGTCGAACTTTCGAGACGGTAAGAAAAAAAAAGATGTGTTTGGGGAAAAAAATCATTCTTCTAATGCATAATTAAAAGAATTCGCTGAAAGCTAATTTGCGAAGTCAGTGGTGCATGCAATGGTGAAAATCCAGACACATTAATATAAATGGAAAACGAAACGCCTAAATTAGTCTTTTGAATGGCAGCGGGTTTAATATATTAATTTGATTTATAAAATACAGTTATTGTGTGTACTTTTATATTGTATTAAAGAAAGGTAGGTAATATACATATATATTTAAAGACGAAAAACAACTCACTCATCATCATATATCTGAAAATATTAAACCTACAGACTTGAAAATCGGTGTACATACAAGCATGCATTTACTTTGTTAAGTAGAAATTCGCTAAGAACGGGTTTTGTAGAAATCGACTCTCAAGGGGGAAGGGGGGAGGGGGTTCTACGGGTTAAAGTGAAATATCCCGTTTTTGAACTATCAGACTTTAAATTTCACAAGCATGTTTCCTTTCTTGAGAAGAAAATCCTCGAAGAATGAATTTCGCGGAAATCGACTCTCAACAGAAGGAAAAAAAAATTAGAAACTAAAATTCTATTTTTTAACTATTAGTCCACGTGATCTGAAATTTCCCAAGCATGTTTCCTTAGTGTATCTTGAGCAGAGATACACGAAGAACGGGTATCAATTCTGGGGAGGGGGGAGTATTGGAGAACAAATGATAATTATACTTCCAGTTAACACAAATTTAGATTTTGTCCTTCTTTAATCGAAATTACTGATAGGATTTAGATATCATTATATTAAAAACAGTATTTATACAGTAATACTTCATAAGCACTAGACCCGATTTCAGGTCAAGGCTGTCTTAGTCTGTTTAAACCATCTTGATCTGTTTATTGCTGTTGTTTTCTATCTATTTACGCCAGCGTTTCTCAAACTGTGGAGCGCGAGTACATCGAAAAGTCGAAATAAGTTACATAATCACTGAAAGGTACATAAGTTATATATTTACTGAAAAAAAAGCAAAACAAAAAATACATTCTAACATAACAATAAAAAAAATAAGATACACATTTACACTGATATAATATACTTATAAATGTATCAGTACTTCACAATGTGTCAACTAATCTCTCAATACTAAGTTAACACAAAGTTAATAATTATTAGTGACTCCAATGGGCATGTCATATACAAAATTTAATACTTATCTCGATAAGTATTAAACGGTTTATGATTTTAAAATCGTATTGTGTAGTTTTAACGTGGAGTACATTATTATTGAATTCAATACATCGTTATTGTATGAAGGAAGGCGCGATGAAAATGATGACTGAAAATTGGGGCCCAAATATTGAAAATTTGAGAATCACTGATTTACGCTGATGTTTCGCAAGCATTTTTCTTTACTGTCTAGTTATCTTGTACGGAGTCTGCCTTTTCTTCTCTTGCCATCTGGTTTCAAAAACGTTATTTGCTTATTTGGGTTGTTGTCTTTATATCTGAATACATGGCAAGTCATCTTAGTTGTGACAAAAAAAAAAGCCTCAATTGCTTTAATTAAATTTAGTGCTATGCACTTCCTTTGTAACTCAAAATTGTAAAGTACTCTTCAGACCCCATTTTCCTTCACTGCTCCAAAAATTCTTCACAATATTTTTCGTTTAAATCTCAATAAATTTTCCTCATCAAGTTTTCGCATTGTCCAACACTCCCTGTTATATAAAACTATGGGTCTCATAAATGTTTTGTACAGTATGTAGTCATACAACGTCACATAACATCAGGTGAAGCGGAAGTATAATATCTAATATTAATATATTGTTAATGAATTTCTATCTTAAAAATTATTTTTAAAAAGATGCCGTGATCATGATTACAAGATACCAGGTAACACTGAACAAATAAGATCCATAAACTGATAGCTAAGTGTGCTAAATTCAAAAGATAACCTTTGTCGATATGTATATGTAACAGATATGTTCTCCTTATGAGTAAATATACAAGTTTAAATTGATTGCTTTACCAACAAAGAAACTGATAACAGCTACACGTGTAAAATGGCTCAAAGAAAAGAAACTGTGAAAAAAAATAAAGAAAGCAACTTAAAAAGAGAAAATTGAAAGATAAAAAAAAGCTTCATTAATTTTAGGACGACAGGCTTCGAAAAGAAACTTTATCGAACGACTTTTCGTGTATATCTAAGCTTCTGGAAGTTCGGGGATGATAAACGATGTTTACTCCAACTCACGATGCGTTTCATTATCACGATGATAATGAAGAAATAAACTTCTGAAAGACGTGATACACTCGTACCACAAACTTAGTCTACAGAGATATCAGTGAGCATTAGTTATCATATGAGAAAAGCAAGAGAGGGAAAAAAATTGATCCTGGTAAAATTAAATAGCAGCTCGAAGCATACTCACAAATTTGTTTTTCAAGTACATAATTAATTATGTTCGTTTCGAAATCTTGTCAGTTAAGTTTTAAAATGTAATATGATTCATTAGTTGAAGTGAAACAGTGTTAAAGATAAGAAATATATCTTTATATTATTCTTTTTTTATTTTAGGTAAGATGACTCTTTTCTAAATAAGCATAAGGATATGTAATTTAAAAGTTGGATTTTAACTATATGTTGCATTGATTACAGATTAAGACTGGATTTATAGTCTGATTTTTGTTGAAGTTGATTAAATGACATAGTGATAATTTACTTAAATAGGTGACAAAAAAATTATTACTACTAAATAGAAAAGGTTTTCCCCCTCCACTTTTCTGAAAAAGAAATTTTGAATTTACAGGATTAAATAAAAGCACTAAAGCGCATATGAAGTAAAAAGACCCCCTCCCTAAAAAAACAAAGTTTAATTTCTATAATTTTCAATGAAGAAAACCAGTTACATTATAAATATATATATTAATTTTAGAAAAGTCCCAATTTTGTTTCATAAAGATTATGAAACAAACGGATAATGCACAACTGCCTGAAATTAATAGTAAAAAAAAAAAAAAACTCTTAACATGCCAAACATGTAAAAGAAAATTGTTGTGAGAGTTGCAACTCCTAGAATAAAAATACAGCTACCATTTTTCCGAAGTCAGCCAACTTAATACGTGTTATTAAAAAATATACAAGTTTACATAAATAACTTCTTCTTCTTCGAGCTATATATTACATACCTTCCAGACATTTTAAATAATTCTATATTATGCCTTTCAAGCAAGCTGAAATTCTTGATTAAAAATTATTTAGATCGGGATCCAATTGAGGTCGAGGCGGAAACGAGATGACGCCCCGGTCAAAGGCCGATGCCTAAGCCCTGGATCCAATCGGACCACAGTTTAAAACAGGTGTCGGCTACCTTTTAGCTGTGGCGTGCCAAACCAATCTACCAATAGGATTCAGCGTGCCACGCAGTCGGACATTTTTGAAAGAATTCGATTCCCGCAATATTTTATGCAGAGTTAGAGAATAGATGTCAAATAATAAAGGTTTACGCGGTTTTATTATACATTAATTTTCCAATATTGAGAAGATATTTCTTAAAATAAACAGCATAAAATAAAACTATTCATTCAGCAAAAACAAAAAATTTAAAATTTTGTACATATTATGAGTTTTTAAACGTATTTATTAAAATAAGAAATAAACAACATAAAATACAAGTATTTCCCTTCATTATAGTTAAACAAAAAGATAACTAAAAATTTAAATGCGAACTTAGTGCTTGCATCGCTTTACTTTCATATCGCAAAGTCAGAGGTATAATGTGTGACTTTCAATTTGACACGATTCTGAGCATTCACTTGTAAAACAATTTCTTTGCGGATTCTAAATATTTTTCATATGAAGGAAGATTTTTTACTTAAATAGGTAAAACCAAAAGCGGAAAGCAGAGTACATGCAATTTTTTCTCTTCAAGCAATTAAATCTTTCCACCAATAACATTCAATAATTTACAAAATATATAAGTAGTTGTAAGTTTATCTAGAGTAATCTTTCGAATTTTTTCGTAATTCCGTAAATGTCCATAGTTCTGATGAAATTTGTCAAATAAGATCCATTAGAAATTTATCAACTTCCAACCACTCAAAATTGACAAATTTGTAGAGTAGTGTAGAGTGCCACTGAAAATTGTATCACGTGCCACATGTGGCACGCTTGTCATAGGTTGCCGGCCCTTGGTTTAAAACATCTTCAGCGACCCCTTGTCCTGCAAGTCACAAACAATACTGGGCAGGAAAAAAGCAGTTAACGACTGGCCCGAATACGAATTCCTTTTCGTCCCAGCCATCTAACGCGTGCCCCTGGCAGGTTGATAGTTCAAATAAAAACGCACAAACCAATGTTAACACCAAACATCGCTGGGAATACACCTATCCAATACTTTCATAAAGGATCAGTGCTCATGTCGGTATATCAATTTATCATTCTTAAAATCGATACACAGTATGTAAGTAAAAATATCCATTTTTCTTTTGCGACCCCTTTCGGCTAATTCCATGGTGAAGGTAGACCTGGTCAAGAAAAGTGACAGGAAAAGCCTAAAACAAACCGTTGCGTCTCGGCCACTTTATTACCTTTTCCCATAAAAAAAAAACTTTTTTAAAGTTTAAGCCTTTCAACAAATGAAGTTTTTCCCCTTCATACTTCAAATTGAATTGAATCCTTCCACATCGTTACCCCTCTTCGGTCAGAAAACTCCAAAGATTGATTAGATCAAAAGATATCTCTCTCAAGCACAAAGAAACGAAAATAGAAAATGAAAACTTTTTTTTTTCTATTTCAGAGTAGCCCCTGTCCAGCGGAGCGATCGGTTCGCGTTTTTATTAGTATTAAATTGAATTCCAGCTGTGCTTTCGTGATTTACTTGGGGTTATTTCTCGAGTTTACTTTACGGACAATTTTCTTTCTTGGAGCGACGCCTCTTCCGAAGCAATGGCTCGGAAACTTCGGTTGAAAGAAAGAAAAATCTTTCTCTCTAAAAAGACATTTCCTTTAAAATTTTTTCACTTATAAACCATTACGGGATTGGATGAATTAAATGAAATAAGCTATATAAATAAGAATAAGTTTAAAAAATTAATCCTTTGGTTTAGTTTGTAACAAACAACGGTCTTTTCAGCGCAAAAAAAACTTAATTTAAAAAAATAATTTACCTCTATAAATGTTCAATTCATTTGAAGTTTATCCGTTTTCATTACAAAAATACATTCTCTATTGTAACGGTTTTAATTACTTTTTGAAACAAAGAACCACAATTTCTTTTATGATGATAAAGTATATTAATATCATTTCCATTATCTGTATCAGTTATAAATTAATTACTTTTCAGCTCACATTATATTAATTAAATTAGTATGCAGCTCATAATGAGCTATATAGCAAAGTTTCTGGAATTCAAATCTTATTCTATGCTCTAAGCCAGTACTCCCCCAACCAGTCTGTGGATCAAACGGTACCGGGTCGCCCTAGAAACATTAAATTATTGCTATTTTATTTACTATGGTAAAAAAATTTCGTGTTTGAGCGAATTTTCACAGAAAATACTGTATAATCCATGTGTTAAATCCCTTTATATTTATTTTTTGGTGTAATTGTATTCTATATTCTGAAGGTATATTTAAATACAATTAAATTAAAATTACTGTAAAAAAAAATCTAAAATATAAACAATTAATGTCCTTCCTTTCTCAGTGAGCCACGGTGAATTTATCTGCGTTTTTTTTATACAGAACGTCAACATAAAACGTACGCGTAACGTAATTTCGTAAACGAGAGCTTTTAGATATAAAAAAAAAATTTTTAAAAAAACTTTTAAAATCAATTGGCGCCATTAGTAACACATTCGCGGGGTATATTCTGTTATTATTTCAGGTTATTGCGTCGCGTAATAATATATTGTAGTGATTTCTCACATGTTTTATGTTCTTCGGTAAGTATAATTTTCAGAAATAATAAAGTACATTTTAACAAATTAAAATAAATGTCTAACAATACAAATAACTATAAATGACGATTCTCAACCCTTAGAACTTCCTGGACCACTAAATTTATTATTATTTATTTAGAGGACAAATAATATAAAAAAATATTGTGATCATTCTAACTATATTGTCACTTATTTACGTGTCTACGTTTATTTCCATCTCACTGAAAAGGAACTTAAGGAAAAGCAAGGAAAAACCTGAAACGCAAAGCAATATCAACAAACGGAAGTGTTAGGCCCCATTTTATCGTGGTTTCCAATTTTTATTTTCAAATGTTGCAAAATACACATATAAATATAGCACAGTAGCGCACACAAAAATTTTTCAAGGGGGGAGGAGTCCATGGTCGAAAGTCCCCCGACTCGTGTCAAGACAACACAAATTGATTCTTCTGAATTCGTCGATTTTGTTAACAAAAAACAGTAAAAAATAAATTATTGAATAAAAATTAGCATTAATTAATAAAATAAATTGTTAATTACAAGTACTTAATTAGGTTTTACGTTATATGTATATAGAATTATAATCAATCGAAAAAAAACTGAAGGGCTTTGAAAGGGAGGTCCGGAACCCTAGAACACCGTCCTTGCGCGCGCCACTGATATATCCCATTAGTTTTTTTGAAAAAAACCTAAGCAATATTATGCATTTTTCTTATATAATTTTTATTTATCTTCCGCCTAAACAAACTAAAATTAACAGTTACATCCGAATACTTCTTCTTAGCATCCTCATGTTACTATAAAGGTTAAGTGAAAGTAGACCTTCGAAAACGGACACTTATAAAGAAAAAAAAAGTTTTCGATTCTATTTTTAAATTAGGAAAAAGAAAGATAAAATGAAATTGATCCTTGAAAAGTGCATCAAACACCAGTAGCAGTAGCAGCCTTTAAAAGAGATAAGAATCAGATAAGCCACAATCGAAGAAAATGAATGTAATAACTCATTCAATAAAGTATTTTTTATATCATTACTGATATCAGTCTTCCGTCGAAGTAATCAAACGCGGCGAGTTAACGTTTCTCAGAAATTGATGAAGACACCCCGACGTCATTTGGAAGAGAACAGACATATGGGAAAAATGAAGAGAAATAAAATCAAATGAAAAAATAAAAATCAGGTTTTGTTTGTACACAGATGTAGGTACACTGCTGTAGGTAGATCTCACAGTGAATAGACAAAACAAACAAGACCACCCCTTACCTCTAACCAAACAATAGTATCTGAAGGAATGCAGACAGTTATGCATGACAAAACCAGTGTATTGATTGGTTAACATTATCGAACAACATCTCTCTCAACTCGTTCTATACACTTTTTCGAATTAAATTCCCTCCCCCTCCCCCAACCATATTTACAGAGCACACAAACAATGGTTTCTTAAACATATCTTCGAAGCACTGTTATTTTCGTCCGCTTTTAGATGAAAATTCCATCTATTTGTAACTTATATAATAATAATATTAATATAAGGTAATATAAATATCCAGTGTGCTCATTTTTAACACAAGTAATATAAAAAATTCTTTTTAAGTCAATTCCTCTTCGAATGGATGAATAGAAAGTATTTTATTGAAAATTTGAATGATATTGGAAGAAAGTGAACTATTAGCAGGAAGAATGAGCATGGTTTGTCTGCGTTGTTGTAACAATGGCTAGTTAAGCTAAAAAACCGGTTTTCGACGCCAACTTTTGTCATTTTTTTAACAATTACATTGTGACAACAATGGAGACGAATCTAAGTTGGCGTCGAAAACCGGTTAGTAATTTAGTTTAATTAATTAACCGGTAATCAATGAATTAATATTTGAAAAAACTATATTAACATCGTGTCGTCCACTGCAAGTTTAAAAAAAAATTTATTTGAACGTGATTGGATGAATAGATAGTATTTTATTAAAGATTGAAAATTTTTACAAGATAAATATATAGAGAGAGAGGGAGCTAATAGTAGGAATTGAAAAATAAGACGCCGGGTATAAAAATGATAGTTTTAACAATAAAAAAAAAAGATGACCATACAAAAAAAATTAGACTTCTACATGTATTGAACTACTTTTGATTTAAAAGAAATGACATTCCTTATGAGCTTAACAGGTTGTCATTTTAGAAGTATACTATTTTTTCTAAAGATTGGACCATTAACAAATGGCTTCAAAACATAAGAGCATTTCACATGCATATTTCAGGTTTCTTCGGGAAAAAGAGAGGGCTCGTAATACGGTGGATTTTACGATACATTAAAAAATGCAAGATATTTTTTAAATTATTATTTCTTACTCATATTACGGCAGTGGTAACTTCAAAGACTCATTGCTGCCGTGTCATTAGTTCGAGCCTAGTGCCATTGAAGACACGCCGAGTAGAGGCGCTAATGCACGTTAAATCTGTCGAGATTCAATGCCCTTCCAGTGGTGTGGAAGTTCGGAGAGGGGAGATGCCAGCTCAGGTGTCGTATGTATATACATACGATACCTGAGCTGATTTCTACTGACACCTTATTCATTGAATTTTATTTCTCTTCATTTTTCCCATATGTCTGCTCGCTTCAAAATGATGTCGGAGCATCTTTATCAATTTCTGGCATATACATATTTGTATTAATTGAAACTATTTAATAAAAAGTAACTAAAATAAAATGTTTCTTTGCTGACCGAAGTAGAAATTGACTTAATTTTTTTTCATATTTCTTTATTAAATTATATAATCGTATTTCACTGTTAGATTAAATCTGTGTGGCTTTAAATTATGAATCCGGTGATCCAGCAAACTAATAATATATATTCTTTGCTAATAAGACTACAAGCATTCATTTTCCATGTTAAGATGTAAAAATAAAAAAATTATTCGAAGTTAAGGCATAATGAAAACAAAACGTAAAGTTTAGGGCATAGGTTCTCAACGTCGGCGACAACGCCCCCTTGTGGGCGTTTCAGGCTTTCAGGGGGGCGTTGAGATGGCACGGAGGGGCTTGTGCAGATTAACCAAAAAAGACTAAGAAAATATGCCGATTATGTACTAACAAAATTAAACTTTTATTCTGTTTACCTTATGTTGATTGTATGTATTTAAATCATTCCTATATCACATGTACGAAAATTCACATATTTCGGTAGTACGGGAAGTGGATGAAAAATTTAAAAGATTACATTACATTCAGACGTGCATTGAATTGAATGATATAGGGCATTTTGATTTCTGTAGTGCACGTGTTGTCTTTATCTGCGAGCAGTAGGAAACATGTTTCGTCCAGTGCATTTCATTACGTATATTATCGAAGAAACTTAATTAAATATTTTAACCAGGAATTAACGTGATTCTTTAAAAGCTGAAACTGTCAATTTATATTTATTTTGAAAGTAATAATTTATTATGAATTACTTCGTATCGTCAAAACCCCTGACTTTCTTTATAACACGTAAACAAAAAATCTTTTATTCCACTCTTTTAAATGAAGAAGAAATTCAGTAGCGTTTCAATTCCAACAATATGCTACCTGTGACTAAAATATATAATATTACACATTTAAATATATTTGTGGCAATATATATTTCAGATTCGCTGTAAAAAAACTGGGACTTTAGAAAAAAAAATGAAATTAAAAAAATATATTCTATTAGTAATAGGATATTTTTTAAAACTTAACTCTTGTTTTCATCATTATTTCTCTAGAGGGGGAGGGGACGGCATAGAAATATTCACTAGAAAAGGGGGCGCCAGTTCAAAAAAGGTTGGGAATCTATGGTTTAGGGGGTTGATTCATACAAAAAAACGCAAGAAAAAAAAAGCGTTGCTATCTATGTTTCTCAAGCTCAGATCATCATATTTATGATGGGAGCTTTCCATATTTTGTTTATTGAATACTAATTCTAAATTGCCAACCATCTCAGAATATATATATTATACAACATTTATTATTATATTTACACTGTTAACTATCAAGTCAATCTACAGCTTTACTACGAAATGCTGTCTTCAAATATGTATAGCCAGAAATTAGCCGCCCATCCGGTATAGTGGTCAGTGAAGCTGACTGCGGTGCCGTAGGGACTGGGTTCGAATCCCGGAGCAGGCATGGATGTTTGTGTTGTAATCCTTTCTTCTGTCTGTGTTGTATGCCCCCGTGTTATACATTGCGTGGTGCACGGGGTTTATAAATGTTTAAAAAAAATATGTATACAAAGAATATGCACTTATTTTGTTTACATAAAAATATCTCATTCTAAAGCATTTTTTCAATCCCTCAAACATATCCTTTCAGTTCGAATGTACTCCAGCAAAAGCATATTACACCATTCTTTCGCTCCACAAAACCCACGTCCATGGTACCAAAGAAACATTTGTCCGAATAATCTCTATGAGTCGCGTCAGACAATATATGCTTCAAATGTCATACATTCCGAACACACCTCCCATTGTGCCAAGAAGAATTCTCTTACGAAGGGCGGCCATAAACAACCCCGGCAGCCAGAATACCACAAAAGCAAAAGAAACATAGAAGAGACATACGAACGATTCCTAGTGTTCGAACGCACGAGTCAACCCCTCTCCGCCCCCTTTGGGTGGATGGCGCTCGTTCGAAACCGTGGACAGACTCTTTGATTAATGGACCTTACCTGAGTCCCGGATGTAACTCGGGCTGGGCCCTTATGAAGTGCTCCATTTATTTATTTTTTAGGGTTTGATATCAACCAGAAAAAATATATGGATTCAAAGCGGCCGAATGGAAGAGAAACTATAGCGAATGGAAAATTGCAAACGTTGGAGAAGAAAGAAAGAATCTAAGGTTGTGGCAGGCAAATGTATGTTTTTGAAAAAAAAAAAGAAGGCTTGGATTTGATTAATAGGAAACGAAACTCGATTTATGAATTTTTCAAAATACGTTGTAGGTCATGTAATGGTTGTAGAAATAATTAAATTAGAACGAAATATTTTTAGACTCCTACTCCCCAACCATCATTTTGATTTTGCAAACATACTGTGAACCCTAAGGAATTTTTACCTTTCCTTACCGAGATTATTTGATTTCAGAGAATTCAATAAAAAGCATTTAAAAGAAATTTAAACATATCTGATTCTCTTTTGTTTTAAGAAAATATTAAACCACCAGGAGAGTTATTGTTCTAGATATCAATAAATTGTTCAGCTACTCCTTTTTTTCAATTTGGTAAAATCCTATTTTAGGTTACACCTTTGGCGGAAGAAAACTGTGTCACAAATTGCGCCATCAGCCCATTTTTCTGTACTGTACTTCTGTCCAATATGAAGATAATAACTCGCCAACTTGGCGAAAAATAAAGGTGTGTATTAAAATAGGAACTAACTTTCAATTTTGCTTATGATAAAATTCCCGCCTGCTTTCATTAATATAATGAATATAATTTTAAAAGTATATTCTATCAAAATGTATAATTTCCTTTTGACGTTTTATTCGGTTGAAATATTTTTTTAAATGATAAGCCCCTCGTGGCAGAAACTATTATTTGCAAAAATATATAAATTGGCATTTATAAATATTTGAATTTTAACATTATGTGGCTCAGAGTCGTAAAGTGTGGTCCCAGCTCAGCCAACGACCTCGTGATCTGTTTGTAGGCATTCTGCTTTTTTTATTGTGTGCATATATATATTAGAAAGTGTTTCACAATCTTCAAAAAAATATTTAAGAATACTTTTAATAATACGACGCAAAATACAAATCAGACGAAAATCTGAATTGTTTTTCTTTTTCTCTCAGATGTATCTTATAACATTCCAATATACACTAATGTCAAATATAAGCAAAGCTTTAGTCTGTCTAGACACAATAAGAGAGTATCATGTAGATTCATTTCATCTCAAATATCAACAAACTCATAGTTGTTAGTATTTGAGATAAATTTTGAGTTATATTAATAAAGTATGTTTCCTGGTATATATTTACTCAGTACACCAAAAATATACGCCGCTTTTCAATTCCTACTATTAGCTCTCTCTCTCTATCTATCTATATATATATATATATATATATATCTTGTTCAAATTTTCAATCATAATAAAATACTTTCTATTCATCCAATCAAGTTCAAATAATTTTTTTAAAACTTGCAGTGGATGACACTTGATGTTAATACAGTTTTTTTTCCAAATATTAATTCTTTAATTAAATTAATTACCTGTTTCCGACACCAACTTAGATTCGTCTCCATTGTTATAACAATGTAACTGTTGAAACTATGACAAAAGTTGACGTCGAAAACCGGTTTTTCAGCCAAACTAGCTAAACCGGGTGGGCATTGTTACAACAATGCAGACAAATCATGCTCTTTTTTCAATTCCTACTATTACTCCATTTTGTTCCCATATATATACTGTTCAAATTTTCAATCGTAAATAATTCTAATAATAAATCGTTTCTATTCATCCATTCAAAGTAGGAATTGACTTAAAATTTTTTTCATTTTACTTGTTTAAAATATTTTTCCAAAATTCGATTAATATATTGGTCAACAATTTGGCTTATTTATTAAAAAAAGTTAATTTTTTTAAAGCAAAAAAAAAAAAAAAAATATCAAGTATTTTCAGACTTAAATTCCATTTGTAGCGTTTTTTTAAAACTTTATTTATTTAAAAGAGGTAGACAAAAAAAAAAAATGTTTAATTTTACAATTCGGGGAATACACGTATCGAAAATGTTATTACCTATTTTCATGTACAATTAAGAATACAAAATTTGTTAAATATTTGTCTTAATCTAGAGATGGATAAGTGTACAAGTATAACTTCAAGTACAATTATCCCCCGAACTTGAGTGATGGGTGGGATTGAGAGCTAAAAGTGTTAGTTGAGTTCATGATTTCGCATATCAATCCGTATAAATAATTTTTATTCGGAATCGGAGTCAACAGAAATAACTTAAAGAAACATTTAATAAAATCTTAGATAACACAATTACAAAATCACAAACCGAAGTTATTTTAATGTAAAAAGTTTCATAAAATCTGACAAAATAGTCTGCCCCGTTCAGTTTTTCGTTTTTCTTTTTTTTTTCTCCCGCAAAATTTATTCGTAGCATGCTTGCAAATCTTGTATTCTTTGTTTAGTAGAAAAAATGCGCTTATCGTTGGAGCCTATATTTTCTAAAACTTGTAACCCCCCCTTTTTCAATTGAATTGAGACCTTCTGTCAAATACCCAATAGTCATTTGATCTTCTGATTGGATTGGGTCTAAACACTTAAGTTCTTCTATGTTTTACTCTTGCTCATGTATTTCTGTGAGCACATTAATTGTTAGCCCCTGATTGTGGGAATCCAGCAGTTCTTGAACGTCAACACTATTCACTTCTAAACCTATTTGCCGGGAAATATCGACAACTTCTTCAATCACATTACCTATTTCACTAATTTCACTGATCCCCCCCCCTTTAAACAAAAGACTGGATGAAAATCTTTACCTCCGGGTTCGCGAAAGTCGTGGTAGCGTAAGTCGAGGTTACTGTATTAATTATCACGGAAAGATTAATTCAAAAATTATTTAATTTTAGTGTATTAAATTTTTTATAATTTGCAAGTTGCTGATTTTTTTTTTATTTTGCTTTGCTTCGACAACGAAATCGAGTATTGTAGAGACTTTTCTATTTAAGTCGATAATCAAGCAATCTATTTTATTTATTTTTGAATATAAACTTTATGACTGCATTAATATTTTGAATCATTGAGTTAGATATGTGGGCATCTCTCTCCACTGTTTCTTCGAAAAAGGACGTTAATAAATAAATAACTTAAAGAACATAGCAAATTGATTTCATGATTATTTTTTTAATTTGAAATTGTAAACACTAAAAAAAAACTAAAAAAAAAACTGAAATTGAGGAAGTATAACAAATAACACCAAAACTACTTTAAATGCCACTCTTGCGTGAATTTTACATCTTAGAAAACTTCTTGCGGCTTAAAATGAATTTTAAACCGCTGATATACAGTAACAGTTTAAAACGTGTATGAAAACAAGTAATATAAAAAAAATTAAGTCAATTCCTACTTTGAATGAATAAATAGAAAGTATTTTATTTAGTACTGAAAATTTGAACATGTATATATAGGGTGAGAGCGAACTAATAGTAGGAATTGAAAAAAGAACATGATTTGTCTCCATTGTTGTAACAATGCTCACTCGGTTTGCCTAGTTTGGCTGAAAAACGATTTTCGACGCCAACTTTCGTCATCGTTTTAACAGTTACATTGTTACGACAATGGAGACGAATCTAAGTTGGCGTCGAAAACAGGTAATTAATTTAATTGATGAATTAATATTTGAAAAAACTATATTATTATCAAGTGTCATCCACTACAAGCTTAAAATATTTTTTTAAAACTTGATTGGATGAATAGAAAGTATTTTATTAACGACTGAAAATTTGAACAAGTATATAAGTAAATAAATATACACAATATATAGGGAGACAGTGAGCTATATATAATAGTAGGAATTGAATAAGCTATAAAATTTAATAAGCTAAAAAGTAATAAACGTTAATAAGTTTAAAAAGTAGAAAGAAATATAGAGAAAACATTTTAATTTATCGGAAGTAAAAAAAAAGTAGAAAAACAAGTTGATTCATAGTAATACATTTCAACAACAGATTAAAATGAAAAATATCTTTTATATGCTGAGCAAATGGCGACACGACTTTTAACATTTACACACAGACTTGTGTCACCAGTATAATAATTCTGAATTCACCACTGATCTGCTTAAGTGATAAGGTTGTTACTTCATTCCTATTGAAAGAAGAAAGTTGATAAGATAAATTACATGAGTGATAAGAACATCAAATCGGAACAGGAAACTTAAATCAGATGGCAGCCGGATAAATTACAAAATTAAAGAGAGTTCTTACGATTTTTTCTCCCAGCTTTTCTCTCTCAGTAATGTAATGGCTATACGAACTCCGAAATTCATAAGAATAAGTGGTTGAAATCTATTTCAAGAGAGTTCGGTAACAAGATAAATATCAAAAGACTTATTTGTAGGATTGGTTAGATTTAATCAAAAATAAGACTTCAAACAAATGAAGATTTAATACGAATTTTACAGCTAACTAAACTAAAATAATATAAATAAGAAAATTAATGAACATAAAAATTTATTCACATTTCTTTTTTTATGTATAGTTTGGCTAGTTTCTGAACTAATGTTTCCTTTGCTTTATATTTCAAAGAACATCAAACAAAATCGATAAGTATTTTCAGGCTGAAAAATTCTCCCATTTATGTATAAATTCATGAAATTGAAGCGCGTGCATCAATTCATGATACGTCTCTAAATCTTAGAAATATTCCATAACTATGCAAATTTTTTCATAAACATGTAAAATGAAAAAATTCATTTGGCACTGCACAGTACAGGATATGAAATATGGAGTATGTTTTACATCAGAAAAGTATGGATCGTTTCAGAACGGAAATTAGAAGTATGGAAAAATATATTGCTCCGTATAAGGAAACTCATACACAGTTCTGTGTAGTATATTATAAGAAATTTAGAGGGAAAAAATTCTGTTGAAAAATATTCATATTTAAAAAAAAGCATAAGAGGAATTTAGAAAAATGTCAGGAAAATTCAACAATTCTAAATTTTACAAAAATTCTAGAGCAAATTCCAATTTTTTTTGTATGGGATAATTTCAGAGTATTGAATCAATTGGGACCGGACACCGTTCGGATAACCGAAAACCGAATGTGATCCATGCAGTATATGATACTGGACGTTATACAAATATTGAAAATCATCCTATGCGGGAAATGTGCTTGAAGAAAAAGCCAAATAGGTGTAAAATGTCGCAATTTTAACTTGATTGTGGGGAAAAATTACTTATTTTTCGCTGTACCATTGTACACCTTCGTTTTTTCACTGCAAGGTCTCTGATTCTCTTCAGCAGCAGTAGTTGAGTAGGACAGCACTCTGATTGTACCACTCCATAGCTGTGTCTAACGCAAAAAACGCGTCAGCATTTGATGGACCCTTGCTACTTTCGTTGTTGTTGTCCTCGTCTTTATCCGTTTCATCGTTGACAGGGTCGGGTTCTTCTTGCACGGAAGCCACTATCTCGTCATTATTTAACATTTGAAATCCACAGTCTTCTGCATCGCATGCCATCCAGATTTCTACATAAACACAACTCAACAAAAGAGCACGAATACACCCTCTCACTTGGAAACAAACTGACCTAATATTTCGTGCAGATGTTTATCAAATCACACAGCTGAAATTCCCAAAATATCCCTCACCTTGGGTTTTCCCGTCACTTTTGGCCTCACAGGAAACAAATGTTGAGCCTTGAAATGTTCGAAAACGTATCCGGACTTTGGTTCGGATATTTGATGCTCCGGATAATAAACATTTGGATAAACGACGTTTACTGTATATAAAATACAATTAAATCCTAATTAAAAGTATTTCAAGTAAAAATAAATTTTTGTATGGTGCCATATCGCCTTAACGTCGCTTTAGAACTATACGAGGCCCATTTGGAATGGACCTCGTAATATCCTCAATTAATGTGAAATAATTTCTTAAATCTCCTAAAACTTTCTTACAATAACAATGTGAAGATTTCGATGCTAAATTGATCTTATCGAGCAGTAACTTATTATTTCGTATAAAGTTTTTTAATGAACCAGGATTTGATCTTGATGACTTGAGTACTTTCGGTCAGGATGGTCGCCGTAGCCTATTGGTCATGGTCTCAAACTCGTGACATGCGTTGACGAGTTGCGGGATGATTGAATTCTGATGCCACTGAAATCCCACCGTGTGGAGCAGTACTAAACAACCTTCATTACTGCGGACCAATCAACTTTTGCTTTTTTTCCCCACGGCCCGCTGAGGGGGATGGGATGTCGATTGTTTACATTTTAGATTGTTTTGATTTAATAATTTTAATTTAATTGTGTTTAAATATGCCTATAGAATAAAATACAGTTGTAGCAAAAAATTAATATAAATTGATTTAACATGGAATATAAAGTGATTTCCATGTGTGTGAATAATTGTATAGACAGACCCGAGAGAAATACACCATAGTAAATAAAATAGAAATAATTTAATGTTCTTTTGGCGACCCGGTACCATTTGATCCACGGAACGGTACGGGGATTGGGGATCACTGGTGTGGAGGGGTTGCCGTGAGTTAAGGGGTAGGTTCATAAATTTCGGCCCCCAAACACATCGTTCACTTTTCCGAGTTTAATAAAATAGGAATTTCTACGCTTCTAATGGTGCAAGCATTACCATTCTACGTGCAGTAGAAGTATTTTTAATAATTTTTTGAAAATGTCTTACCACCTGTCAAAGTCTACTAAATCCATTACTAAAATCCATTTTTCTCAAAACTTACATTTTTACCATATAAGGAACATTTTTTCCTAAACTACTGCATTTAACAGCTTATAACTTTGCATAATCAATAATTACACTCTAATACATACTTTAATCGAGGGATTTTTTCAAAAAAATATTCTGACATAATTTATGGCATTAAACATCATAAAATTTCACTGTTTTTGAAAGAAAAAAAAAACAGATTTGTGCAAAAAAATTTTTTTAAAAAAATAACTAGACATTTTATCTATAAAATCTCTGATTAAAGTATTATGGTTGAAAGAATATTCATAAAAAAAATTGGAGTTTTTTATTCAATAGAATGTTTATAAATGTTCCGTAAAAATGCCTATTTTTAACATTACTGAGATACAGATCATGTTTCGTGAACCTACCCCCTTAAATCTATCGAGGCTCACACAGACACTCTTTTTAACATAGTATAGAAGTTAGGAGAGTAGAGTGCTATTTCCTGTGGGGTGCTAGTTTCGCTCTCGTCACTTGACCGAAATTCGAAATAATGAAATCCGTCACCAATAACTCTCATGTTACCTTTGAAGTGTGACGTTAATAAACACTCTTTCACTTACGATGTTCTCATGAAGCCAGGCATTTTTAAATTATACTTTTTGAATTTCTTGTTCAAAATCAGTAAAATTTTCTTATAATAATGTCTTATAATGAAAATTATGTTACTTTAAATTGCGTAGAGGCTTACAGAATTTCCTGTTCCCTTAATATTTATGTCTAAGACATGTTGCATTACATAAAAAATAAAAAGAAACAATAGTTAACAGTCTTGACTGTGATGTTTATAGGTGACATTCTACCTCCCTCTTGGTACAAAATCATGCTATATAAAAATAAACCATTATTTTTTTTTAAAAAAATGAAACAATAAATGATTTTAGTTTTTGAATCTGTACTAACATCTTGCAGCTAAATAAAAACAGCTAAAACATTTGATTTCCGACAATGAAATCCGTGGATTTATTAATCACAGCTAAATTCGACAAGCATTCCATTTCCGAAGCAGAAACCTATGGGTCTATTAATCATAACTAAATTAGACTTGTAAATAAATATGCAAATAAATGCAAGATTTCCGCTCATTTTTAATGCTGTTCCAGTTACTTCAGGGTCAAGAGAACCTCTACCAGATTTGGCAATGGACGATCCGACAAGTGTTATATAACCCCGCATATTTTTCGTCAAATGCATTAACTTGTTCGTCTCCGTTACACAAGCGAAGAAAGATCACCCCATTTACTGGAGAGATTGCAAATAACCGTCACCAACGCCACAAAGAAGCTCATTATGAGCCTGAATTAATTTCTTCCGTCATCTAATTCCTGTTGCTGCTCACCCCGACATCTCAGCCGTCCATCAGCGATGACGGGCTCTATCAATGGCCTTTGGGCAAAAAAAGAAAAAAAAGATGACACTCGGCTTTTTATTGCGGCATCAGATTGACTAGACAGAGACAGCGGAATAAATAAGCCAGCAGCGAGAAATATGACTCGTTTTTGTTAAAAAAGAACAGAAAATAAAAAAACATTCTATTTTTACTTCCACTGTGGACATGACTTGCTAATTGAAGTAAACATTCTTCACGGGTATTTGGTACATTTTGCTTCTGCTGGTTTGTTTCTCTTCTGCATCATTTTTTTCCTCAACGGCTAGCTATTTCTTTTTTTAAAAGACACACGTACTTTTTTTGTACGTATGTCTGGGAGCATTAACTGCCTATGGAATTTCTTTCCCCGCTGTCGAAATATAACCTCTCATTTTCATAATGAGTTTAATTACACCACTTAGGGGGAAAAAAGCAAACTTTCGCAACAAAGAAACGGTCTGTTTCTATTTTCTTCCGTGGTTCATTATCATTTCCTTACACAAACAATAATTAGATCTTCCGTCATTATTGTTTTTATATACATATATATTTACTCGCTTTATTTTTCTTATTGCGTGGTTTAACTCCTTAAGATTTAATAATATAAAATTCCAGGCAGTGCTATCCTTAATTTGGTTAATTTCGACATAAATTCCAAGTATCATTTCCAGATTGCTAAATACTTTTAGAAAATAACGGTAATGCTTTTTGTATGTTTTTAATGACCATAATCTCATAACAGCAAGCATTTTTCATGTGAATTCGACAGAGGTCTTCGAGCGTTAGAAGTTTGTCAAGAGATGACGTTCGTCCTATGGGAAGAAGTGTTTAAGAAATAAAGGTGTTTAAAGAATTAAACTATCTTCAGTAGCGCACACAAACCTCTACATTCTAAAAAACATGCAGACGAAATCACCAAGAGGTAGCCTCTGAGGTAAAAAATAAGGAATTGTTGGTCACGGGACTGTTTGAACCTACAGCCCCACTTGTGTACGCCACTGATTCCCTTGTCTTGAGAATCAGCGATTTATACCAGATTGTGTCGAACCCAGGGCCATCTTAAGACTTCTTGAGGCCCTGAGCCCTTACGCAAAAGAAGATTCTGTGCCTCTACACAAATGTAGACATTATCGATGACCCTTACATAACTTACAATATGATGACAGTACACAACATACTTCAGCAAAAACTCGTACACACAATAACCTGAAACAAATAAATGTGCACGATTTACAATCACACGAACGGCTCGACCGCCTGCTGCCACTAGACTGAATGAAAAATAAAGGTATATGGTGGTAGACCTAGGCCTATACATGGACGACGGTCATCACATGTAGCCAGTTGATATATTGTCTGAAATTGCCAGTTTTTCGGAGAATAAATACAACCGGGAAAAACATTTTACCGTTGAAATGATTCAAATTACGATCTTATTACAGCTGAGTCGAAAATGAGACGAGGTCCCGTAGTGACCAAGGCCCTGGGTTCAGGCCCAGTTGGCCCTTGCTTTATGACGTCCTTGGCCGTACCTATATCGGAGCTAATCCCCATTTTGTCACGGTTTTGCTCCACCAGACGGGCAAACCAATTTTTTTAGATCAACATCGGTGAGCCAGTAATTAAGATTAATTCACATAAATACAATTCGGCATGTTTTTATTAGCTCCACTCGCCTCGATGAAGCTATATAATATATTTATTTAATTCTTATAATCAATGATCATTTGTGTTCAATCGGAATTAGATCCCTTTAATATTTATATTAATGTTTTAAATTTCCTTCTCGTTGTAAAACCTTTACTTTTCTTTTTTTCATAAAAAGACCTGTATGTGAAATAGGACGGAAATTGTGGTGTGTGACCGCAGAAGTATAAATTCAAGAGTCAATGTACTGTAGTGTGTGGCGGCACTTTTCTTTGAAAACCCACTGACCGGCAAAATACGGACGCAAGATCACGCACAAAGTCAACTGTTTGAACCATAGTTTTTTAGTTTTGCCTCTCATAGCAACAAGATTCTATTATTTACTTTTGTCATTATAAAATAGTGTTCGTAAAAGAAAAGTTAAATGCGTTTTCGTAAACGCATAAAATGAAAAAAATAGGAAAATGCTACCTTAAATGATTTTATATTTAGAATTTGGAGAGTATTTTCTAATACCAAAAAAAAAAAAAAAATTTTTAAAGAGACATGTTTAAATATTTCAAATAACAGTGGGAATTGAAATCTAAGATTATATATATCTTAAATTTAAATATTTGACTTTTTTAAAGAAATGTATGCCTTTCTTCAAAGGAAACTATATTATGTGAGAAATTTATTATAATATACAATACACGCTTAGATAGTTTGAAAAATAAATATTTTATGGGAATAAAGAATATTTGACAAAAATTACATACGAATATATATAAAGAAGATACATATATATAGAGAGAATTCTTCTTACCCAAACTAAAAATAAAAGTTTTTTATTTCCATTCTCTTGACTAAATTGTTTTTAGAAAGAAAGTGATTTATCGTCAACATTTGATAGTGTTTAATGTTTATGAAGCAAATGCAATGTATGAATGCAAAAGGAAGGGGAAAAAACTGCATTTTCACCAGAATGTTTAGAAACAATTCCCATTACGGTGAAAATTACAATTTCAAAATTTGTTTTTGAACATACAGTCTTTACTAGCTACTCCAATAAATCATTATTCAAAAACATATTATTATTTCTTTTTAAGAATGGTTATATATTATATACATTGGAACTTAGAAAGAAAACATTCGTTTGCCAAATAAATTGTTTTCCATGCCTATCACCCGATCACCATCAAAATCAATGGTTTTCAAACTACTTTGTTTATATATTTGTGTATTCTTCTTTCTAAGAAACTATCAAACTTTGGTGCCTCTCCCAGAGAGGCCATAAAAAAAAACGAAATCAAAGTAGGATAGAAAAATACCCTTTAATGTTATATTATTTAAGTTTATTACATGGACATAGTTTTTATTTATGTATATTATGTTGTGTATGTATATTGCGTTGCGCTAATCTGCGCCTCCAGATTTGGAAACAATAGTTTTAAGCAATGTTAAACTTTTTTATATATTTGTAAACTTTATAAATATAAATACTTTATAAATTCAAAAACTCTTTCTATACACATTTTGGCCACCAAGGGAGAAAGCATCCCAGAATTAGTTATTATTTTCCATTTTAACCATTGTTACGAACAAAAACACACACACAAACGTAGTATTTCTTTCCCTGTTTCAAAAATTTAAGGAATCACGAAAACTACACCAATGATAAAGTAAGTGCAAGAAATAGAGATACAGCTGAGGAATTACTTTAGCTCGTCAAACGTAGTTTTAAAGTCGTAATATATACCAAGATAAATGCTTGTTATTTAATTTTATATTAAACTGTATTAATTACATCGACTAAAAGCATATGTAATAAAAATTAAAGAAATTCACAAATTCCTCTTTCACTGACGTGGTGTGGAAGTTGAGAGAGTAAAATGCCAGTCCAGGTATCGTTATCGTCACTCGACTGAGGTTCAAAATTGCGAGGTCCATTCCTTCTAGCTAACACGTATTGCCTTAGTAGTAGAGCATAGGTTCTCAACGTGGATGATAATGCCCCCTTGTGGGAGTTTGAGGCTTTCGGGGGGGGGGCAGTAAAAGACCCAGAGAAAATTAGGGGGCGTTGTGATGTCACGGAGGTGCTTGGGCAAATTAACCAAATATAGTCTAAAAAAGACTAAAAAAACTCGCTGATTATGTACTAACAAAAGTAAACTTTGATACTGTTTACCTTATGTTGATTGTATGTATTTAAATCCTTTCTCTATATCACATGTACGGAAATTCACATATTTCGATTGTTCGGGAAGTGGATGAAAAACTTTAAGATTACATTACATTCAGACCTATATTAAATTGAATGATATAGGGCATTTTAATTTCTGTAGTGCACGTGTTGTAAGCTGTAGGAAAAATGTTTCATCTACTGCATTTCATTACGTATATTATCCAAGAAACATAATTAAATATGGTAACCAGGAATTAACGTGTGATTCTTTAAAGACTGAAACTGTCAATTTATGTTTTTTGTAAAGCAATAGTTTATGTGATGAATTACTTCGTATCATCAAAACCCCCGCCTGTCTTTATAACAGGTAAGCTAAAACTTTTACTCCACTCTTTTAAATGAAGAAGAAATTCAGTAACGTTTCAATTTCAACACTATCCTATCTATGACTAAAATCTATATTGTTACACATTTAAATATATATTTGTGGCAATAGTTATTTCAGATTCGCAAGCAAGAAAATTGGGGCTGAAGGAAAAAAAATTAAATTATTCTATTAGTGAAAATTTAAAAAAAAAATTTAACTTTTGTTTCTATTATGTACCTATTATGTACATTCTTATTTCTCCAGAGTGGGAGGGGACGGTATCGAAATATTCACTAGAAAAGGGGGCGACAGTTGAAAAAAGGTTGGGAACCTATGCCTTAAAGCGTAACTTCATAAACACTCACTCACACAGAAAATTTAAACATAAAAGAGATGCAGATTTTTTAAATACTTCAATCGCCTCAAAAGGAACTGAAAAAAAAAATGCATTAATTGAAAGGTATGGAGTTAAAATATTACCGAGCTAGTAGCCGATGGGTAACGGGGAGTTGAGTTTCAGATTAGTAAATGAAGTCTGTCTTTCAGCAGAGACTGATGCACAATATATTTCCAGCGAATCAAAAGTCTTTATGATGTGGAAGTATGAATTTGAAAAATGAGTGAAAATTCAGACTTTGACTTCTTTAAATGGCTCAAAATTAAGTATTTTCTATTAGAAGAGAGCCTTTGTGTCGGTCTTTTAGGGGTTGAAAGTAATATCACTTTAGTGCATCTTCTTTAGGGTATGCTCTTCTTAATCGCACTATTGCTAACAATGCCCTCCTCTCCATCTAACTTCTGCATAACTTCTCACTATCCAGTCTTCTATACATTCCGACAACTATCAGCTCCATGGACTGCATTTTCCAAAGGGTTGAACACACACTTCCTCCCCCGTCCGCTTACATTGAGAGGGTTGTCACGTGCATTAATCGCAGAATGGCCCATGCGCCTCTATCGCCCCGCGTATCTGCAACCAAACAGAGGTCGGCCCTAATACACTGCATAGAATTAAATGTATTCGGATGCAGAATGCCTGCAACAGGGTGATACTGTACGCGCTACGGAATGTATTAACAGTGCGTGAAAATCCACTTTCATGTTAGGCCTTAATCTACACACACCATCCATTACTATTAGAGTCGCGGAATTCGATAAATTCTCTGAATCTCCTCATGATAGCCGATTCATTAAGTTTCATGTTTTAGATATGAATAGAAAAGATATTAAGTATATATTTCATTTTTTTTTTATTTATAAAACAAACTGTTCTTAAAGCTTACGTCTACAAGCCATTTTGGATTTCTTATCATAATATTAATCCTATGTAATTTATATTAACTTCCGTGAAACCATCCAAGGATATTTAGCGGAATGCAAAAAAAAAAAAAAAAAAAAAAAAAAAAAATCATACAAAAGAGTAAAAAATGATGAAAGGTGTCAATGAAAATTATGTTTGCATTTCTTTTATCCGAAAAATGAAACGGACACTTTAAGGGATTATTCAAATTCTAGCAATGGTAAAAACTATTTAGCCAAAGTGGAAGCCAAAATTATTTTCATAAAAAAGATATATTTTGACCATTTCTGTTAATTTCGGGGCCGAGGTTCATTTAACAGAAGCAATAAAAGTACTGCTTGCTGTTAAAAGAAATCCTGCCCGACGAAATTCAAGTGTACGCAAATTAAATTCTTTTAGAGTCGTATAGAAAAAAGTAGAATGCGCTGTGTAGGATTTTATCTACATTTAACTGAGCTCCAAAGTTAAAGTAAAGGGTGGTATGGAAATTAATGAGGGTGATGAACAAAGCTTAAACTTACTAGATGTTCAGCAACCCTCGTATAGCTCGAGTTACATAAATTCAAATATACATACTAAATAATTATAGAAAATTTTTACACGAGAAAAAATTTATTGATTCATTTTATTTAATTAACTTCGCACTAGAGCAGGGATTCTACCTATTTTAAATGTACAGATGCATTTTTTACAGTTAAGTGATAATTACAAAGTCTTTACCCCCACCCCCAAATGGACTGATTGCTCTTCCACCACGTAATGGTGTAGCATTCAAAAATGTATTATATAAAAATGGGGCAGAGGATCTATTGAGAAAAAAATTAATAAATTACATTAGTGTGTGTGTAATGCAACAGTATATGTTGTTTCTAACTTCGGACGATTAACTAACAATACATACGGACTAAGTAAAAGGATTGTATAAACTGCATTATTATTATTATTATTTTACTCGACCTAATAATAGTATAATTTTTTGGTCTTATCAAAACTAATATTTTAGGAAATCTAAGTTCATCTCCCGAAGTTCTTAATACAGCTGTGAGCAGGGAAGTATATATTTTGTACTTTTTCTCTAGAAAGAAAACACTAAGCACCATTGTAGCTGACTCAAATTTGACTTGCACAACGCTGAAATTAAACTTAAGGTTATTTTCTAGTCGCTCAATTATCTTCGTTTCAATTTCCGGTTTCAGTTAAATTAAGAATCATTCTATTTATCTTAAATCGGCATTTGTAAATTAAATTAGTTAAATAGAAGAAATATTTTAGTTCTTGCAGTTTACTTAAGATAATGAAATTAACGCTAAGCTTCGCAATTTAATTAAGAGAAATTGCCAACTCTCTTGCGTAGTTCTAATTAATAAAATTCTATTGAAAGCTCAAACTATATTTGCTTTCTTATATATGAATATTTCAAAGATTTTTTTTGTTTTGTTAATTGAACTTATTTTTGTATAAGGATTCCTTATTTTTACAAACTATAACATACATGAACGGGGTCTTTGTAATAATACAAAAAATTATTTGCCAGTTTTTTGTGATATTAATTACATAAATAAAAGCATTCAATTGTAACTGTTCAAAGCTACTGGGAGAAAAATTACAATGATTAAAAACTCACATAATATATTCCCAAGATTAATTAATAATGAAAATTATAAATCGTGTCAGTTGAATTAATGCACATATTACGCATGCGATTATGTGAGTTCATTAATGTATATGGTATTATTTCAGATTAAATCTAGACTTCAGCTCCCATAGAGTTTTGGGTTTTTTTCCTCTGGTTAGATATAGGATGTCCATAAAATATCGTCCAAACTTTGCACAGCCAGATTCCTCGTTTGAAGTACGATAAAAAATGCCCAAAAAATTAACTGTACCTGTATGATCCGTAGTTTACCAGAAAAATACGATAAATGATGATGCATGAATGATGATACATGATGGGTCCGGCTCTATGACCGTCATGATCATCAGATCTCCCATCAAGGAATTAGTGTAGCGACTACACAAACGGACTCAGTTGCTCGTCTGCATGCTCAAAACACTTCGGTTACACCCCGAGTTGCTGCGACATGTGCACTCATCCATTCCACGGGGCGTTCAAGCCTACTTCGATATGCTCGGCGGGCACTTTTAATATCTGCCTTTATAAATATTTGCAAATACAGCAGTTGATGTGTCCAACAAAGTGTTTTTAGAATGCATCAGCTGTGATGACATACTTTTGTTTTTCATATTTTTCTTGTAAGCTATGAATCGTACAGTCACAGTTCTTGGCAGGAACGTCTTAAGGCATCTGCAAACTGAGCCGGGGACCAGGGCCTCATAAACAATGAGGACCTCGTCTCGTTCTCGACTCAGTCTTTATAAAACCATAATTCGAATAATTTCAACGACCAAATGTTCTTTCCGGTTGTATTCTCCGAAAACCTGGGAATTTTGGACGATATACACTATTTGGCCAAAAGTATCCGGACACCCAGTGGTATGGACTTAGAGCGTCCTGAGGCACATATTAATGTGATGTTGGTCCCCCTTTTGCATGGATGACAGCCTGCACACGTTTGGGAAGACTTTTCACCAAATTTTGATAGATGACCATAGGAATTGCCTTCCGCTGAAGTGAGTGCTTGCAGTGAGGATGGTCGATTTGGCTGGCTACGTAATCTGTTCTCTAATTCGTCCCAAAGGTGTTCTATGAGATTTAGATCGAGGCTCTGAGAAGACCAGTCCAGTTTTTGAACTCCCATTTCATCAAACCACGTCTGTGGAAACTTAGATGTGTGAATGGAGCAGTTATCCTGCTGGAAGAGAAATGGGCCTTCCCCGAAATACAGTCATAGAGTTGGGAGTGCAGCATTGTCCAGAATATCCACATAATCTCAGAGTTCATGCTTTTCAATCACAGGAACTAACGGACCCAGGCCAAACCACGAGAACACCCCCCCCCCACCACCATTATGCTTCCACCACCAAACTTAACAGTCGGCACAATGCAGTCACTAAAAAAAGTTCGCCGGGCATCTGCCAAACCCAGACGCGTCCATCTGACTGCCAGACTGTAAATCGAGATTCATCACTCCAAAAAACAGTTTTCACATGTCCACAGTCCAATGACGGTGAGATCTACACCATTGCAATCGATGCTTCGCATTTTGTGGAGTGATGTTTGGCTTGTGAGCGGCGGCACGACCATGGAATCCAAAGTTTTTTAACTCTCGATGGACAGTCCTGCTGCTAACACTAATTCCTGATGAACTTTGGAACTCCTGAAAAATTTCCACCAACGAGGACTTGCGATTTTGTTTCACTACCCTTTTCAGAGTTCTGCGGCTGCGTTCACCAAGTATTTTCGGCCTACCGGTTCGTTTTTCTGCCATTTTACTCTGCTTCGACGTTTTCACTTCACAATTACATCACTCACAGTAGATTTAGGCTTCTGTAGAATGTCCGCAATCTCACGAACTGATTTCCCACAAAGATGGCATCCCACTATACTGCCAAGATCAAACTCACTAAGCTCCTTTGACTTACTCATTGCCTCACAAACGCATAAATACAATCTGATAAACCACTACCAACACTTTTATAGCTTTCAATTACGTATCAAATTGCGTCACTCGCCAGAACCACTTTTTTAAGGGCTGTCCGGATACTTTTGGCCAGATAGTGTATAAACTGGCTACATGTGATGACCATCGTCCATGTACAGAAATAAGCCTACCACCAATAAATATCATTACTCATTCAGTTGTCAGTCGGTAGAGCCGGTTCGTGCGATTATAAGTCATGGACATTTATTTGTTTCGGTGATTGTTTGTACGAGTATTTGACAACGTATGCTATGTACTGTCTATTTTTAGGTATCATAGATGGGACCTACATTTGTGTAGGACCCCTAGAACCTACTCTTTCGCATGAACCCGCAGCTTCAAGAATTCTTAAGGCATTCGTAGTTTTTGGGCAATTTTTATGTACTCCCATCGAAGAATCTGATTGTGCAGAATTTAGACACTATTTTTGGGATACTCTGTATATGCAACATTGTAAACAAAGATTAACAATAAATAATTACGCGTATTATAGAGAATTCCTAAAGTTTGTTTAAATGCCCTAATACACTCATGTCCAAAATTAAGGTAACAAACATAAAATCCGTGAAAACTGATGAAATTATTCACTGTATTGCCACGAAACTTGGCCCAGAGACATGTTACTGCGTCAGAAAGAATGTAGCAACATTATAATACAGAAAAGATTTTAATTGTGAACTAAGATTCAAGTCATATCAAGAAGTGTGAAATCTTGATTAAGAGATAAATCATTGATCTCAGGAAAAGTTTGTCTAATATGGAGTGTGACTACTGTGTGAATTGCTACATAAGCCTCACAATGATCTGCCATACTGTTTATGAATGTATTAATAAGTATTTGCGGCAACAAAGCCATTTTATTTCCAAAAACGGGACTTTTGATTCCTGGGGTCTTGGGAGGGGAACTATGCTGAGAAATGGCTTTTCCTAGACCATCCCAAACATATTTAATAGAATTTTGATCCGGAGAATTCGAGGATCAATCCATACGGCGAATATCTGCCCCTTCATGAAATTCATCAACAATGTGAGTTCTGTGTGGCCACGCATTATCGTCCATAAAAATGTCGTCTGGACTTATAGCAACCAGAAAACCTCACAAAAGGCTTCCAGGATCTCATCTCCATAGCGCTGTGAGTTGACAATACTGCATAGAAATTGTACAGAGGTGTACGACTGTCCAACATTATGCCACCACACGCAAATAATTCTTTTCAACCAAATCTGTCGAATTTTGTTACGTAGGAGGAAGGAAAGCAAGCCCATTTTTTCTCCAGGTGATGACTTGACGATAATCACTTAGTCTGGTACATTTAGACTCCTCACTGAAAAGAACACGCCTCCATTCTAGTGGTTACCACAACTGATATTTTCAGTTCGACAATATCTGGTCTTTCTTGCAAGATGCATTCAAAAGGACGCACCAGACTGGACGCCGGGCGTAAAGGCAGTCTCTGCAAGGCGGCTGTCGATTGTTTACCTGGAAATTTTTCTTCCAGACACAGTAGCAAGGTCATAAGCAAGCTGAGGAGCCGTTGCCCGTTTACATCATCATGCGTTTAATGCCAAGTAGAAATCCTGTGCAAAAGTCGATGCTCTGTGAAGACCTTGGTCGACCTTTCTGATAACAGTACTACTTGCTTGGAATTGATTCCATGAATGGAAGACCACTTTTTCCTTCCGCTTTTCACCATCGAGCCACCTCCGCTGGAGACTGGCCATCTTCAAGCCTGTCAACGGCTCTCCATCTCAAGCCATCGTCTAAACGATTATGAGAAGTCATTTTAACTGCAAACAGCCGAACTTGTTAGTTTTAATGAAATATTCGTAACACTGTAGGCAAAACGTCCATATGCTTGAACGGTCTCAATCCAATAGTTCTGTAAAAACTAACGCTAAACAATTTCTTTTCCTAAGCTGAAGGTTGATATTGTATTACACGTTCTTCTCAAAATATATAAAATACAAATTCTATCAGTTTTGCTGGAGGCAATTTAAAATTATGATAAAACCATGTTTGTGACTTTAATTTTGGACATGAGTATACATTTAATTAAAGCTTTTGTAAGTTTACTAAGCCATTTAAATAAAGGTGATACGTTAATTCCATCATATACCAAATTATCACATGATATTTCTAACTTATATTGACATTCTTAATTTATTTATTTTTTAAAAATGAAGCTTTACTTCGAAATTTAATTTTAAAACATAAATATCTGACTTCAGAACTTTGCAGGAAAAAATAATTTAACAAATTCAATATAAAAATTAAACAAAAAAAAAAAAAAACATATTGGAAATACTGTTGTGGAGCGTTCAAAAAGAATGAAAAATATTCTAGAACTTCTTGCAATCGGGGACAGCTAATTTTTCCGATATTTCTAGAAGAGACATATCCAGTGTCCGTAAAAGATAACAGCATAGCTAGTTAACACCATGCGTGTAATGACATTCTTTATTAGGTTTAAAACTCCATGCATACGGAAATAAACAAATCGCGTTAAAAAGGAATTTTAACAAACATGAATACTAATACTTGCGAAAACAGCAAAAAAAAAAAAAAAACTTTCCCAATTTTACATATTAGTATTTTTCATTACAGAATTCGTTCCAATTTCAACACTCCATAATGAAATTAACTTTCTTCTATTCACTTAAAAGTAAACGCAATTTTTCATTTTTTTTAAATGCAAATTCTATGCATCTGACGTCACAAGCAAAAGCTGGCTACCCGAGAACTTCATTAAAATGATTTGTTTAAAAAAGAAAAATATTTCTCTCTCAAATGTATGTGCTGTGTAACCCTTCAGCAACTCCAGAAAGGAAAAAAAAAATCCGATATTCGTTCGTACGAACATTACAACTCAACTCTAATGCATTCTAAATAAGACTCCACTGACAATGGAATTTGTTCGCTCGAGTTTTGTTTTAAGAGAATTGGTTTTATTACGCAGAGGAACAAAAGAAATCTCACTTCAATAGAATAACAAACAAATAAATTTTTCCATTCCGTATTATTATTACTATAAAAATAAACAAATAAAGGAATTGGATGTTTTGTTTTGTACCTGCCAATGTGTTCGATTTCTTCTTAAATATCCAATAGCGTCTTGCAGTCTCATTCTCATTCATTGAAATTGAAATGGACAACGAAATGGAAATTTAAGTAGAAACCAATTGCATTTGCTTTTTTCCCCCTTCGTTTTGTTTAAGACAAATATTGGGATATCTCATTAATATTTTTTTTTCTGGTGCTGTTTACCATGAACTGTTTACTCAAGTAAGCCGACACTCACACACAGTCATTTATTTATTTATTTTTCTAAAAAAAATTAATTCCTTAATACATGAATTGCGAAGAAAGTTTGTATAATCATAAAATGAAATAAAAATTAAATTATTTTTAATTATTTTATTACATTAATTTTTTTTCTCTTCCTCTTCGAATCCAATTCCTACTTTAATTGCATCGAACATTTTTATTTATAAATACAGGGGAAAGAATTAATGTTTATAAATGAGTCGCCCACAAATGAAGAGTGGACCAGTTCAATAAAAAGAATGATTTTATTGAAAATTAAAAGAAATCGCTCTGAGGGTTGTAACATAGGTCCCATAATTTCAGTAGCAGGGCTAACTTCAAAAAGAACGTAGTTGATTCTGGTGGAAATCCTGCCCAGCTTTCTTCACTCCTTCCTCCATATACAAAAGTAAGACTGTCTCGAGCACCCTAAGGGCCTATAAGATACAGGGTAACAAATCCGGACTGTACGGAGGGTGTTCTAACATTTTTCAAAGAATTTTTTTAAAGTTGCTTTGGTTTCATGGGAGACGTGTGGGGAGACTTTGTCATGGAGATCCGACACTGTTTACTGCCTTTTCCGAAAACTTTTACACCAAATGTTCCAAGACGTTCGACCTAAGCAATGCTCGCCACAGATTGCTACTATCTCTCGATAGATGTTCGCATTAAATTCAACTCCTGCAATCAAAAACCGTACTACCGCACTTTGTTCCGAAATGGAAATGCCCTTATATGACATGACTTTACTTGCCATTAACAAGTTTCACTGTTAAACATCATATGCGGTGTACATTTTCCTGTCCTTCGTGTCTCTGTTTGGTGGCTCTGCTATAGCTGCATTTATATTGACGCAATCGCATATGCCCCCTTTTCATTTGGGCACAACTCTTATATTATATCCAAATTAACAAACACACTCAGTTCTAGTTTAATTTTTTTTATCATTACATTAATAATTGTTCGAAGACTAAGATTTGTTAGTTATATTTATTATTCTATACAATTACTTTAATGTAATAATCTTCAGAATATTACAAACAAGAATAAGTATTACTATCACCATAATACCAGAACAAAAAAATTTAATTTAAATTTTCTGCATTTAAACTTGTTTTACATTTTACATATATGTAACATCAGTAATACACAAAAGGGTGGGGATTTCAGGCTTCAACTCCCCCTCCCTCCACAGACTAAAAGATTTTAAATTTTTACCATAAAGATTACACTTCGGAGCTTCGTCTACGTGTTTTTTTTTCCCAAATATAAACCCTTCTATATACATAAGAGACGTCTGTGCACGTTACTGCATAACATTTGATATTTACAATGGGCTTTCATGACACAGTGAATAGAAATTTACAAAATAAATATTTATTGCTTGCTTTTGAGAATAAAAAAGACTATATAGTATCTATCAAGTTAAAAATATTTCCCATCTTGGAAAGTAATCCTAGATACAATTTTAAAATGGAAACAAATAAAATTCATTTTTTTATTTATCTGAGTTACATTAACAGAGAAGATATTTATCTACTTGCTATTATTTTTTATTAAAAAGAAAAAGGAAAATGAAATCCTAAAAAAGTTGTTTTTATTCCCTTTAGACACACGTATTGTGAAAAAAAGGGGAAAAAATTCTACCCATTAAACATTATTATCCTCAAAACAATAGTAATTTACAGACGAAAAAAAATGCAGTTTAAAAATGTAATTTCATTGCAGAACATGCTTTATGAAAAAAATCATCAAAATATATAGGACTTAATATAAGTAATAATACTAATAGTAAATAAGAGTATTTTAGTTCAGTATGTTTTTTTCTTTTTATACAGCTTTCCAAACAGTTTAAAATTCAATTCATATATAAGAAGGAAAAAAAAAAACTTCCGACTACAAATTATTTTTATTTAAAAGCAGTGTAACACATCTATTATTGCATTACTAGACACTTTCTAGAAATGTTTTTCCATCTTTTATTAGCTTGTTAGAATGTTTTTCTACAAATTAATTTGAAATATGATGCAAACAGCAAAATAATATTTTATCTCCCATCTTTGGCGGGTCAGTTTGCTCCAGCATTTTTCTGTATATTGGGCTTCTTCCCAATATGAGAATAATAATTCGCTGAGATAAAAAAAAAAATGCTGTGGACTAAAATAGGATGTAGCCGATACAGATAATTACAGTAATAATAATAATAATAATAGAAAAGGGAGACAAAAAGAACGTAATTGCTTTCCACAACCCAAATCAAATCTTAACAAGGGATAACAATTCTAAAAAAATAGAACGCCTGATAACTTTAAATTGTGACGGGTGAAAAAAAAGTACGATAAACATTTCATTAAACTCACCATAAAAGCAGACAACAATATAACATTTACTGTTATTCTTTTCAAAAACCCTCCTCCAAAGACTTTCCAAACAAGAATAAATTTCGCTATAAGGATAAGAATACATCATTCAACTTCCTATTTTTCCTCAGAGGGGAGGAGGGGAAAAAAAAGGTTCCATTCGCAAAATATTTTGCCGACAAAAGTTTCTTCCTTTAGTTTTCTTAATCTGAAACTATTCCATGTTGCTGATGGTGGAAGATTCCTCCAAAAAGTTAAGTAAAAGAAAAGGAAAACCATATTTTTGTTCTTTATGAATAATGGAATTTGTTCCCTTTGATGTTTGAGGGGGTAGGGGAAGATTTCTCCCATAAGGCACTTTATCTCGACACTGTCAGATCAACAGATTGAGAGCATTAACCATGTCCACAATGCAGCTGAATCGTCAATGGAGTGATTTGGCCGTTCTCCAAATGCTCGCCTTGGCGAATAATAGCCAAAAAAATAGCCCCATAATTTCTGCAAATAACAAAGAAAAAAAGAAGTGTCCTTTTATCCGAAGCCACAAGTGGCACTAAAATAGTCGAGTGGCGCGGAATAAAAAAAATATTAAAGAGTTCTGCAACCGTCGGGTGGCGTCATTTCTGGAGAGGCAATGACAGTCTGGACGGAAGCGACAGCACTATTTTAGGACCTCCGATGATTATCGTAAGGTATGGATGGGTACCAAACCAGCCGTATGCAGCACTCTTAAACGCCGAAAGATAACAATTATTTAACTATTATACTAAGCATTACATTTAACCAAATACAAAAATAAAACTTTGTGATATTCTTTTTTTCAATATTCATGTATATATAATATGATTTTAAATATTTAAATATGCATTGTTTTCTTCGCCTTAAATTTTTTGTGATATATATATATATATATATATATATATATATATATATATCTCGTTCAAATTTTCAATCGTCAATAAAATACTTTCTACTCATCCATTCAAGTTCAATTACATTTTTTAAAACTTGTAATGGATGACACTTGATTTTAATACAGTTCTTTTCAAATCTATTTATTAATTAAATTAAACAATGAATAAACAGTAACAAATAAAAATAATAGTCCAACAGCATAATACACATGAAAATCGCTCGTTGTGTCCCTGTAGCACAATGGATAGCGGGTTGGGCTTCTAATCCAAAGGTCGTGGGTTCGAATTCCATTTGAGATGACCAAATTTCTGAGAATATGATTTCTTTTTTTTACAATACTATTTTAGTAGAATAATTAAATTTAATTGATGAATAGATAGTAACAAACAGACAAAAATAGTCTAACACCATATATAGAAAGGAAAGTTGCAAGGAAAATCACTATCTATTTTGTCACCTAATATTGTGATTCTATCATATGTATATACATATTTATATTAATTATAAATATTTAATAAAAAGTAACTAAAATAATTTTTGTTGTTGACCTAAGTAGGAATTGACTTAATTTTTTTATATTACTTGTTTAGTTTACATCGCACTATGAAGCAACACCAGGGCTATTGACAAAGAACCTCATAATTTTGAGCCCCGGTCGAGTGACGAGAACGTCACCTGAGCCGGCAGCCCTTCTTCTAACTTCTGCACCCCTCTAACACGAGGACTTAGAGCCACGACAGATTTAACGTGCATTATCCTCTCTATATGACAGGTCTTCAGTGGCACTTGGGGGACGGACCCACTTCTTGAAAATGCCGACCACAAGTTTGTGACCATGAACATTCGGTTACAGCAATCACTGTCGAAAAGATATAGTTTATCAATTAAATTCTCAAAATAACGGGTTTTCAGGTATTCTGGTGCCCCCCCCCCTCCATTTTAATACAGTTCTAGCAATATAATAGCAAATACATCTATTCGCCAATAGTTTGGTTTCGATATCTATCTTGAAATCGCTTTTTATCCTGATTTTTTTTAAAAAATTGTTCAACAGTATTCGATGTATTAAAAATAAATTAATATAAAAAAGTACGCTCTAAATTACATAAATTGGTACTGAATTTGCACATAATTCTTTGATTAAATAAATAAAATTATAAACTATCATTCACATAACATTTATGCAAATTAACATATAAAAAAGTTATTGTTACCAATTCTGCTATACTCAGCACTTTATAAACTGTAAAAATGTATGCTTAGTTGAATTATTCAGATTATGGAAACACGCTAAATACAAATATATGCATCATTTAATATGACTAATACAGATATTCTGTTAGGTAAAGACATAAACTCTCAGTATTAAATGTCTTAGCGAATCTACCGTTTTTGCTCCAATCGAAGCCGCACTATTTTTCCAGTATTAATGCTACTAAAAATCGGGTGCGACTTAGAATCGAAGGCAAAACATTTGCTGAATGGGGGAAATTGAAATCCCGCCCCTTTTTAAAGGAAAAATGTAACCGTCTATTCCGGTCACTTACATCAATAACTTATATCATTCCACAATCCATCTTTGGTCTATCCTAAATGTCGTTGTCTTCTTGTATTTGGGAAATTTTTTTTGTATACGTTTTCTGTAAATCACCTAAGCATCAAAGATATCGGTAATAGCATCCAGACGAGTTCACTATGCCGCGGATATGAAAAGGGAGGGGATATTTTTATGCAGAAAAAATAGAAACAGAGCAGCTGCCACTGAAAATTTCCCACTGATGAAACAAGTATACTTCGATGGCGTAAGCAAAATGATGCAAATTTTGCTTGTAAATGTTAAACAGTCTGTAATACTTCTTTTAAACAGTCTGTAATACTTCTTCTATAATAAATTCTTTGAAAAAAATGTTGTATAACAAATGCATTGGATGACGCGGAAGACGACATCGTGTTGAAAAATGGCGACACCTGCACTCTGACAATAGGCCCGAGTGAGTGAGTGAGAGAATATTAACGTCGCACTGATTAGCAAGACGAGGGCTTTTGGCGACGGTCCGCGTAATTTTGAACCATGGTCAAGTGACGCGGACGACACCTGAGCTAGGCACCCCGTCTCCTAACTACCACACCACACCAACGGGAGGACGTTTGAGCTCTCGACAGATTTTACGTGCATCGCGCCCCTACACGGCGGGTCTTTAGTGGTACTAGGATCGAACTCATGACATGCTAGCCATGATCCGATGCCTAGACCACTCGGCCACCGAGGCCGACAATAGACCCGAAGTCAGCTGTGACCATAGGTGTGACGAATCATTTTCAAAACATGACACTAACAATTATATTAATTATAGGCTCATGTATGTATTCGAAAGTTTATAATACAGGTAAAATAAATTAATTATTAACTCTCCTTATTATTTCTCACTAAATTGTTTTTTAATTTCTTAAGTGTCGGATCTCGACGAATGTCTTACACATTTTTTTAAAATTTTTTCTCAAAAATGTGTAGAGAATTGGGGGCTCGGCTTAGAATCGATGGCAGCATTTTTTCATAAAAACGTGTTTAAAATTTGGGGCGCTTCTTAGATGCAAGTAAATACGATAATTCCAAATTATTCTACTCGTACTATGCTTATGTGACTTGCACCTCCTACAACAATATGTAAATATTTTTAAAATTAAAATTACTTAATGTTTAACTAAAATTAATAACTCTGAAAAAAAAATGTTTTTTTTTTGTAAGTTTGAAATTTTTTTTAGTAAGATGTAAAAAATTAATAAAATAATTATTATCTTTTTTTCTTCCAAAAATATGTCTGACAAAGTTTAGGAGGAAAATAATAGTTAATTGTTTGATTTATTACTAATGTCGCTCACAAAAGCAGCACGTTTTTTCAGACGTCAGCTTTAGGTTTCGTGAGTTCGAAACCAGGTACCACTAGGGGCCGGCCCCTCACGTAGAGGAACTGATGGACGTTCAATTTGTAGTAGCTCAAGATTCTCCGTTGGTGTGATGTGAAAGCTTGGAGAATGTGGTAGTGGGGTTTGGGACCGTGGCTTAAAATACCGATGTCCACCTTCAATATTTCTCGAATTTCTTTGAAGTACGATGTTAATCCCTTAACTGCCGTTTAAAAGCTATGCAATTCACTCCTCAGTGCCACGGTTTTTCATATAGGTAAGCGTATGCGGCGTATTTGAAAGGAAAAGAAAAAGCACAAATAAGCAAATTTTCCTCTGAAATAATAAATACTTTACAAGCACACACTGTCAAGGGCATTTTATTTCATTCTAAATACTTTTACTGATAGCAGCGCAAAGAAATGAATCGTATTTCGGAAGGACGGGTATATACGTCAGGTGCACATAACGCTTGTGTTCAGCGAGACCAATATATACATCCGGGTAAATAACGTTTGAGTTCAACATGACGGATATATACGTCCGGAACACAAAACGTTTGGGTTAAGCGAGGCGGATATATACGCCGGAGGGCACTTAAGGGCACAATCAATCAGTCAATTTCATTGTTCTGAGTAACTAACAAGCGATGAGAATACCTTCCCCCTTTTATTTTGCATTAGGTCCTAGGATGACTTAAAAATCTAGTTCAACTTCACATGAATCTTCTTCCTTTATTTCAAACCACGTAATTGTCGAATAAAAAGCATTAGAATTTTAAGATTTCCATGAATAATGCACAGTAAAAATAAACATAAGGATCCCATGTTGATATTATTTTAATTTAGAGATGCCTATTGAAAATCAAAGAACCCAATTCCTAATCGGAAACAATTAAAAAAATATATATAAATAAAATTACAAAACGTGCTTATTCCAAAAAAGCTGGAAAATGACACTTTTCACAAAAAATCTTCCTTATGAGTTAAATGGATTCGAAAATCATCATAATTCACGCTTATTTTTACATCACTCTGAAATTAATGAAAATGATTTAAATTTGAAATTTTATGAGTAACTTCTAATTGACACCAATATCTAAACAAGATAAATATGGAATCAAATAGAAATATAGCACAAATAAATGCTAAGATAATAAATTAAACGCAATTAACTTCTAAGGGGGAAAAAATCTTCCAATCAAAATAACCACCAACTAAAATAAAAAAAATTAGCAGCAATTTATAAAAATACAAAAAAAAAAAATTCTTTATTTTTTTAAATAAAAAAATGAAAGGAAAATGAAAAGGAAAAAAAAAAAAAATGACGCATAAGTCATGGAGAAGATTCTACAATAGACTCCAATACCTTACGGCATAATAGAAACGAAGAATTTTCAGACTTTTGTTTCGAATACAACATGAACAAAAAACAGGGGGGAAAAAAGAAGGAAAGATAAAAGAAATCCCACCCCCTTCCACGCCACCCTTTATCAGTGCTATTCAAAAGCTTAAACCTTCTCCAATTATTAAAATATCCTCTTTTAAAAAGAAATAATAAGATACACAGACGTGCATTTAAAAAAAATATATTAATCTCGCTACCAGTAATATACGCTCCAATCCACGTAAATCAATGAACTTAAGCAAAAAAGAAAGAGGGGGAGGGGAGAGACATGACCATTATACCTTTTTCTTTTTTTTCATTAATTCAACAGCGAATAGAATTAATACAAATAGTTTTCCTATTTTCTTGGCAGTAACTATTTACGGTGGCGTAGTTCGGAAGGAGAGGGAACACAAAAACGAGTAAATTAAAAGAAAAAGGTAACTGGTAGTTTCGGATTAAAAAGAAGAGGGGGGGGTAAAAAAAGAAGGGAAGAATACACATAGAAAAAGAAAGAAAAGAAAGTATTTTCATTAAGAAGGCACAGAGTTAAAAAAAAAAAAAAAATCCCTTCTGTGTTAAGAACTTTTCGTTTCATTACAAATTAAGAACTACACTAGTTTAATCTTGATTCTATTGAATATAATAAGATTCTATTTTTTGTTTTGTTTTTGTTTCAGGAAAGTGTTCAGCTTTCGGTTCGTTCGAATATTTCCCTCCCAAGAACGAAAAAAAAAGAATGAAAAAAAAAAGAACAAAATATATATAACGGAAAAGGTGGAATGAGCCGGATTTTAATAATACACTCTTGATCAAATATTATTTAATTTATTAATTTACGAACACGAATACGAAACTTTTGCGTGGCGCTTTTTATTTCGTTAAGCGAAAAATGAAAATGCGCAAACCAAATTACGGGTCTGTCGCGGGAAGAGTTTTAATGAAATCAAGTTAGAAAATAATAATGTAAATAAGAGAAATTGTGTTAGGCGAGAGAGAAAAAAAAATTTAAATAGTTTTTTTAAGGATTCAAACAAATTAAAAAGGAAAGTCATTTTTGAATAACGTACAGGAAAATTTTGATTCTTGATAAATTTGAATACATACATCATTGTTTAAGTCAAATAAGAATAAATATTAATTTAAAAAGCAATAAACTATATTTCAAAATTCTAGACACTATAGCTAAATGCATTGCTCCTTTTAATCATTTATTTCATCCGGTAACATAACATGTAAGCCCAAACCGTTTTCTTTTTTGGGTAGGGTAATGTGTGTGGGAGGGGGGGGGGTTATACAGTAACCACAAAAAAGAAAACATCAAAAGTTATCCTGAAACTTAAAGTAGTGTTTTTAGTCTGTGTAAACAATATAAAAAATGTATTGTTTGTAACATATTTGTATATATTTTTTCAATGCAGGCAATTAGGAATCGCATAAAAAAAACGTCTCACATAGAAAATATGCAAGTTAAATCCTCACGATGAAGCAGAAGTTGATTTTCCACACACAAACACCTTCTCTTTAACAAACTCTCCACAGCTGTCGTAGCCGAGTGATCATAGTCAAGAGCTTGGTGGCCAGCGTTGTCGAGCCTCTATTTCGAAAACCAGAAGTAGTGCAGTGGTGTGTAGAGCAGTGGTCTTCAAACTGTGTTCTACGGAGCCTTGAGGTTCTAAAGAGGCACAGGGTTCCACGAATCTCAATAAGAAAATCGAAAGGAAAGAAGTCTATGGTAAAAAAACTACAAGTATATGTAATGGTATTCGTTTTGTGGGTTAATTCTTGAATCCAAAATAGATTTTTTTATTGCACTACCAATATATATATAGAGAAAGAGTAAATATACGTTTGACGCGAAAACGCTTAAGACGAAATATCCGTTAACACGAATGTACACCGGTCCCAGTAAACCACTACGCATCTTCATGTATTTTTTTTCTCTTAACACGAAAAGTTTTTCCTTTTGGGAATGTAAAAAGTACGGACAACGCCAGTAATATTGAAACTAAGCCACTACTTAGTGAAATATCTGAAAAAGTTTTGTATTATTGGACTGTTCAACTGTATCATCGGAAGAATTCGTTGCTGTAAATGACAATAATGTGCGTACAGCCCCAATTATGGCTGACCAAAGGCATTTTGGAGTTCATTCAAAGCTCAAAAAATATCATTGATGCAAATTCCAGAATAAAAAATGATTATTACAACCACTGTTCCCACGTCATACGAAATGTGAAACATTATGAAAAGTATGCGCAGTTACTTAGATGTGCATTCCAATGGTGAAATGAATAACAGAATGGAGGACACCAAACAATTTGATGTTGAAAAAACAATGCAAAGAAAAAGATCAGGTTATTTTCCAAAAACTCGACTATTTCTTTTTTTTTTAAATCTTAAAAATTTTGTATTAAATTTCCTTATGTTCTTGTAAATGTTTTTGTTTCATTGATTCTTGTTAATTTTAAAATGTACTGCAATAAACTTAATTCCGTTGAATAGTTATGGTTCTTTTTATCAAATATCCTTACACGAAATTCTTTTAAGACGAAACCATATTTTAGTCCCCTCAGTTTCGCGTTAAGC